>OX328129.1:82870273-83053179 GCA_946811695.1 Gonocerus acuteangulatus | reverse complement strand
AACATCGTTTTGTGTGTCTATCGTTCCGACTTCTATAGGTTCTGAAACGTCAACTCTTCTACCTGACACTTGAGGATTGCCTCATGACCTCAATCTCCTCGAGTTTCCTCATGATGAAGGGAGGGAGAGAGGAACCCCACTAACATCGTTTTGTGTGTCTATCGTTCCGAGTTCTATAGGTTCTGAAACGTCAACTCTTCTACCTGACACTTGAGGATTGCCTCATGACCTCAATCTCCTCGAGTTTCCTCATGATGAAGGGAGGGAGAGAGGAACCCCACTAACATCGTTTTGTGTGTCTATCGTTCCGAGATCTATAGGTTCTGAAACGTCAACTCTTCTACCTGACACTTGAGGATTGCCTCATGAACTCAATCTAAGGTAACTAACTCATACAGTAAAGGTAGTTATAAAGCCAGTTAGCAAAACAAGGTTTATTCAACTGTTATTGAGTTAGTTCATACAGATTTACACACGCGTTATGAGAGTCTTTCTAATAAAGAAAATATTTATAATCCTATAGATGGTCCACGATTTCAGCTGAAACCTAAGCACTATCTAAATAAATTTCCAATGTTTAAATAGTTATACAAAATTCTAAATATTAAACTTTCTATTTGTTATGATTTATTAGTTTTTACAAATTAAACTAATTTTTTATGGTTTCTTACTTTGCATGAGCTGTTGAGTTGAGGGTCTTCAACTTGAAGCCTCCAGTGTCTAGCTTAGCCTTTTCTGACATAATCCACCTTTCTGAAACCAAAAAATTTATAACAAATTTAATATAGTCAACATCATATTCATCCATTATATAAAATTATGCATGCCCTTGTATATATATATATATATATATATATATATATATATATGTACGTATATGGCTGAATCATTAGACAGGAAAATATATACTATATATATATGTATATATATATATATATATATATATATATATACATATATATATATATATTTTACTGTCTAATGATTCCAGAGAGAAAAAAGTTTTTGTTTTCGATGATATTTACCTCGTTAGAGTTTCTTATGGTGCTGATTTCAAATGTGCTATTATTTTTGTGTGCTATTTTCCTTCAAACCTAAGCATATTTATGATTTTTTTTGATGATTTATAAATTATTTTTTAAAGATTGCATTAGCGCGGTTACTCCCTATCTCCACAGGGAGAACCCACTTATAAGGGTGACCTCACGACTCAATCCGGAGGTGCCGACAAGAAACTTTCACGTTTCAGACCACGAAAATATAGGTGGCTCAAATATGTATGTATATATATATATATATATATATATATATATATATATATATATATGCTTGTCTGTTCGCTCTCTAGCAAGCTCAAAAATGGTCCGATTTTGACGAAATTTGGTACAAAAATCAATCGTCTAATTTGAAAGGTCAAGTTCGTTAACCAGCAGAATACGTCCATCGGAACATGTTTTTGTAGCGCAACTCACGCAAAGAAATCGGAGCGCTTACGTTTTCGAGTTTATATGCATACTAGTACTGGTTTTATAGGTTTCTTAATGAAATTATAATGCGATGTCTGCAACCGTTATTTCTTATTTTATAGAGAGATTTAACCCACGACAGAATGGAATTTTATTCGCCATGAAGCACATATTTACAGTTGTTTATAACAGTAAAACGAATTTGCTAGTAAAACAAGATACTTAAAATGACAAGGAATTTTTGGTTGTTTAGAATAGAGCCTTCTCAGCAGTAGTCAAGAGTAAGTTCGTTTTCAGTACATAATTGTATTGACTTATTCAGCCTTCCTCAAGATTGAGGATTAAGAATTATCCTCTTCTGCGTAGTTGGCTACTGTCAGTATCCTGTGATTTGTGATGCTAATCTATTCCATTTTTCGAGATATACGTAACCGCGCTAAGATGACGCAGTTCCTGCGAGTCGGAACAAATCGTAACGCTTACGTTTTTGAGTTCACATGCTTGCAGGTTATCTCTTATAGGTTATGTGTTATAGGTTTCTTAAGATAGGAAAACGAATGAAACCATTTTTAAGGCGATATCTGTAACCATAAGGAGTTAAAGCAGTAGTCGAAGAGTAAGTACGTTTTCAGAACATAATTCTATTGATTTATACAGCCTTCCTCAAAAATGAGGATTAAGAATTATCCGCTTCTGTGTAAGTTGGCAACTGTCAGATTCCTGAAATTTGTAATGCTAATCTATTCCAATTCTTCGAGGTGTACGTAACCGCGCTAAGATGACGCAGTTCCTGCGAGTCGGACTTTTTTTAACAAAGAAGACAATTATTTTTTCCATGGTATAGAAATGTTGCCAAGGCGTTGTATTAAGTGTGTTGAACTTAGAGGAGAATATATTGAAAAACAGTAAAACCAGTTTTTTTGTTTCACCTTTACTTTTATCCCAGGCCGGAAACTTTGGACCTCACCTCGTACCTAAAATATGATGTTTAAATTGAAGCATGATATTTTAATTTCCTACGTGCTAAGTGATGCTTCTGTAGTAGAGATGGCGAAACATTTAGCCAGATGTTTGTAATAATTACAAATTATCTGATTGTGCGTTTATGTGAACACATGTATCAAGAAGTGTGCATCTAGTCTCATGAAAATATAACAAGCAGTTTTCTGTATTATTTTACAAAAAGTAATTTATTAATGCAAATTCAAGCGAATTCCCTAGTTGTTGAGATAAAGGAAAGATCAATTATTCTTGCAAATCTAACAGCCGAAGTTTGTTTCTAGTTATGTTGGTATAAAAACTTATTCCTTGAAACTTCTCGAATGCTTTTCTAGTGTCGTCGTCGCACTATTTATTCAAACTCTTAGAAAAATCAATTCTCAGATCTCATTCAAGATGTTCAAAACCTTTCCTTTCTCCTCCTGTTTCACTTGGTTCTTATTATTAATATCTTTAAAAGTGCCTCTATTTGAAGTAATCAAAGCTTCCGTAACGCACGAGTAGTGCAGCTAATCACATTACACAGTATATATATATATATATATATACACACAAAATAATTTATATATATTTATATTAAAATGTTGTGGAGACGCGATGACTATGAGTGTTAAGATAATATCAGAAGAAAAGTCTAAGCACTCATATTATGAGCGGGTGTCTATATCATGATGATGGATTCTGGAAAGCGATCAACTCAATCCATTTCACTAATAGAAATATTGTTTAACCTTAGCCAATGTCATTAAGAGAAAATATTGTCCGAACAATCTTACCAATGGAAAATATAGTTTAGTTATAGCCAATTTCATTGATAGAAAATATAGTCCGAATGAAAGAGAATATCATTGAGAGAAAATCTTATGTTGAATGTGTAGTAGATATGCAGCCAATGTCTTTGATAGAAATATAGTCCGAATGAAAGAGAATTTCATTGAGAGAAAATCTTATGTTGAATGTGTAGTAGATATGCAGCCAATGTCTTTGATAGAAAATATAGTCCGAATGAAAGAGAATTTCATTGAGAGAAAATCTTATGTTGAATGTGTAGTAGATATGCAGCCAATGTCTTTGCTAGAAATATAGTCCGAATGAAAGAGAATATCATTGAGAGAAAATCTTATGTTGAATGTGTAGTAGATATGCAGCCAATGTCTTTGCTAGAAATATACTCTGAAAAAATAGTTTATATATATAGTAATGAGTGAAAATATTGTGATAAAAACAAAGAATGCCATTAATAATAAAGCCCGATCCGCAGGAACTGCGGCATTTTAGCGTTCTTATCCCTAGTGTCATTTGGAAAGTATGAAATAGAAACAGGAATTATTTTGGTCAGACTTTTCTTGAAATTCTTTTATGGCCCCAGATTCTTGACAAGTAGCAAGGGTACTCTTATCTGGAAAATTGACTTTCTACCGCTACCAGGCCTTCTCAGCGTTCTCTATAGGAAAATACAATTACCACAAAGTTTCTCATTTTCTTCTTTTTTAGTATAATTCTCTTCTTACAGATAAATTCAATTTAAAACTAAAAGAAAAACAACCAATGAAAAAGTGAGTAATCCGTTCAAGAGAACTGACACATTTTAAGTTTTAAGCAGTTATTTCTTCTATTGACATTGCCTTATCAAAAATTGCTATAGAGCCTTTTTTGCAGAGAATATAGTAAGGGGGTCCCCCGTGGTCTAATGGCTAGCGCCTTGGATTCATAAGCGGGAGATGGTGGGTTCGATTCCCAACCTCCGGCAGGAATTATATCATCCCACGGCTCGCTGGTAAAATTCCTCGCTGCACCCTGGATGTCGGCGCTAATGACCTAGATGTAGATGCGCCGTAAAAAATAAAAAAAAAAAAAAAATAATATAGTAAGGTTTCGAAAGGTCATCTTCCACTTTCACGATTTTCCAACCTTTTTCCAGATATTTACAGATAAATGCGAAGATCCCAAAAGGTTTCATGTCTATTAAACAATTTTATTTTCGAATACTTCCTTAACTCCAAATGAAACCAGAATTTAAACATATTCGATTAGATGAATTTCAAACATGTGGAAATACATCTATTAAATCCCGTGCTTCTAAGTACCCAAATCGAAAATATCAAATTATAAAAATATTTTTTCAACATTTCTCCTACGTGAAGGAACGTATAAAACGAGTACTCTCAACCACCTCAACTCGAAAACCTAAGCGTTACAATTTTATGTCGAGCGAATTTTACCAAAAAACATGGTTTGGTGGATGGATTCTGCTGGTTCATGAGCTAGTTATTTCAAATTAGAGAAACGATTTATGTCCCAAGTTTTATGAAAATGACCATTTTTGAGCAGTAAGAGAGCGAACAAACAAATTTATATGTAAATGTATACGTATAAACATAATTTAAGTGTTGTATAAATAGCCTTGCCGAACTTGAATAAATGATGAATAAGGCATATATAGATATAAGATGTTCCAAGAGAAGCAGAGATACAAGTGATGATAACGTGTATACATATAAACATAATTTAAGTGTTGTATAAATAGCCTTGCCGAACTTGAATAAATGATGAATAAGGCATATATAGATATAAGATGTTCCAAGAGAAGCAGAGATACAAGTGATGATAACGTGTATACATATAAACATAATTTAAGTGTTGTATAAATAGCCTTGCCGAACTTGAATAAATGATGAATAAGGCATATATAGATATAAGATGTTCCAAGAGAAGCAGAGATACAAGTGATGATAACGTCGATACGTGTATACATATAAACATAATTTAAGTGTTGTATAAATAGCCTTGCCGAACTTGAATAAATGATGAATAAGGCATATATAGATATAAGATGTTCCAAGAGAAGCAGAGATACAAGTGATGATAACGTGTATACATATAAACATAATTTAAGTGTTGTATAAATAGCCTTGCCGAACTTGAATAAATGATGAATAAGGCATATATAGATATAAGATGTTCCAAGAGAAGCAGAGATACAAGTGATGATAACGTGTATACATATAAACATAATTTAAGTGTTGTATAAATAGCCTTGCCGAACTTGAATAAATGATGAATAAGGCATATATAGATATAAGATGTTCCAAGAGAAGCAGAGATACAAGTGATGATAACGTGTATACATATAAACATAATTTAAGTGTTGTATAAATAGCCTTGCCGAACTTGAATAAATGATGAATAAGGCATATATAGATATAAGATGTTCCAAGAGAAGCAGAGATACAAGTGATGATAACGTGTATACATATAAACATAATTTAAGTGTTGTATAAATAGCCTTGCCGAACTTGAATAAATGATGAATAAGGCATATATAGATAAAAGAGGTTCCAAGAGAAGCAGAGATACAAGTGATGATAACGTCGATACGTGTATACATATAAACATAATTTAAGTGTTGTATAAATAGCCTTGCCGAACTTGAATAAATGATGAATAAGGCATATATAGATAAAAGAGGTTCCAAGAGAAGCAGAGATACAAGTGATGATAACGTCGGTACAAAAGCAAACTAACGAATATGAAAATCACCACTTTTCAGAGTGGAAAAGTATTTATTCATAACTTTTTTTTGGACAGTCAAATATTCGGCAGATTTGACCTTTTGATAGTGGAATACTTTCCCTTTAATAGAGTGAAGTCAGATTAAAGAATTTGCCGTAAATAAGTCCAGCAGAAATCATTAAAGATGGACAATGAAAGATGCATTTTTTCATATTCGTTAGTTTGCATTTGTATCGACGATAATATCTCCACATAAAATATATTATATTGTATTAAGTTCCTGTTTGATATGGAATAAAGGAACAGGAGCAGCAGTAGGAATGATAGAATCGATATGGAGTTAGTTATTCCCCAGCAAGGACTGATGAATTATTAGCAAGGGGGGGGGCGGTCGTCGTGTTTACATCGGCGAGGAGTCACGATGTCCTCGATGGAGAATATTGTATTGACATGATCCCGTCTTATTGATGCGAGGTATTGTCTAGCTATTAGCAAAGGAGGGGGGGGGGGCGGTCGTCGTGTTTACATCGGCGAGGAGTCACGATGTCCTCGATGGAGAATATTGTATTGACATGATCCCGTCTTATTGATGCGAGGTATTGTCTAGCTATTAGCAAAGGAGGGGGGGGGGGCGGTCGTCGTGTTTACATCGGCGAGGAGTCACGATGTCCTCGAAGGAGAATATTGTATTGACATGATCCCGTCTTATTGATGCGAGGTATTATCTAGCTATTAGCAAAGGAGGGGGGGGGGCGGTCGTCGTGTTTACATCGGCGAGGAGTCCCGATGTCCTCGAAGGAGAATATTGTATTGACATGATACCGTCTTATTCACGCGAGGTATTGTCTAGCTATTAGCAAAGGAGGGGGGGGGTTAGATGTCGTGTTTACATCGGCGAGGAGTCACGATGTCCTCGAAGGAGAATATTGTATTGACATGATCCCGTCTTATTGATACGAGGTATTGTCTAGCTATTAGCAAAGGGGGGGCGGTCGTCGTGTTTACATCGGCAAGGAGTCACGATGTCATCGATGGAGAATATTGTATGGACATGATCCCGTCTTATTGATGCGAGGTATTATCTAGCTATTAGCAAAGGAGGGGGGGGGGGCGGTCGTCGTGTTTACATCGGCAAGGAGTCCCGATGTCCTCGAAGGAGAATATTGTATTGACATGATACCGTCTTATTCACGCGAGGTATTGTCTAGCTATTAGCAAAGGAGGGGGGGGGGGGTTAGATGTCGTGTTTACATCGGCGAGGAGTCACGATGTCCTCGAAGGAGAATATTGTATTGACATGATCCCGTCTTATTGATACGAGGTATTGTCTAGCTATTAGCAAAGGGGGGGCGGTCGTCGTGTTTACATCGGCAAGGAGTCACGATGTCATCGATGGAGAATATTGTATGGACATGATCCCGTCTTATTGATGCGAGGTATTATCTAGCTATTAGCAAAGGAGGGGGGTTAGATGTCGTGATTACATCGGCGAGGAGTCCCGATGTCATCGATGGAGAATATTGTATTGACATGATCCCGTCTTATTGATGCGAGGTATTGTCTAGCTATTAGCAAAGGGGGGGGGGGGTTAGATGTCGTGTTTACATCGGCGAGGAGTCGCGATGTCCTCGAAGGAGAATATTGTATGGACATGATCCCGTCTTATTGATGCGAGGTATTATCTAGCTATTAGCAAAGGGGGGGGGGTTAGATGTCGCGTTTACATCGGCGAGGAGTCACGATGTCCTCGATGGAGAATATTGTATGGACATGATCTCGTCTTATTGATGCGAGGTATTATCTAGCTATTAGCAAAGGAGGGGGGTTAGATGTCGTGTTTACATCGGCAAGGAGTCACGATGTCATCGATGGAGAATATTGTATTGACATGATCCCGTCTTATTGATGCGAGGTATTATCTAGCTATTAGCAAAGGAGGGGGGTTAGATGTCGTGTTTACATCGGCAAGGAGTCACGATGTCATCGATGGAGAATATTGTATTGACATGATCCCGTCTTATTGATGCGAGGTATTATCTAGCTATTAGCAAAGGAGGGGGGTTAGATGTCGTGTTTACATCGGCAAGGAGTCAAGATGTCCTCGAAGGAGAATATTGTATGGACATGATCCCGTCTTATAGATGCGAGGTATTATCTAGCTATTAGCAAAGGGGGGGGGGGGGTTAGATGTCGTGTTTACATCGGCGAGGAGTCCCGATGTCATCGATGGAGAATATTGTATGGACATGATCCCGTCTTATTGATGCGAGGTATTATCTAGCTATTAGCAAAGGAGGGGGGTTAGATGTCGTGATTACATCGGCGAGGAGTCCCGATGTCATCGATGGAGAATATTGTATTGACATGATCCCGTCTTATTGATGCGAGGTATTGTCTAGCTATTAGCAAAGGGGGGGGGGGGGGTTAGATGTCGTGTTTACATCGGCGAGGAGTCGCGATGTCCTCGAAGGAGAATATTGTATGGACATGATCCCGTCTTATTGATGCGAGGTATTATCTAGCTATTAGCTAAGGGGGGGGGGGTTAGATGTCGCGTTTACATCGGCGAGGAGTCACGATGTCCTCGATGGAGAATATTGTATGGACATGATCTCGTCTTATTGATGCGAGGTATTATCTAGCTATTAGCAAAGGAGGGGGGTTAGATGTCGTGTTTACATCGGCAAGGAGTCACGATGTCATCGATGGAGAATATTGTATTGACATGATCCCGTCTTATTGATGCGAGGTATTATCTAGCTATTAGCAAAGGAGGGGGGTTAGATGTCGTGTTTACATCGGCAAGGAGTCACGATGTCATCGATGGAGAATATTGTATTGACATGATCCCGTCTTATTGATGCGAGGTATTATCTAGCTATTAGCAAAGGAGGGGGGTTAGATGTCGTGTTTACATCGGCAAGGAGTCAAGATGTCCTCGAAGGAGAATATTGTATGGACATGATCCCGTCTTATAGATGCGAGGTATTATCTAGCTATTAGCAAAGGGGGGGGGGGGTTAGATGTAGTGTTTACATCGGCAAGGAGTCACGATGTCCTCGATGGAGAATATTGTATGGACATGATCCCGTCTTATAGATGCGAGGTATTATCTAGCTATTAGCAAAGGGGGGGGGGGGGTTAGATGTCGTGTTTACATCGGCAAGGAGTCCCGATGTCCTCGATGGAGAATATTGTATGGACCTGATCCCGTCTTATTGATGTGAGGTATTATCTAGCTATTAGCAAAGGGGGGGGGGTTAGATGTAGTGTTTACATCGGCAAGGAGTCACGATGTCCTCGATGGAGAATATTGTATTGACATGATCTCGTCTTATTGATGCGAGGTATTGTCTAGCTATTAGCAAAGGGGGGGGGGGCGGTCGTCGTGTTTACATCGGCAAGGAGTCACGATGTCCTCGATAGAGAATATTGTATGGACATGATCCCGTCTTATTGATGCGAGGTATTGTCTAGCTATTAGCGAAGGGGAGGGGGGTTAGATGTAGTGTTTACATCGGCAAGGAGTCACGATGTCCTCGATGGAGAATATTGTATGGACATGATCCCGTCTTATTGATGCGAGGTATTGTCTAGCTATTAGCAAAGGAGGGGGGGGGCGGTCGTCGTGTTTACATCGGCGAGGAGTCACGATGTCCTCGAAGGAGAATATTGTATTGACATGATCCCGTCTTATTGACGCGAGGTATTGTCTAGCTATTAGCAAAGGAGGGGGGGGGGGTTAGATGTCGTGTTTACATCGGCGAGGAGTCACGATGTCCTCGAAGGAGAATATTGTATTGACATGATCCCGTCTTATTGATACGAGGTATTGTCTAGCTATTAGCAAAGGGGGGGGGGCGGTCGTCGTGTTTACATCGGCAAGGAGTCACGATGTCATCGATGGAGAATATTGTATGGACATGATCCCGTCTTATTGATGCGAGGTATTATCTAGCTATTAGCAAAGGGGGGGGGGGGTTAGATGTCGTGCTTACATCGGCGAGGCGTCACGATGTCCTCGAAGGAGAATATTGTATTGACATGATCCCGTCTTATTGATGCGAGGTATTGTCTAGCTATTAGCAAAGGGGGGGCGGTCGTCGTGTTTACATCGGCAAGGAGTCACGATGTCATCGATGGAGAATATTGTATGGACATGATCCCGTCTTATTGATGCGAGATATTGTCTAGCTATTAGCAAAGGAGGGGGTTAGATGTCGCGTTTACATCGGCGAGGCGTCACGATGTCCTCGATGGAGAATATTGTATGGGACATGATCCCGTCTTATTGATGCGAGATATTGTCTAGCTATTAGCAAAGGGGAGGGGGGTTAGATGTAGTGTTTACATCGGCGAGGAGTCACGATGTCCTCGATGGAGAATATTGTATGGACCTGATCCCGTCTTATTGATGCGAGGTATTATCTAGCTATTAGCAAAGGAGGGGGGGGGGGGGGGTTAGATGTCGTGTTTACATCGGCAAGGAGTCACGATGTCCTCGATGGAGAATATTGTATGGACATGATCTCGTCTTATTGATGCGAGGTATTATCTAGCTATTAGCAAAGGAGGGGGGGGGGGGGGGGGGTTAGTTGTCGTGATTACATCGGCGAGGAGTCCCGATGTCCTCGAAGGAGAATATTGTATGGACATGATCCCGTCTTATTGACGCGAGGTATTGTCTAGCTATTAGCAAAGGAGGGGGGGGGGTTAGATGTCGTGTTTACATCGGCGAGGAGTCACGATGTCCTCGATGGAGAATATGGTATGGACATGATCCCGTCTTATTGACGCGAGGTATTGTCTAGCTATTAGCAAAGGGGGGGGGGGGGTAAATGTCGTGATTACATCGGCGAGGAGTCACGATGCCCTCGAAGGAGAATATTGTATGGACATGATCCCGTCATATTGATGCGAGGTATTATCTAGCTATTAGCAAAGGGGGGGGGGGGGTTAGATGTCGTGTTTACATCGGCGAGGAGTCCCGGTGTCCTCGATGGAGAATATTGTATGGACATGATCACGTCTTATTGATGCGAGGTATTGTCTAGCTATTAGCAAGGGGGGGGGGGGGCGGTCTTCGTGTTTACATCGGCGAGGAGTCACGATGTCCTCGATGGAGAATATTGTATGGACATGATCCCGTCTTATTGATGCGAGGTATTATCTAGCTATTAGCAAAGGGGGGGGGGTTAGATGTCGTGATTACATCGGCGACGAGTCACGATGTCCTCGAAGGAGAATATTGTATGGACATGATCCCGTCTTATTGATGCTTGTTATCAAACGGGGCCAATGTCACTGGGAGCTGTGTGAATCAAGCCTACCTTGTGACTTGTTATCAAACGGAGCCAATGTCACTGGGAGCTGTGTGAATCAAGCCTACCTTGTGACTTGTTATCAATCGGAGCCAATGTCACTGGGAGATGTGTGAATCAAGCCAACCTTGTGACTTGTTATCAAACGGAGCAAATGTCACTGGGAGATGTGTGAATCAAGCCTACCTTGTGACTTGTTATTAAACGGAGCCAATGTCACTGGGAGCTGTATGAATCAAGCCTACCTTGTGACTTGTTATCAAACGGAGTCAATGTCACTGGGAGCTGTGTGAATCAAGCCTGCCTTGTGACTTGTTATCAAACGGAGCCAATGTCACTGGGAGATGTGTGAATCAAGCCTCCCTTGTGACTTGTTATTAAACGGAGCCAATGTCACTGGGAGCTGTATGAATCAAACCTACCTTGTGACTTGTTATCAAACGGAGACAATGTCACTGGGAGCTGTGTGAATCAAGCCAGCCTTGTGACTTGTTATCAAACGGAGCCAATGTCACTGGGAGCTGTGCGAATCAAGCCTGCCTTGTGACTTGTTATCAAACGGAGCAAATGTCACTGGGAGATGTGTGAATCAAGCCTACCTTGTGACTTGTTATCAAACGGAGCCAATGTCACTGGGAGCTGTATGAATCAAGCCTGCCTTGTGACTTGTTATCAAACGGAGCCAATGTCACTGGGAGATGTGTGAATCAAGCCTCCCTTGTGACTTTTTATCAAACGGAGCCAATGTCACTGGGAGATGTGTGAATCAAGCCTCCCTTGTGACTTGTTATCAAACGGAGCCAATGTCACTGGGAGCTGTGTGAATCAAGCCTACCTTGTGACTTGTTATCAAACGGAGCCAATGTCACTGGGAGATGTGTGAATCAAGCCTACCATGTGACTTGTTATCAAACGGAGCCAATGTCACTGGGAGATGTGTGAATCAAGCCTACCTGGTGACTTGTTATCAAACGGAGCCAATGTCACTGGGAGCTGTGTGAATCAAGCCTGCCTTGTGACTTGTTATCAAACGGAGCCAATGTCACTGGGAGATGTGTGAATCAAGCCTACCTTGTGACTTGTTATCAAACGGGGCCAATGTCACTGAGAGATGTGTGAATCAAGCCTACCTTGTGACTTGTTATCAAACGGAGCCAATGTCACTGGGAGATGTGTGAATCAAGCCTACCTTGTGACTTGTTATCAAACGGAGCCAATGTCACTGCGAGCTGTGGGAATCAAGCCTACCTTGTGACTTTTTATCAAACGGAGCCAATGTCACTGGGAGATGTGTGAATCAAGCCTCCCTTGTGACTTGTTATTAAACGGAGCCAATGTCACTGGGAGCTGTATGAATCAAACCTACCTTGTGACTTGTTATCAAACGGAGACAATGTCACTGGGAGCTGTGTGAATCAAGCCAGCCTTGTGACTTGTTATCAAACGGAGCCAATGTCACTGGGAGCTGTGCGAATCAAGCCTGCCTTGTGACTTGTTATCAAACGGAGCAAATGTCACTGGGAGATGTGTGAATCAAGCCTACCTTGTGACTTGTTATCAAACGGAGCCAATGTCACTGGGAGCTGTATGAATCAAGCCTGCCATGTGACTTGTTATCAAACGGAGCCAATGTCACTGGGAGATGTGTGAATCAAGCCTACCTGGTGACTTGTTATCAAACGGAGCCAATGTCACTGGGAGCTGTGTGAATCAAGCCTGCCTTGTGACTTGTTATCAAACGGAGCCAATGTCACTGGGAGATGTGTGAATCAAGCCTACCTTGTGACTTGTTATCAAACGGAGCCAATGTCTCTGGGAGCTGTATGAATCAAGCCTACCTTGTGACTTGTTATTAAACGGAGCCAATGTCACTGGGAGATGTGTGAATCAAGCCTGCCTTGTGATTTGTTATCAAACGCAGCCAATGTCACTGGGAGCTGTGTGAATCAAGCCTACCTTGAGACTTGTTATCAAACGGAGCCAATGTCACTGGGAGCTGTGTGAGTCAAGCCTACCTTGTGACTTGTTATCAAACGGAACAAACGTCACTGGGAGATGTGTGAATCAAGCCTACCTTGTGACTTGTTATCAAACGGAGCCAATGTCACTGGGAGTTGTGTGAATCAAGCCTACCTTGTGACTTGTTATCAAACGGAGCCAATGTCACTGGGAGCTGTGTGAATCAAGCCTACCTTGTGACTTGTTATCAAACGGAGCCAATGTCACTGGGAGATGTGTGAATCAAGCCTACCTTGTGACCTGTTATCAAACGGAGCCAATGTCACTGGGAGATGTGTGTATCAAGCCTACCTTGTGACCTGTTATCAAACGGAGCCAATGTCACTGGGAGATGTGTGAATCAAGCCTACCTTGTGACCTGTTATCAAACGGAGCCAATGTCACTGGGAGCTGTGTGAATCAAGCCTACCTTGTGACTTGTTATCAAACGGAGCCAATGTCACTGGGAGCTGTGTGAATCAAGCCTACCTTGTGACTTGTTATCAAACGGAGCCAATATCACTGGGAGATGTGTGAATCAAGCCTACCTTGTGACTTGTTATCAAACGGAGCCAATGTCACTGGGAGCTGTGTGAATCAAGCCTACCTTGTGACTTGTTATCAATCGGAGCCAATGTCACTGGGAGCTGTGTGAATCAAGCCTACCTTGTGACTTGTTATCAAACGGAGCCAATGTCACTGGGAGCTGTGTGAATCAAGCCTACCTTGTGACTTGTTATCAAACGGAGCCAATGTCACTGGGAGCTGTGGGAATCAAGCCTACCATGTGACTTGTTATCAAACGGAGCCAATGTCACTGGGAGATGTGTGAATCAAGCCTACCTTGTGACTTGTTATCAAACGGAGCCAATGTCACTGGGAGCTGTGTGAATCAAACCTACCTTGTGATTTGTTATCAAACGGAGCCAATGTCACTGGGAGATGTGTGAATCAAGCCTACCTTGTGTCTTGTTATCAAGCGGGGCCAATGTCACTGGGAGATGTGTGAATCAAGCCTACCTTGTGACTTGTTATCAAACGGAGCCAATGTCACTGGGAGATGTGTGAATCAAGCCTACCTTGTGACTTGTTATCAAACGGAGCCAATGTCACTGGGAGATGTGTGAATCAAGCCTACCTTGTGACTTGTTATCAAACGGAGCCAATGTCACTGGGAGATGTGTGAATCAAGCCTGCCTTGTGACTTGTTATCAAACGGAGCCAATGTCACTGGGAGCTGTGTGAATCAAGCCTGCCTTGTGACTTGTTATCAAACGGAGCCAATGTCACTGGGAGATGTGTGAATCAAGCCTACCTTGTGTCTTGTTATCAAGGGGGGCCAATGTCACTGGGAGATGTGTGAATCAAGCCTACCTTGTGACTTGTTATCAAACGGAGCCAATGTCACTGGGAGATGTGTGAATCAAACCTACCTTGTGACTTGTTATCAAACGGAGCCAATGTCACTGGGAGATGTGTGAATCAAGCCTACCTTGTGACTTGTTATCAAATGGAGCCAATGTCACTGGGAGATGTGTGAATCAAGCCTACCTTGTGACTTGTTATCAAACGGAGCCAATGTCACTGGGAGATGTGTGAATCAAGCCTGCCTTGTGACTTGTTATCTAACGGAGCCAATGTCACTGGGAGCTGTGTGAATCAAGCCTACCATGTGACTTGTTATCTAACGGAGCCAATGTCACTGGGAGATGTGTGAATCAAGCCTACCATGTGACTTGTTATCAAACGGAGCCAATGTCACTGGGAGATGTGTGAATCAAGCCTACCATGTGACTTGTTATCAAACGGAGACAATGTCACTGGGAGCTGTGTGAATCAAGCCTACCTTGTGACTTGTTATCAAACGGAGCCAATGTCACTGGGAGCTGTGTGAATCAAGCCTACCTTGTGACTTGTTATCAAACGGAGCCAATGTCTCTGGGAGCTGTATGAATCAAGCCTACCTTGTGACTTGTTATCAAACGGAACAAACGTCACTGGGAGATGTGTGAATCAAGCCTACCATGTGACTTGTTATCAAACGGAGCCAATGTCTCTGGGAGCTGTGGGAATCAAGCCTACCTTGTGACTTGTTATCAAACGGAGCCAATGTCACTGGGAGCTGTGGGAATCAAGCCTACCTTGTGACTTGTTATCAAACGGAGCCAATGTCTCTGGGAGCTGTATGAATCAAGCCTACCTTGTGACTTGTTATCAAACGGAACAAACGTCACTGGGAGCTGTGTGAATCAAGCCTACCATGTGACTTGTTATCAAACGGAGCCAATGTCTCTGGGAGCTGTGGGAATCAAGCCTACCTTGTGACTTGTTATCAAACGGAGCCAATGTCACTGGGAGCTGTGGGAATCAAGCCTACCTTGTGACTTGTTATCAAACGGAGCCAATGTCACTGGGAGCTGTGGGAATCAAGCCTACCTTGTGACTTGTTATCAAACGGAACAAACGTCACTGGGAGCTGTGTGAATCAAGCCTACCATGTGACTTGTTATCAAACGGAACAAACGTCACTGGGAGCTGTGTGAATCAAGCCTACCTTGTGACTTGTTATCAAACGGAGCCAATGTCACTGGGAGATGTGTGAATCAAGCCTACCTTGTGACTTGTTATCAAACGGGGCCAATGTCACTGGGAGATGTGTGAATAAAGCCTACCTTGTGTCTTGTTATCAAACGGAGCCAATATCACTGGGAGCTGTATGAATCAAGCCTACCTTGTGACTTGTTATCAAACGGAGACAATGTCACTGGGAGCTGTGTGAATCAAGCCTACCTTGTGACTTGTTATCAAACGGAGCCAATGTCACTGGGAGATGTGTGAATCAAGCCTACCTTGTGACTTGTTATCAAACGGAGCCAATGTCTCTGGGAGATGTGTGAATCAAGCCTACCTTGTGACTTGTTATCAAACGGAGCCAATGTCTCTGGGAGATGTGTGAATCAAGCCTACCTTGTGACTTGTTATCAAACGGAACAAACGTCACTGGGAGCTGTGTGAATCAAGCCTACCATGTGACTTGTTATCAAACGGAACAAACGTCACTGGGAGCTGTGTGAATCAAGCCTACCTTGTGACTTGTTATCAAACGGAGCCAATGTCACTGGGAGATGTGTGAATCAAGCCTACCTTGTGACTTGTTATCAAACGGGGCCAATGTCACTGGGAGATGTGTGAATAAAGCCTACCTTGTGTCTTGTTATCAAACGGAGCCAATATCACTGGGAGCTGTATGAATCAAGCCTACCTTGTGACTTGTTATCAAACGGAGACAATGTCACTGGGAGCTGTGTGAATCAAGCCTACCTTGTGACTTGTTATCAAACGGAGCCAATGTCACTGGGAGATGTGTGAATCAAGCCTACCTTGTGACTTGTTATCAAACGGAGCCAATGTCTCTGGGAGATGTGTGAATCAAGCCTACCTTGTGACTTGTTATCAAACGGAACAAACGTCACTGGGAGCTGTGTGAATCAAGCCTACCTTGTGTCTTGTTATCAAAAGGAGCCAATATCACTGGGAGCTGTATGAATCAAGCCTGCCTTGTGACTTGTTATCAAACGGAGACAATGTCACTGGGAGCTGTGTGAATCAAGCCTACCTTGTGACTTGTTATCAAACGGAGCCAATGTCACTGGGAGATGTGTGAATCAAGCCTACCTTGTGACTTGTTATCAAACGGAGCCAATGTCACTGGGAGATGTGTGAATCAAGCCTACCTTGTGACTTGTTATCAAACGGAACAAACATATATTTTTATTGATGTTTTCCGGTAGTGGGGTTGCTTAATTCCAGAGGGTGAAACAAAATTCAGTCTTCCCACAAATTTTCTTTATTTTGCACTAGGTCTTTCAACACAAATGTGCCATCATCAGGTGCTAACAACAAATAAAAACATGCATTAATATTGTTTGACTCCTTAATAACAATTAATACTGTTTGACTGTTGTTGGACAGTAATTAGTCTAATTATTCTAATTAATAGTTAGACTATATTAAGCATAGATTAGAACATAATGTTATAATTAATAGTTAGAATATATGAAGCAAACGGTAATAGTAAAAATTGGAACATAATATTATAGATTACAGTTTTTTAGTAAATAATTACAAATTCATAAACTAAGGTGTCAGATGAAGTTTTTAAAATAATGTAACTTTATATTGTATTATTACTATAGCTATAATACCATATATGTGCATATATATCCACATATACATATATATATATATATATATACACTCACAGACACACACATACTCACATATACATACACACATCCATATACACAAAATATATTTGCTAACTATATAATATATGTATAATTACAATTGTGAACTTATATCTACCTCCGTGCAGTGATAGTTGTTACCAGGGCTGTGTTCGGGCTAGGACTGGTGAGGGTGGGACTAGTCATAAACGACGGGAGAGGTTCACTTGACAAAAAGGGGCACACTACTTCCCGTTTGATGTTTAAATTATCCTTCTTGCTGGTTTCCAATTTAATAAAAATGTTTTCTAATATTTTTACTTTTTTGTAGTCGTGTTCTCTGGCTAGTAGGGTCATCGTATGAGGGGCCTTAAGGTGGTTCTCCTTTATAAGGTGTTCATAGAAAACGGACTCCCCTTTTCGTAAATGCTCTTTGCACCGTACCCTTAGCTTCCGAGAAGTCCTTCCCACATAAGATGCGCCACACTCTCCACAGCATATTTTATAAACCCCTGAGCGGTCTCTTAACTCTACAGGGTCCTTTACACTAACAATGTAATTTTTTAGGTTATCATTGCTCTTGAAAGCCACACGCAAACCAGTTTTCTTTAAAATATTATCATTATTTCCTTGGAATTGACGAAATTCCTTGAGACCCAATGCATCCCTCACGACGCAAAACTCGTTTCCTTTGACGTTGTAAATCTATTTGGAAGTGTTTCGCCCGATCATGTCATAAGCCTTATGGAACGCCTCCTAGTCAATAACAAATGTAACCCCTTGCAATCCGAAGAAATGATGAATTTATTACAAATCTGTCTAAAACAAAATTACTTCGTCTTCCAAGGCAATTATTTCAGCCAAAAAGATTCTCCACCCATGGGATCACCGCTGAGCCCACTTGCAGCTGAGATTCTCTACCCATGGGATCACCGCTGAGCCCACTTGCAGCTGAGATTCTCTACCCATGGGATCACCGCTGAGCCCACTTGCAGCTGAGATTCTCTACCCATGGGATCACCGCTGAGCCCACTTGCAGCTGAGATTCTCTACCCATGGGATCACCGCTGAGCCCACTTGCAGCTGAGATTCTCTACCTATGGGATCACCGCTGAGCCCACTTGCAGCTGAGATTCTCTACCCATGGGATCACCGCTGAGCCCACTTGCAGCTGAGATTCTCTACCCATGGGATCACCGCTGAGCCCACTTGCAGCTGAGATTCTCTACCCATGGGATCACCGCTGAGCCCACTTGCAGCTGAGATTCTCTACCCATGGGATCACCGCTGAGCCCACTTGCAGCTGAGATTCTCTACCCATGGGATCACCGCTGAGCCCACTTGCAGCTGAGATTCTCTACCCATGGGATCACCGCTGAGCCCACTTGCAGCTGAGATTTACATGGATTGGTTAGAGAATTCTAAAATCATGTCCACAGTAAACCCATTCCGAGATAAGATCTTTTATTACGTTAGATATGTTGATGACATATTGATTTCGTTCACAGGTTCGGATGAGGAACTAAATCAATTGTTACAACATATTAACAGTCTGATTCCACGGATTAAGTTTACTATGGAGGTTTAAAAAGAGAATTTCTTAAACTATTTAGATCTAACCATCACTAGGGATGGGAATAAACATACATTTGGGATATATCGAAAACCGTCATCAACAGATATAGTCATTCCCAATTCTTCGTTCCACCATTACTCACACAAATTGTCAGCTATTCATAGCTACATAAATAGACTTTTAAATATCCCGTTACCGCAAAATAATTACGATAAGGAATTGCAAGAAATTTATCACATAGCAGTGACAAATGGCTATACAACCAGGGAGGTCGATAAAATTATAACACGGAAAAAACAAATAAACTCAAAGCCCAGTTAGATAACAAATTAATTAATCATAGTATTGATAGGTGGTGCTCCATACCGTACCTTGGAGCATTGTCGGAAAAAATAGCTAATATTTTAAAGAAAACTGGTTTGCGTATGGCTTTCAAGAGCAATGATAACCTAAAAAATTACATTGTTAGTGTAAAGGACCCTGTAGAGTTAAGAGACCGCTCAGGGGTTTATAAAATATGCTGTGGAGAGTGTGGCGCATCTTATGTGGGAAGGACTTCTCGGAAGCTAAGGGTACGGTGCAAAGAGCATTTACGAAAAGGGGAGTCCGTTTTCTATGAACACCTTATAAAGGAGAACCACCTTAAGGCCCCTCATACGATGACCCTACTAGCCAGAGAACACGACTACAAAAAAGTAAAAATATTAGAAAACATTTTTATTAAATTGGAAACCAGCAAGAAGGATAATTTAAACATCCAACGGGAAGTAGTGTGCCCCTTTTTGTCAAGTGAACCTCTCCCGTCGTTTATGACTAGTCCCACCCTCACCAGTCCTAGCCCGAACACAGCCCTGGTAACAACTATCACTGCACGGAGGTAGATATAAGTTCACAATTGTAATTATACATATATTATATAGTTAGCAAATATATTTTGTGTATATGGATGTGTGTATGTATATGTGAGTATGTGTGTGTCTGTGAGTGTGTAGTCGTATGTATATAAATGTATATGTATCCTTGTGTGTTTGTGTATGTATGTGTGTATATGCATATATATATGTGTATATATATATATATATATGTATATGTGGATATATATGCACATATATGGTATTATAGCTATAGTAATAATACAATATAAAGTTACATTATTTTAAAAACTTCATCTGACACCTTAGTTTATGAATTTGTAATTATTCACTAAAAAACTGTAATCTATAATATTATGTTCCAATTTTTACTATTACCGTTTGCTTCATATATTCTAACTATTAATTATAACATTATGTTCTAATCTATGCTTTATATAGTCTAACTATTAATTAGAATAATTAGACTAATTACTGTCCAACAACAGTCAAACAATATTAATTGTTATTAAGGAGTCAAACAATATTAATGCATGTTTTTATTTGTTGTTAGCACCTGATGATGGCACATTTGTGTTGAAAGGCCTAGTGCAAAATAAAGAAAATTTGTGGGAAGACGGAATTTTGTTTCACCCTCTGGGATATATATATATATATATATATATATATATATATATATATGGCACGAGGTTGCAGCCTGCACACAAGATCTTGCAACAGTATTGCAAAGAAAGAATAAAACAGAAAAAAGATGTGATGGGCCGATTTGTTTATTTATTCAAAAGGTGGATACTAATGACGGCGCTGCTGAATACAGAACCAGCAACACACTGAAAACTGCAGGGTTAGCAGCCCTGCAATTTCAGATAGTCAATTCTATAACCTTTCTACAAATCAATAAATATTATTTCCTTTCCGAGGGAAATATGCTGACATAATATCCATTAAACACTCGACGTAAAAATAATCCGGAAAACAATTTATAATTCTCTCAAAAATATTAAATGAACAATAGAATTAATTAAATATAGAAATAATAAATTCGTATATAAATAAAATATTGGTTTTGCCAGTGAATTGCATCGTATCAAATTGATGCTATCAATCCATTTCATGATATTTTCCGTTTCGTACATGAGGGGTTCATAGTAATGTTTGTTTCTAAGAATTCTAATGGTTCCATTCATTTCCGTTTCGTACTTGAGGGGCTTATAGTAATGTTTGTTTCTAAGAATTCTAATGGTTCCATCCATTTCCGTTTCGTACTTGAGGGGCTTATAGTAATGTTTGTTTCTAAGAATTCTAATGGTTCCATTCATTTCCGTTTCGTACTTGAGGGGCTTATAGTAATGTTTGTTTCTAAGAATTCTAATGGTTCCATCCATTTCCGTTTCGTACTTGAGGGACTCATAGTAATGTTTGTTTCTAAGAATTCTAATGGTTCCATTCATTTCCGTTTCGTACTTGAGGGGCTCATAGTAATGTTTGTTTCTAAGAATTCTAATGGTTCCATTCATTTCCGTTTCGTACTTGAGGGGCTCATAGTAATGTTTGTTTCTAAGAATTCTAATGGTTCCATTCATTTCCGTTTCGTACTTGAGGGGCTTATAGTAATGTTTGTTTCTAAGAATTCTAATGGTTCCATTCATTTCCGTTTCGTACTTGAGGGGCTTATAGTAATGTTTGTTTCTAAGAATTCTAATGGTTCCATTCATTTCCGTCTCGTACTTGAGGGGCTTATAGTAATGTTTGTTTCTAAGAATTCTAATGGTTCCATTCATTTCCGTTTCGTACTTGAGGGACTCATAGTAATGTTTGTTTCTAAGAATTCTAATGGTTCCATTCATTTCCGTTTCGTACTTGAGGGGCTCATAGTAATGTTTGTTTCTAAGAATTCTAATGGTTCCATTCATTTCCGTTTCGTACTTGAGGGACTCATAGTAATGTTTGTTTCTAAGAATTCTAATGGTTCCATTCATTTCCGTTTCGTACTTGAGGGGCTCATAGTAATGTTTGTTTCTAAGAATTCTAATGGTTCCATTCATTTCCGTTTCGTACTTGAGGGGCTTATAGTAATGTTTGTTTCTAAGAATTCTAATGGTTCCATTCATTTCCGTTTCGTACTTGAGGGGCTTATAGTAATGTTTGTTTCTAAGAATTCTAATGGTTCCATTCATTTCCGTTTCGTACTTGAGGGGCTCATAGTAATGTTTGTTTCTAAGAATTCTAATGGTTCCATTCATTTCCGTTTCGTACTTGAGGGGCTCATAGTAATGTTTGTTTCTAAGAATTCTAATGGTTCCATTCATTTCCGTTTCGTACTTGAGGGGCTTATAGTAATGTTTGTTTCTAAGAATTCTAATGGTTCCATTCATTTCCGTTTCGTACTTGAGGGGCTTATAGTAATGTTTGTTTCTAAGAATTCTAATGGTTCCATTCATTTCCGTTTCGTACTTGAGGGGCTCATAGTAATGTTTGTTTCTAAGAATTCTAATGGTTCCATTCATTTCCGTTTCGTACTTGAGGGGCTTATAGTAATGTTTGTTTCTAAGAATTCTAATGGTTCCATCCATTTCCGTTTCGTACTTGAGGGGCTCATAGTAATGTTTGTTTCTAAGAATTCTAATGGTTTCATTCATTTCCGTTTCGTACTTGAGGGGCTCATAGTAATGTTTGTTTCTAAGAATTCTAATGGTTCCATTCATTTCCGTTTCGTACTTGAGGGGCTCATAGTAATGTTTGTTTCTAAGAATTCTAATGGTTCCATTCATTTCCGTTTCGTACTTGAGGGACTCATAGTAATGTTTGTTTCTAAGAATTCTAATGGTTCCATTCATTTCCGTTTCGTACTTGAGGGGCTCATAGTAATGTTTGTTTCTAAGAATTCTAATGGTTCCATTCATTTCCGTTTCGTACTTGAGGGGCTTATAGTAATGTTTGTTTCTAAGAATTCTAATGGTTCCATCCATTTCCGTTTCGTACTTGAGGGGTTCATAGTAATGTTTGTTTCTAAGAATTCTAATGGTTCCATTCATTTCCGTTTCGTACTTGAGGGGCTTATAGTAATGTTTGTTTCTAAGAATTCTAATGGTTCCATTCATTTCCGTTTCGTACTTGAGGGGCTTATAGTAATGTTTGTTTCTAAGAATTCTAATGGTTCCATTCATTTCCGTTTCGTACTTGAGGGGCTTATAGTAATGTTTGTTTCTAAGAATTCTAATGGTTCCATCCATTTCCGTTTCGTACTTGAGGGGCTTATAGTAATGTTTGTTTCTAAGAATTCTAATGGTTCCATCCATTTCCGTTTCGTACTTGAGGGGCTTATAGTAATGTTTGTTTCTAAGAATTCTAATGGTTCCATTCATTTCCGTTTCGTACTTGAGGGGCTTATAGTAATGTTTGTTTCTAAGAATTCTAATGGTTCCATCCATTTCCGTTTCGTACTTGAGGGACTCATAGTAATGTTTGTTTCTAAGAATTCTAATGGTTCCATTCATTTCCGTTTCGTACTTGAGGGGCTCATAGTAATGTTTGTTTCTAAGAATTCTAATGGTTCCATTCATTTCCGTTTCGTACTTGAGGGGCTCATAGTAATGTTTGTTTCTAAGAATTCTAATGGTTCCATTCATTTCCGTTTCGTACTTGAGGGGCTTATAGTAATGTTTGTTTCTAAGAATTTAATGGTTCTATCCATTTCCGTTTCGTACTTGAGGGACTCATAGTAATGTTTGTTTCTAAGAATTCTAATGGTTCCATTCATTTCCGTTTCGTACTTGAGGGGCTCATAGTAATGTTTGTTTCTAAGAATTCTAATGGTTCCATTCATTTCCGTTTCGTACTTGAGGGGCTCATAGTAATGTTTGTTTCTAAGAATTCTAATGGTTCCATTCATTTCCGTTTCGTACTTGAGGGGCTTATAGTAATGTTTGTTTCTAAGAATTCTAATGGTTCCATCCATTTCCGTTTCGTACTTGAGGGGCTCATAGTAATGTTTGTTTCTAAGAATTCTAATGGTTCCATTCATTTCCGTTTCGTACTTGAGGGGCTCATAGTAATGTTTGTTTCTAAGAATTCTAATGGTTCCATCCATTTCCATCGTTTCGTACTTGAGGGGTTCATAGTAATGTTTGTTTCTAAGAATTCTCATGGTTCCATTCATTTCCGTTTCGTACTTGAGGGGCTCATAGTAATGTTTGTTTCTAAGAATTCTAATGGTTCCATTCATTTCCGTTTCGTACTTGAGGGGCTTATAGTAATGTTTGTTTCTAAGAATTCTAATGGTTCCATCCATTTCCGTTTCGTACTTGAGGGGTTCATAGTAATGTTTGTTTCTAAGAATTCTAATGGTTCCATTCATTTCCGTCGTTTCGTACATGAGGGGCTCATAGTAATGTTTGTTTCTAAGAATTCTAATGGTTCCATTCATTTCCGTTTCGTACTTGAGGGGCTTATAGTAATGTTTGTTTCTAAGAATTCTAATGGTTCCATCCATTTCCGTTTCGTACTTGAGGGGCTTATAGTAATGTTTGTTTCTAAGAATTCTAATGGTTCCATCCATTTCCGTTTCGTACTTGAGGGGCTCATAGTAATGTTTGTTTCTAAGAATTCTAATGGTTCCATTCATTTCCGTTTCGTACTTGAGGGGCTTATAGTAATGTTTGTTTCTGAGAATTCTAATGGTTCCATTCATTTCCGTTTCGTACTTGAGGGGCTCATAGAAATGTTTGTTTCTAAGAATTCTAATGGTTCCATCAATTTGTAAACATTTTCATTTCAATATTTATAATCCTATAGTCTGAGTAAACAAATTTTCCGTGTTGTCTATTTTTTTTTTATATACGGATATATGAGCTAGTTTATTTATCCCTTCCGAGGCTGTAAGCCACTTTTGTGCCACTGGGTCAGTTTTCCGTGTGGACTGACAGCCACTTTCGTGCCAACTGGATGACATGCACCGCGGACTGATAGCCACTTTTGAGCCACTCGTTCAGTTTTCCCCGTGGACTGGCAGCCATTTTCGTGCCAACTGGATGACACGCACCGTGGACTGTAAGCCACTTTCGTGCCACTGGGTCAGTTTTCCCCGTAAATGGACAGCCATTTTCGTGCCACCTGGAGACATGCACCGCGGACTGATAGCTACTTTTGTGCCGCTGGATCAGCCTTCCGTGTGTACTGACAGCCATTTTTGTGCCAACTGGATGACACGCAACGTGGACTGATTGCCACTTTTGTGCTGAAGCAATTTGTTCGCTCCCTTATTGAAAGCCACCTTTGTGACAGGGTTAGTGGCAGAAGTAGCAACCAACCCCCGAACATGTTTACTCCTTCCTTAAGAGTAAGAGATCCCACACCCACGACACCGGAGGGACCAGATACAGCACCCCTAGCGGCAGAAGTAGCAACCAACCCCCGAACATGTTTACTCCTTCCTTAAGAGTAAGAGATCCCACACCCACGACACCGGAGGGACCAGATACAGCACCCCTAGCGGCAGAAGTAGCAACCAACCCCCGAACATGTTTACTCCTTCCTTAAGAGTAAGAGATCCCACACCCACGACACCGGAGGGACCAGATACAGCACCCCTAGCGGCAGAAGTAGCAACCAACCCCCGAACATGTTTACTCCTTCCCTAAGAGTAAGAGATCCCACACCCACGACACCGGAGGGACCAGATACAGCACCCCTAGCGGCAGAAGTAGCAACCAACCCCCGAACATGTTTACTCCTTCCCTAAGAGTAAGAGATCCCACGCCCACGACACCGGAGGGACCAGATACAGCACCCCTAGCGCAGAAGTAGCAACCAACCCCCGAACATGTTTACTCCTTCCCTAAGAGTAAGAGATCCCACACCCACGACACCGGAGGGACCAGATACAGCACCCCTAGCGGCAGAAGTAGCAACCAACCCCCGAACATGTTTACTCCTTCCCTAAGAGTAAGAGATCCCACACCCACGACACCGGAGGGACCAGATACAGCACCCCTAGCGGCAGAAGTAGCAACCAACCCCCGAACATGTTTACTCCTTCCCTAAGAGTAAGAGATCCCACACCCACGACACCGGAGGGACCAGATACAGCACCCCTAGCGGCAGAAGTAGCAACCAACCCCCGAACATGTTTACTCCTTTCCTAAGAGAATGCTATGTTCCCAGCCTGTATTGTGTCAAGCTTCTTCCCGACGCCCTGTTCTTCCGATCCGATCGCTGAATGATTACCCGATGGAGGTAACGAATGCTGGATCTTCACCGGCGGAATGCATAGCCGTGGTTCGTGGGAACATTAGTCTCGAGCTTCTTATCGTGAAATCTCATCATTCACATTAAACTAATTAACCTGATTGTTAAATTCTGCTATTTTTTACTTTTGATTTATCTGTGTGAAAATACCTTATTATCCGCGAGGATTTATTGTTTGTTAGTTCTTGTCGGAATATTGTAAATATCATCGGCAATTTCCTATGCAAATTTATAGATTTTGGTGGAAAACAACCTTCCCACCAAATATTACATAATTTGGTGACGTATGTTATGACCTTATTAATAATTGCTTTATTATTGTTGTTTTTAGATATATTGGTAGATAAGTACTGTATTAAAGGAAATCTCTCTACAGGAATTCCACCATGATATAATAGGAATGATATGAACATAAAAAACAATCATAAACTAAATATTTTAGTTTATTGTCCTTAATGAATAATATAAGCTTCTACATGTTGTTGTTGTTTACTGGTGCTTAAGGGCAAAAAACTGCGAGGTCATCATTGCCCGGCTTCTACATGTTGTTGTTGTTTACTGGTGCTTAAGGGCAAAAAACTGCGAGGTCATCATTGCCCGGCTTCTACATGTTGTTGTTGTTTACTGGTGCTTAAGGGCAAAAAACTGCGAGGTCATCATT
Source organism: Gonocerus acuteangulatus (assembly GCA_946811695.1). NCBI lineage: Eukaryota > Metazoa > Arthropoda > Insecta > Hemiptera > Coreidae > Gonocerus > Gonocerus acuteangulatus. The sequence goes on along the minus strand of OX328129.1, from coordinate 83,026,301 downwards.
GCCCGGCTTCTACATGTTGTTGTTGTTTACTGGTGCTTAAGGGCAAAAAACTGCGAGGTCATCATTGCCCGGCTTCTACATGTTGTTGTTGTTTACTGGTGCTTAAGGGCAAAAAACTGCGAGGTCATCATTGCCCGGCTTCTACATGTTGTTGTTGTTTACTGGTGCTTAAGGGCAAAAAACTGCGAGGTCATCATTGCCCGGCTTCTACATGTTGTTGTTGTTTACTGGTGCTTAAGGGCAAAAAACTGCGAGGTCATCTTTGCCCGGCTTCTACATGTAAAATGAGAACATCCTACAATCAAGACAATCCAGAAACAATACTTTTCAGTGCCCTTATTCAGTTCCCCTGTTCAGCTCCCCTATTCAGTTCCCCTGTTCAGTTCCCCTATTCAGTGCCCTTATTCAGTTCCCCTGTTCAGCTCCCCTGTTCAGTTCCCCTGTTCAGCTCCCCTATTCAGTTCCCCTGTTCAGCTCCCCTGTTCAGCTCCCCTATTCAGCTCCCCTGTTCAGCTCCCCTATTCAGCTCCCCTGTTCAGCTCCCCTGTTCAGCTCCCCTGTTCAGTTCCCCTGTTCAGTTCCCCTGTTCAGCTCCCCTGTTCAGTTCCCCTGTTCAGTGCCCTTATTCAGTTCCCCTGTTCAGCTCCTCTGTTCAGCTCCCCTGTTCAGCTTCCCTATTAAGCGCTTTTTAGTTATAGAAGAAACAACCTATCCTGAGGTATAGCAATTTATTTAGTACAGACGGCTGGGTATAATTCTTATAGACCTATTTCGTTTAGTTTTGCAAGACCTGTTTCTCTTCAGACGCAGACGATGTTCACCGTCCTACAATGAAACAAGATTTTGAAGGTTAACGAATTCTTTTAATCGCTGTTTGGTAAATACCATAAGCCAAGTTTAGAGAGAGAAAAAAAACTGGCGCATATCGCGTAAACAGACAAACACTTATATACAGATTGGCCGGAAAGTAGTGCTTGAATGTACTTACAGGAAATTCTATTCCGAGTAATAAAGTTTCTATCAACATGAGTCCGGGAAATGGTTTTTGGAGACACTGGAACTACAAAAACCTCATAATATCACCATTCCAGAGTCAAAAGTCGGGTAACTTCTCAACATGTGGTCTGAGGGGAAAAACCTACGAATAAATATTATAGCCGAATAAATCCTGCACAGTTTGGTATCAAGGAGTCTAGTTTTCTGTTACGGGATGTGTAGAGTCCGGAAAATGGTTCTTGGAGACACTGGAACTACAAAACCTGATAATATCACCATTTCAGAGTCAAAAGTCGGGTAACTTCTCAACATGTGGTCTGAGAGGAAAAACCTACGAATAAATATTATAGCCGAATAAATCCTGCACAGTTTGGTATCAAGGAATCTAGTTTTCCGTCACGGGATGTGTAGAGTCCGGGAAATGGTTCTTGGAGACACTGGAACTACAAAACCTGATAATATCACCATTTCAGAGTCAAAAGTCGGGTAACTTCTCAACATGTGGTCTGAGAGGAAAAACCAACGAATAAATATTATAGCCGAATAAATCCTGCACAGTTTGGTATCAAGGAATCTAGTTTTCCGTCACGGGATGAGTAGAGTCCGGGAAATGGTTCTTGGAGACACTGGAACTACAAAACCTGATAATATCACCATTTCAGAGTCAAAAGTCGGGTAACTTCTCAACATGTGGTCTGAGAGGAAAAAGTCCGTCACGCAGGAGCTGCATAACTAAGCACTTTCCTCAGAATTTGGGTAGTGTAGACTGCTTTCCAGAACAATTTCCTTAAAATATCCTATATAAATAAAATAAAAACATGAATAGTTCTCTTTTAAATTTGTAATGAGTAACTGTTCAATTATTAATTTGCTTCCAGAGTTATGTTTACACATGGTACCTACTACAATACGTAATAAATACAAAAAACCTCATATTATCGAATTTTGATCTAACGCAGGAACAGGATACAGTCCCTCTAGATACAAAGCGCTCCTGCGGCGGCTTTGTGAACCTACGTCTGGGGGGCTTTTCTATTGAAATATATTACAAAGTAAACCCCCGCTTTCCGATTGACCGATTCAGCTCATTTTTACAACACTTCTTTCTCATGAGTTACCCACGACGTATACCGCGTTTCGTTTCAATATTGCAGAAATTACGACCGGTATGAGTATATTAGGAAATTGGGTCCGGAGTAAACCCCCCATCCTAATGAACCGATTTAGTTTATTTTTACAACACATATTTACCTGTGGATTACCACTACGAATACCGAGTTTCGTCGAAATATACCAAAAACCAAGGCTAGTAGTGGCGAACTGGTATTGTGGGTCCGGAGTAAACCCCCCCCCCCTCCTAATGAACTGATTTAGTTCATTTTTTTATCTCACTTTTCTCTCTATATTACCACTACGAATACCATGTTTCGTTGAAATATAACAAATATTACGGCTGACATGGTCTAATTAGTGTTTTGGGTTCGGGGTAACCCCCCCCCCCCCCCCTCCGGTGGACCGACTTTGGTGGTTAACGATCTCGTTCAATCGTTTGCTAATTGAATGCTATATACCAAGTTTCGTGACGAAAAAACAAAAACTCTGACCGCTATCGTGTTAACAGATATATATATATATATATATATATATATATATATATATATATATATATATATATATATATATATATTTTAACGGGGGTCATTTTCGGTGTCTACTAGGTAGGATCGATAAAGATTTGAAGAAATTTTTCAAAAATTCCGTCATGAGTCCAACCTCAATAGCTACTTTCCTTCGGAGGAAAGTGCTAAAAAACCTACGAATAAATATTATAGCCGAATAAATCCTGCACAGTTTGGTATCAAGGAATCTAGTTTTCCGTCACGGGATGTGTAGAGTCCGGGAAATGGTTCTTGGAGACACTGGAACTACAAAACCTGATAATATCACCATTTCAGAGTCAAAAGTCGGGTAACTTCTCAACATGTGGTCTGAGAGGAAAAACCAACGAATAAATATTATAGCCGAATAAATCCTGCACAGTTTGGCATCAAGGAATCTAGTTTTCCGTCACGGGATGAGTAGAGTCCAGGATATGGTTCTTGGAGACACTGGAACTACAAAACCTGATAATATCACCATTTCAGAGTCAAAAGTCGGGTAACTTCTCAACATGTGGTCTGAGAGGAAAAACCAACGAATAAATATTATAGCCGAATAAATCCTGCACAGTTTGGTATCAAGGAATCTAGTTTTCCGTCACGGGATGAGTAGAGTCCGGGAAATGGTTCTTGGAGACACTGGAACTACAAAACCTGATAATATCACCATTTCAGAGTCAAAAGTCGGGTATCTTCTCAACATGTGGTCTGAGAGGAAAAACCAACGAATAAATATTATAGCCGAATAAATCCTGCACAGTTTGGTATGAAGGAATCTAGTTTTCCGTCACGGGATGTGTAGAGTCCGGGAAATGGTTCTTGGAGACACTGGAACTACAAAACCTGATAATATCACCATTTCAGAGTCAAAAGTCGGGTAACTTCTCAACATGTGGTCTGAGAGGAAAAACCAACGAATAAATATTATAGCCGAATAAATCCTGCACAGTTTGGTATCAAGGAATCTAGTTTTCCGTCACGGGATGAGTAGAGTCCAGGAAATGGTTCTTGGAGACACTGGAACTACAAAACCTGATAATATCACCATTTCAGAGTCAAAAGTCGGGTAACTTCTCAACATGTGGTCTGAGAGGAAAAACCAACGAATAAATATTATAGCCGAATAAATCCTGCACAGTTTGGTATGAAGGAATCTAGTTTTCCGTCACGGGATGTGTAGAGTCCGGGAAATGGTTCTTGGAGACACTGGAACTACAAAACCTGATAATATCACCATTTCAGAGTCAAAAGTCGGGTAACTTCTCAACATGTGGTCTGAGAGGAAAAACCAACGAATAAATATTATAGCCGAATAAATCCTGCACAGTTTGGTATCAAGGAATCTAGTTTTCCGTCACGGGATGAGTAGAGTCCGGGAAATGGTTCTTGGAGACACTGGAACTACAAAACCTGATAATATCACCATTTCAGAGTCAAAAGTCGGGTAACTTCTCAACATGTGGTCTGAGAGGAAAAACCAACGAATAAATATTATAGCCGAATAAATCCTGCACAGTTTGGTATCAAGGAATCTAGTTTTCCGTCACGGGATGAGTAGAGTCCGGGAAATGGTTCTTGGAGACACTGGAACTACAAAACCTGATAATATCACCATTTCAGAGTCAAAAGTCGGGTAACTTCTCAACATGTGGTCTGAGGGGAAAAACCAACGAATAAATATTATAGCCGAATAAATCCTGCACAGTTTGGTATCAAGGAATCTAGTTTTCCGTCACGGGATGTGTAGAGTCCGGGAAATGGTTCTTGGAGACACTGGAACTACAAAACCTGATAATATCACCATTTCAGAGTCAAAAGTCGGGTAACTTCTCAACATGTGGTCTGAGAGGAAAAACCGACGAATAAATATTATAGCCGAATAAATCCTGCACAGTTTGGTATCAAGGAATCTAGTTTTCCGTCACGGGATGAGTAGAGTCCGGGAAATGGTTCTTGGAGACACTGGAACTACAAAACCTGATAATATCACCATTCCAGAGTCAAAAGTCGGGTAACTTCTCAACATGTGGTGTGAGAGGAAAACCTACGAATAAATATTATAGCCGAATAAATCCTGCACAGTTTGGTATCAAGGAATCTTGTTTTCCGTCACGGGATGTGTAGAGTCCGGGAAATGGTTCTTGGAGACACTGGAACTACAAAACCTGATAATATCACCATTTCAGAGTCAAAAGTCGGGTAACTTCTCAACATGTGGTCTGAGAGGAAAAACCAACGAATAAATATTATAGCCGAATAAATCCTGCACAGTTTGGTATCAAGGAATCTAGTTTTCCGTCACGGGATGAGTAGAGTCCGGGAAATGGTTCTTGGAGACACTGGAACTACAAAACCTGATAATATCACCATTCCAGAGTCAAAAGTCGGGTAACTTCTCAACATGTGGTCTGAGAGGAAAAACCTACGAATAAATATTATAGCCGAATAAATCCTGCACAGTTTGGTATGAAGGAATCTAGTTTTCCATCACGGGATGAGTAGAGTCCGGGAAATGGTTCTTGGAGACACTGGAACTACAAAACCTGATAATATCACCATTCCAGAGTCAAAAGTCGGGTAACTTCTCAACATGTGGTGTGAGAGGAAAAACCTACGAATAAATATTATAGCCGAATAAATCCTGCACAGTTTGGTATCAAGGAATCTTGTTTTCCGTCACGGGATGTGTAGAGTCCGGGAAATGGTTCTTGGAGACACTGGAACTACAAAACCTGATAATATCACCATTCCAGAGTCAAAAGTCGGGTAACTTCTCAACATGTGGTCTGAGAGGAAAAACCAACGAATAAATATTATAGCCGAATAAATCCTGCACAGTTTGGTATCAAGGAATCTAGTTTTCCGTCACGGGATGTGTAGAGTTGTTGGGCCTATCTTTAATAATCAGCGTTGCAATTAGAATATTAATGTTTTACTGCCGCCGCACAGTGGGCAAGACGTATATTTTAAGGCGACAGATGTCGAAAAACTCATGTGATCTTAAAATGTCAATTTAGTTGTCAACACGTGCTAAAGTCTTCTATTCATTGAAAACAGAACAAGTTTTTTATCTAGTTTAACCCAAACCTGTTTAAGACAATAAGGAAGGCAACCATTGCTAGTCACTTCCACTTCCTCTGTTTAGTCTTGTACGGTCTTTGTAAGGTGTGTATTAAAAATTGTGTACAAATTTTATAAATTCTTTTCACAATAGATTTATTACCTAGTGGTATGTACTTTATAAATACATAATATATATCTAATAACAAAAAGCCGTATCAAAGAAAAAAAAAATATTAATGAAATTATTACTAAATTGTCATGTTTTGTTATTACTTACGTTTGAGTAAGGTTTAAAAAAAACTTCCAGAAAGTTGCAGTTCCAAATATTTTTTTTTAAAAAGCCTGAAGCTTCTACTTTACTGCCTTGAGACTTTCAGCTTCCCCTTCTTCCCCCTTTTAATGTAAATTTAAATTTAGTTTAGGCACTCAGATAGAAGCTGAAGAATCCGCGGCGCACAGTGGGCGTAAATCACCTTTTAGGTGGACAAAATTCAAAACAAGAGTTTCACTAAATATTGTCATATTTATTTTTATTTATTTAAGAGCTCCGTAACTAAGATGATAAGCTCTAATCTAGTATTAGTAGGATTAAGGTAAAATGTAAATATTTACTTCCTTGGATGATCAACAGGTGACGGAAGGGAATATTAATCGGACTGTAAGAAAGGGAGCATTTTCCCCAGTGTTTATTGCAGTGCTCTTCTTGTAATTACTTTTCTATTTTTTTAACAGAAACTATACGTGATTACTTAAATTTCATGTTACCGATGTATATGTAATTAGCTTATTGAAGTGCAGTTTACCACATGATCCACTTCAAGAACTGTCATTAGGAAATGAGGCTGACGATACTGACTCGTCAAAAGAAAATGCTGAAGGATGTAGCAGTATTGAATCAGACGATGATTGATGGATAATTCGTTTTTAGTCCATAATATAATTGTATGTATTTGTCATTAAAAAAAAAAAACAAAACATGTCAGTACAATTACTTTCTCCTTCAAATTGCAAGTCTATTTTTGTTATTTATTTTCGAATTATAGCCTATGTATTATTTTTTATGAATATATGTATTATGTTTATGTAAATAATAGATGCAAAAAGGTACTACTTAAATGTTCCAAAGATTTACAAAATGATTTCCCAATTTTTATCTATTATGTCCAAATATTTGTGTATCTACAACATTTGTTTGTTGGATATTCTAAAAACTATGGGTCAACGATTTGTTTGTTGGATATTCTAAAAACTATGGGTCAACGATTTGTTTGTTGGATATTCTAAAAACTATGGGTCAACGATTTGTTTGTTGGATATTCTAAAAACTTTGGGTCAACGATTTGTTTGTTGGATATTCTAAAAACTATGGGTCAACGATTTGTTTGTTGGATATTCTAAAAACTATGGGTCAACGATTTGTTTGTTGGATATTCTAAAAACTTTGGGTCAACGATTTGTTTGTTGGATATTCTAAAAACTATGGGTCAACGATTTGTTTGTTGGATATTCTAAAAACTATGGGTCAACGATTTGTTTGTTGGAAATTCTAAAAACTATGGGTCAACGATTTGTTTATTGGATATTCTAAAAACTATGGGTCAACGATTTTTTAAAATATGTTTCCCTATCTCAGTGACCTGAAAAAATATTGAAAAACAAAACATAATAATTTTATCGCCCTAAAAGTGGATTTTTGCCCACTGTGCGCCGACGGGACTCGAACCCACCATCTCCCGCATGAGAATCTAAGGTTTTATCCACTAGACCACGGGGAGACCCTAGGAACATCAGTATACCTGAATAACCACAAGGAGCCTTCATCAGTACTGGGACTCGAACCCACCATCTCCCGCATGAGGATCTAAGGTTTTATCCACTAGACCACGGGGAGACCCTAGGAACATCAGTATACCTGAATAACCACAAGGAGCCTTCATCAATGCTGGGACTCGAACCCACCATCTCCCGCATGAGAATCTAAGGTTTTATCCACTAGACCAAGGGGAGACCCTAGGAACATCAGTATACCTGAAAACCACAGGGAGCCTTCATCAGTACTGGGACTCGAACCCACCATCTCCCGCATGAGGATCTAAGGTTTTATCCACTAGACCACGGGGAGACCCTAGGAACATCAGTATACCTGAATAACCACAAGGAGCCTTCATCAATGCTGGGACTCGAACCCACCATCTCCCGCATGAGGATCTAAGGTTTTATCCACTAGACCAAGGGGAGACCCTAGGAACATCAGTATACCTGAATAACCACAAGGAGCCTTCATCAGTACTGGGACTCGAACCCACCATCTCCCGCATGAGGATCTAAGGTTTTATCCACTAGACCAAGGGGAGACCCTAGGAACATCAGTATACCTGAATAACCACAGGGAGCCTTCATCAGTACTGGGACTCGAACCCACCATCTCCCGCATGAGGATCTAAGGTTTTATCCACTAGACCACGGGGAGACCCTAGGAACATCAGTATACCTGAATAACCACAAGGAGCCTTCATCAATGCTGGGACTCGAACCCACCATCTCCCGCATGAGGATCTAAGGTTTTATCCACTAGACCAAGGGGAGACCCTAGGAACATCAGTATACCTGAAAACCACAGGGAGCCTTCATCAGTACTGGGACTCGAACCCACCATCTCCCGCATGAGGATCTAAGGTTTTATCCACTAGACCAAGGGGAGACCCTAGGAACATCAGTATACCTGAATAACCACAAGGAGCCTTCATCAATGCTGGGACTCGAACCCACCATCTCCCGCATGAGAATCTAAGGTTTTATCCACTAGACCAAGGGGAGACCCTAGGAACATCAGTATACCTGAATAACCACAAGGAGCCTTCATCAGTACTGGGACTCGAACCCACCATCTCCCGCATGAGGATCTAAGGTTTTATCCACTAGACCAAGGGGAGACCCTAGGAACATCAGTATACCTGAATAACCACAGGGAGCCTTCATCAATGCTGGGACTCGAACCCACCATCTCCCGCATGAGGATCTAAGGTTTTATCCACTAGACCAAGGGGAGACCCTAGGAACATCAGTATACCTGAAAACCACAAGGAGCCTTCATCAGTACTGGGACTCGAACCCACCATCTCCCGCATGAGGATCTAAGGTTTTATCCACTAGACCACGGGGAGACCCTAGGAACATCAGTATACCTGAAAACCACAGGGAGCCTTCATCAATGCTGGGACTTGAATCCACCATCTCCCGCATGAGGATCTAAGGTTTTATCCACTAGACCAAGGGGAGACCCTAGGAACATCAGTATACCTGAATAACCACAGGGAGCCTTCATCAATGCTGGGACTCGAACCCACCATCTCCCGCATGAGGATCTAAGGTTTTATCCACTAGACCACGGGGAGACCCTAGGAACATCAGTATACCTGAAAACCACAGGGAGCCTTCATCAATGCTGGGACTCGAACCCACCATCTCCCGCATGAGGATCTAAGGTTTTATCCACTAGACCACGGGGAGACCCTAGGAACATCAGTATACCAGAAAACCACAGGGAGCCTTCATCAATGCTGGGACTCGAACCCACCATCTCCCGCATGAGGATCTAAGGTTTTATCCACTAGACCAAGGGGAGACCCTAGGAACATCAGTATACCTGAATAACCACAGGGAGCCTTCATCAGTACTGGGACTCGAACCCACCATCTCCCGCATGAGGATCTAAGGTTTTATCCACTAGACCACGGGGAGACCCTAGGAACATCAGTATACCTGAAAACCACAGGGAGCCTTCATCAATGCTGGGACTCGAACCCACCATCTCTCGCATGAGGATCTAAGGTTTTATCCACTAGACCACGGGGAGACCCTAGGAACATCAGTATACCTGAATAATCACAAGGAGCCTTCATCAGTACTGGGACTCGAACCCACCATCTCCCGCATGAGAATCTAAGGTTTTATCCACTAGACCAAGGGGAGACCCTAGGAACATCAGTATACCTGAAAACCACAGGGAGCCTTCATCAGTACTGGGACTCGAACCCACCATCTCCCGCATGAGGATCTAAGGTTTTATCCACTAGACCACGGGGAGACCCTAGGAACATCAGTATACCTGAAAACCACAGGGAGCCTTCATCAGTACTGGGACTCGAACCCACCATCTCCCGCATGAGGATCTAAGGTTTTATCCACTAGACCACGGGGAGACCCTAGGAACATCAGTATACCTGAAAACCACAGGGAGCCTTCATCAGTACTGGGACTCGAACCCACCATCTCCCGCATGAGGATCTAAGGTTTTATCCACTAGACCAAGGGGAGACCCTAGGAACATCAGTATACCTGAAAACCACAGGGAGCCTTCATCAGTCCTGGGACTCGAACCCACCATCTCCCTCATGAGGATCTAAGGTTTTATCCACTAGACCAAGGGGAGACCCTAGGAACATCAGTATACCTGAATAACCACAGGGAGCCTTCATCAGTACTGGGACTCGAACCCACCATCTCCCGCATGAGGATCTAAGGTTTTATCCACTAGACCACGGGGAGACCCTAGGAACATCAGTATACCTGAAAACCACAGGGAGCCTTCATCAGTACTGGGACTCGAACCCACCATCTCCCGCATGAGGATCTAAGGTTTTATCCACTAGACCACGGGGAGACCCTAGGAACATCAGTATACCTGAATAACCACAAGGAGCCTTCATCAATGCTGGGACTCGAACCCACCATCTCCCGCATGAGGATCTAAGGTTTTATCCACTAGACCAAGGGGAGACCCTAGGAACATCAGTATACCTGAAAACCACAGGGAGCCTTCATCAGTACTGGGACTCGAACCCACCATCTCCCGCATGAGGATCTAAGGTTTTATCCACTAGACCACGGGGAGACCCTAGGAACATCAGTATACCTGAATAACCACAAGGAGCCTTCATCAGTACTGGGACTCGAACCCACCATCTCCCGCATGAGGATCTAAGGTTTTATCCACTAGACCACGGGGAGACCCTAGGAACATCAATATACCTGAAAACCACAGGGAGCCTTCATCAATGCTGGGACTCGAACCCACCATCTCCCGCATGAGAATCTAAGGTTTTATCCACTAGACCACGGGGAGACCCTAGGAACATCAGTATACCTGAATAACCACAAGGAGCCTTCATCAGTACTGGGACTCGAACCCACCATCTCCCGCATGAGGATCTAAGGTTTTATCCACTAGACCACGGGGAGACCCTAGGAACATCAGTATACCTGAATAACCACAAGGAGCCTTCATCAGTACTGGGACTCGAACCCACCATCTCCCGCATGAGGATCTAAGGTTTTATCCACTAGACCAAGGGGAGACCCTAGGAACATCAGTATACCTGAAAACCACAGGGAGCCTTCATCAGTACTGGGACTTGAATCCACCATCTCCCGCATGAGGATCTAAGGTTTTATCCACTAGACCAAGGGGAGACCCTAGGAACATCAGTATACCTGAATAACCACAGGGAGCCTTCATCAGTACTGGGACTCGAACCCACCATCTCCCGCATGAGGATCTAAGGTTTTATCCACTAGACCAAGGGGAGACCCTAGGAACATCAGTATACCTGAATAACCACAGGGAGCCTTCATCAGTACTGGGACTTGAATCCACCATCTCCCGCATGAGGATCTAAGGTTTTATCCACTAGACCAAGGGGAGACCCTAGGAACATCAGTATACCTGAATAACCACAGGGAGCCTTCATCAGTACTGGGACTCGAACCCACCATCTCCCGCATGAGGATCTAAGGTTTTATCCACTAGACCAAGGGGAGACCCTAGGAACATCAGTATACCTGAAAACCACAGGGAGCCTTCATCAGTACTGGGACTTGAATCCACCATCTCCCGCATGAGGATCTAAGGTTTTATCCACTAGACCAAGGGGAGACCCTAGGAACATCAGTATACCTGAAAACCACAGGGAGCCTTCATCAGTACTGGGACTCGAACCCACCATCTCCCGCATGAGGATCTAAGGTTTTATCCACTAGACCACGGGGAGACCCTAGGAACATCAGTATACCTGAATAACCACAAGGAGCCTTCATCAATGCTGGGACTCGAACCCACCATCTCCCGCATGAGGATCTAAGGTTTTATCCACTAGACCACGGGGAGACCCTAGGAACATCAGTATACCTGAATAACCACAAGGAGCCTTCATCAATGCTGGGACTCGAACCCACCATCTCCCGCATGAGGATCTAAGGTTTTATCCACTAGACCACGGGGAGACCCTAGGAACATCAGTATACCTGAATAACCACAAGGAGCCTTCATCAGTACTGGGACTCGAACCCACCATCTCCCGCATGAGGATCTAAGGTTTTATCCACTAGACCACGGGGAGACCCTAGGAACATCAGTATACCTGAAAACCACAGGGAGCCTTCATCAGTACTGGGACTTGAATCCACCATCTCCCGCATGAGGATCTAAGGTTTTATCCACTAGACCAAGGGGAGACCCTAGGAACATCAGTATACCTGAAAACCACAGGGAGCCTTCATCAGTACTGGGACTCGAACCCACCATCTCCCGCATGAGGATCTAAGGTTTTATCCACTAGACCACGGGGAGACCCTCTCCCCAATCTCATATTTTAGCAATTATTAGATTAATAAAATGAAAAGAAAGATAGATGCTTGTTTTTCTTTAAGGTATATTCTCCCAAATGTTTGCATGATTCCTAAAACAAGTGTAAGTGTGTAAATTGAGACTATCTCGATATGAGATATCGAACCTACCATGTGAAACTATCGGATATGCAAGCGTAATTGTGTAAATTGAGACTATCTCGATAAGAGATATCGAACCTACCATGTGAAACTATCGGATATGCAAGCGTAATTGTGTAAATTGAGACTATCTCGATAAGAGATATCGAACCTACCATGTGAAACTATCGGATATGCAAGTGTAATTGTGTAAATTGAGACTATCTCGATATGATATATCGAACCTACCATGTGAAACTATCGGATATGTAAGCGTAATTGTGTAAATTGAGACTATCTCGATAAGGGATATCGAACCTACCATGTGAAACTATCGGATATGCAAGCGTAATTGTGTAAATTGAGACTATCTCGATAAGAGATATCGAACCTACCATGTGAAACTATCGGATATGCAAGCGTAATTGTGTAAATTGAGACTATCTCGATAAGAGATATCGAACCTACCATGTGAAACTATCGGATATGCAAGTGTAATTGTGTAAATTGAGACTATCTCGATGTGATATATCTATCGAACCTACCATGTGAAACTATCGGATATGTAAGCGTAATTGTGTAAATTGAGACTATCTCGATAAGAGATATCGAACCTACCATGTGAAACTATCGGATATGCAAGTGTAATTGTGTAAATTGAGACTATCTCGATATGAGATATCGAACCTACCATGTGAAACTATCGGATATGCAAGTGTAATTGTGTAAATTGTGACTATCTCGATATGATATATCGAACCTACCACGTGAAACTATCGGATATGCAAGTGTAATTGTGTAAATTGAGACTATCTCGATATGAGATATCGAACCTACCATGTGAAACTATCGGATATGCAAGTGTAAGTGTGTAAATTGAGACTATCTCGATATGATATATCGAACCTACCATGTGAAACTATCGGATATGCAAGTGTAATTGTGTAAATTGAGACTACCTCGATATGAGATATCGAACCTACCATGTGAAACTATCGGATATGCAAGTGTAATTGTGTAAATTGAGACTATTTTGATATGATATATCGAACCTACCATCTGAAACTATCGGATATGCAAGTGTAAGTGTGTAAATTGAGACTACCTCGATATGAGATATCGAACCTACCATGTGAAACTATCGGATATGCAAGTGTAAGTGTGTAAATTGAGACTACCTCGATATGATATATCGAACCTACCATGTGAAACTATCGGATATGCAAGTGTAAGTATGTAAATTGAGACTATCTCGATATGAGATATCGATCCTACCATGTGAAACTATCGGATATGCAAGTGTAAGTGTGTAAATTGAGACTATCTCGATATGAGATATCGAACCTACCATGTGAAACTATCGGATATGCAAGTGTAATTGTGTAAATTGAGACTATCTCGATATGATATATCGAACCTACCATGTGAAACTATCGGATATGTAAGTGTAATTGTGTAAATTGAGACTATCTCGATATGATATATCGAACCTACCATGTTAAACTATCGGATATGCAAGTGTAAGTGTGTAAATTGAGACTATCTCGATATGATATATCGAACCTACCATGTGAAACTATCGGATATGCAAGTGTAATTGTGTAAATTGAGACTACCTCGATATGAGATATCGAACCTACCATGTGAAACTATCCGATATGCAAGTGTAAGTGTGTAAATTGAGACTATCTCGATATGAGATATCGAACCTACCATGTGAAACTATCGGATATGCAAGTGTAATTGTGTAAATTGTGACTATCTCGATATGATATATCGAACCTACCACGTGAAACTATCGGATATGCAAGTGTAATTGTGTAAATTGAGACTATCTCGATATGAGATATCGAACCTACCATGTGAAACTATCGGATATGCAAGTGTAAGTGTGTAAATTGAGACTATCTCGATATGATATATCGAACCTACCATGTGAAACTATCGGATATGCAAGTGTAATTGTGTAAATTGAGACTACCTCGATATGAGATATCGAACCTACCATGTGAAACTATCGGATATGCAAGTGTAATTGTGTAAATTGAGACTATCTCGATATGATATATCGAACCTACCATGTGAAACTATCGGATATGCAAGTGTAATTGTGTAAATTGAGACTACCTCGATATGAGATATCGAACCTACCATGTGAAACTATCGCATATGCAAGTGTAATTGTGTAAATTGAGACTATCTCGATATGATATATCGAACCTACCACGTGAAACTATCGGATATGCAAGTGTAATTGTGTAAATTGAGACTATCTCGATATGAGATATCGAACCTACCATGTGAAACTATCGGATATGCAAGTGTAATTGTGTAAATTGAGACTATCTCGATATGAGATATCGAACCTACCATGTGAAACTATCGGATATGCAAGTGTAAGTGTGTAAATTGAGACTATGTCGATATGATATATCGAACCTACCATGTGAAACTATCGGATATGCAAGTGTAAGTGTGTAAATTGAGACTATCTCGATATGATATATCGAACCTACCATGTGAAACTATCGGATATGCAAGTGTAATTGTGTAAATTGAGACTATCTCGATATGAGATATCGAACCTACCATGTGAAACTATCGGATATGCAAGTGTAAGTGTGTAAATTGAGACTATCTCGATATGATATATCGAACCTACCACGTGAAACTATCGGATATGCAAGTGTAATTGTGTAAATTGAGACTATCTCGATATGAGATATCGATTCTACCACGTGAAACTATCGGATATGCAAGTGTAATTGTGTAAATTGAGACTATCTCGATATGAGATATCGAACCTACCATGTGAAACTATCGGATATGCAAGTGTAAGTGTGTAAATTGAGACTATCTCGATAAGAGATATCGAACCTACCATGTGAAAATATCGGATATGCAAGTGTAATTGTGTAAATTGAGACTATCTCGATATGAGATATCGAACCTACCATGTGAAACTATCGGATATGCAAGTGTAAGTGTGTAAATTGAGACTACCTCGATATGAGATATCGAACCTACCATGTGAAACTATCGGATATGCAAGTGTAATTGTGTAAATTGAGACTATCTCGATATGAGATATCGAACCTACCATGTGAAACTATCGGATATGCAAGTGTAATTGTGTAAATTGAGACTATCTCGATATGATATATCGAACCTACCATGTGAAACTATCGGATATGCAAGTGTAATTGTGTAAATTGAGACTATCTCGATATGATATATCGAACCTACCATGTGAAACTATCGGATATGCAAGTGTAATTGTGTAAATTGAGACTATCTCGATATGATATATCGATCCTACCATGTGAAACTATCGGATATGCAAGTGTAAGTGTGTAAATTGTGACTACCTCGATATGAGATATCGAACCTACCATGTGAAACTATCGGATATGCAAGTGTAATTGTGTAAATTGAGACTACCTCGATATGAGATATCGAACCTACCATGTGAAACTATCGGATATGCAAGTGTAAGTGTGTAAATTGAGACTATCTCGATATGAGATATCGAACCTACCATGTGAAACTATCGGATATGCAAGTGTAATTGTGTAAATTGAGACTACCTCGATATGAGATATCGAACCTACCATGTGAAACTATCGGATATGCAAGTGTAATTGTGTAAATTGAGACTATCTCGATATGGTATATCGAACCTACCACGTGAAACTATCGGATATGCAAGTGTAATTGTGTAAATTGAGACTATCTCGATAAGAGATATCGAACCTACCATGTGAAACTATCGGATCTGCAAGTGTAATTGTGTAAATAGAGACTATCTCGATATGAGATATCGAACCTACCATGTGAAACTATCGGATATGCAAGTGTAAGTGTGTAAATTGAGACTATCTCGATATGAGATATCGAACCTACCATGTGAAACTATCGGATATGCAAGTGTAATTGTGTAAATTGAGACTATCTCGATATGATATATCGAACCTACCATGTGAAACTATCGGATATGCAAGTGTAAGTGTGTAAATTGAGACTATCTCGATATGATATATCGATCCTACCATGTGAAACTATCGGATATGCAAGTGTAATTGTGTAAATTGAGACTATCTCGATATGATATATCGAACCTACCATGTGAAACTATCGGATATGCAAGTGTAATTGTGTAAATTGAGACTATCTCGATATGATATATCGAACCTACCATGTGAAACTATCGGATATGCAAGTGTAATTGTGTAAATTGAGACTATCTCGATATGATATATCGAACCTACCATGTGAAACTATCGGATATGCAAGTGTAATTGTGTAAATTGAGACTATCTCGATATGATATATCGATCCTACCATGTGAAACTATCGGATATGCAAGTGTAAGTGTGTAAATTGTGACTACCTCGATATGAGATATCGAACCTACCATGTGAAAGTATCGGATATGCAAGTGTAATTGTGTAAATTGAGACTACCTCGATATGAGATATCGAACCTACCATGTGAAACTATCGGATATGCAAGTGTAAGTGTGTAAATTGAGACTATCTCGATATGAGATATCGAACCTACCATGTGAAACTATCGGATATGCAAGTGTAATTGTGTAAATTGAGACTACCTCGATATGAGATATCGAACCTACCATGTGAAACTATCGGATATGCAAGTGTAATTGTGTAAATTGAGACTATCTCGATATGGTATATCGAACCTACTACGTGAAACTATCGGATATGCAAGTGTAATTGTGTAAATTGAGACTATCTCGATAAGAGATATCGAACCTACCATGTGAAACTATCGGATCTGCAAGTGTAATTGTGTAAATAGAGACTATCTCGATATGAGATATCGAACCTACCATGTGAAACTATCGGATATGCAAGTGTAAGTGTGTAAATTGAGACTATCTCGATATGAGATATCGAACCTACCATGTGAAACTATCGGATATGCAAGTGTAATTGTGTAAATTGAGACTATCTCGATATGAGATATCGAACCTACCATGTGAAACTATCGGATATGCAAGTGTAATTGTGTAAATTGAGACTATCTCGATATGATATATCGAACCTACCATGTGAAACTATCGGATATGCAAGTGTAAGTGTGTAAATTGAGACTATCTCGATATGATATATCGATCCTACCATGTGAAACTATCGGATATGCAAGTGTAATTGTGTAAATTGAGACTATCTCGATATGATATATCGAACCTACCATGTGAAACTATCGGATATGGAAGTGTAAGTGTGTAAATTGAGACTATCTCGATATGAGATATCGAACCTACCATGTGAAACTATCGGATATGCAAGTGTAATTGTGTAAATTGAGACTATCTCGATATGATATATCGAACCTACCATGTGAAACTATCGGATATGCAAGTGTAATTGTGTAAATTGAGACTATCTCGATATGATATATCGAACCTACCATGTGAAACTATCGGATATGCAAGTGTAATTGTGTAAATTGAGACTATCTCGATATGATATATCGAACCTACCATGTGAAACTATCGGATATGCAAGTGTAATTGTGTAAATTGAGACTATCTCGATATGATATATCGATCCTACCATGTGAAACTATCGGATATGCAAGTGTAAGTGTGTAAATTGTGACTACCTCGATATGAGATATCGAACCTACCATGTGAAAGTATCGGATATGCAAGTGTAATTGTGTAAATTGAGACTACCTCGATATGAGATATCGAACCTACCATGTGAAACTATCGGATATGCAAGTGTAAGTGTGTAAATTGAGACTATCTCGATATGAGATATCGAACCTACCATGTGAAACTATCGGATATGCAAGTGTAATTGTGTAAATTGAGACTACCTCGATATGAGATATCGAACCTACCATGTGAAACTATCGGATATGCAAGTGTAATTGTGTAAATTGAGACTATCTCGATATGGTATATCGAACCTACCACGTGAAACTATCGGATATGCAAGTGAAATTGTGTAAATTGAGACTATCTCGATAAGAGATATCGAACCTACCATGTGAAACTATCGGATCTGCAAGTGTAATTGTGTAAATAGAGACTATCTCGATATGAGATATCGAACCTACCATGTGAAACTATCGGATATGCAAGTGTAAGTGTGTAAATTGAGACTACCTCGATATGAGATATCGAACCTACCATGTGAAACTATCGGATATGCAAGTGTAATTGTGTAAATTGAGACTATCTCGATATGGTATATCGAACCTACCACGTGAAACTATCGGATATGCAAGTGTAATTGTGTAAATTGAGACTATCTCGATAAGAGATATCGAACCTACCATGTGAAACTATCGGATCTGCAAGTGTAATTGTGTAAATTGAGACTATCTCGATAAGAGATATCGAACCTACCATGTGAAACTATCGGATATGCAAGTGTAAGTGTGTAAATTGAGACTATCTCGATATGAGATATCGAACCTACCATGTGAAACTATCGGATATGCAAGTGTAAGTGTGTAAATTGAGACGATATCATAGAGTCTAGGTACATTTCTGTATAATTTGTAGAATCTATTATTGCTTTATTCCAAACTAATTTTAATTACTTCTTGTAAATGGCTTAGCGAATAAAGAATATAAATTATTAAAAATAAATGACAATATTTACTGATTTCGGTAACTAAAAGGTTCATTATTATGATTATTATATATAGTTACATTGTATATGTGTTCTCAGCATAAGTCCTGTGTGTAATACAGCTGTTACTGTATGTAAACACGGTTAATCCCATATAGACGGACAGAGGTTTACTAATAATACTAGTGGGAGGGGTCTCTCTCCCTCACTCACTCACTCTCTCTCTCTCCCTCTCCCTCCCTCTCTCTCTCCCCCGATGCAGCACGTGATGAAGAGGATTAACAAGAGGCTTCGATAAATCCAGTCCTACGGGTGATTAGGTAGGCCGAGAAGTATTTATAGAACTCAGCCTGTTCTATCTTCGATGACAATATAATGGCAGCAAAACGGGCGGAATATTCTGTCAACAATATCGAAGAAAACATATTTCATGAACTCCAATGTAGAATATCCTATTTACTTGTGAAGAGTTTTCAATCAACATTTTTCCGATTCAAACTAAATTTGTGCTGTCAATAAAGGCTCTAAAGTTACAAACTGTCGTCCAATCGGGGTATTTCTCCTTGTTCTTGAATCGAAGTTACACACTGTCGTCCAATCGGGGTATTTCTCCTTGTTCTAGAATCGAAGTTACACACTGTCGTCCAATCGGGGTATTTCTCCTTGTTCTAGAATCGAAGTTACACACTGTCGTCCAATCGGGGTATTTCTCCTTGTTCTAGAATCGAAGTTACACACTGTCGTCCAATCGGGGTATTTCTCCTTGTTCTAGAATCGAAGTTACACACTGTCGTCCAATCGGGGTATTTCTCCTAGTTCTAGAATCGAAGTTACACACTGTCGTCCAATCGGGGTATTTCTCCTTGTTCTAGAATCGAAGTTACACACTGTCGTCCAATCGGGGTATTTCTCCTTGTTCTAGAATCGAAGTTACACACTGTCGTCCAATCGGGGTATTTCTCCTTGTTCTAGAATCGAAGTTACACACTGTCGTCCAATCGGGGTATTTCTCCTAGTTCTAGAATCGAAGTTACACACTGTCGTCCAATCGGGGTATTTCTCCTTGTTCTAGAATCGAAGTTACACACTGTCGTCCAATCGGGGTATTTCTCCTTGTTCTAGAATCGAAGTTACACACTGTCGTCCAATCGGGGTATTTCCCCTTGTTCTAGAATCGAAGTTACACACTGTCGTCCAATCGGGGTATTTCCCCTTGTTCTAGAATCGAAGTTACACACAGTCGTCCAATCGGGGTATTTCTCCTTGTTCTAGAATCGAAGTTACACACTGTCGTCCAATCGGGGTATTTCCCCTTGTTCTAGAATCGAAGTTACACACTGTCGTCCAATCGGGGTATTTCTCCTTGTTCTAGAATCGAAGTTACACACTGTCGTCCAATCGGGGTATTTCTCCTTGTTCTAGAATCGAAGTTACACACTGTCGTCCAATCGGGGTATTTCTCCTTGTTCTAGAATCGAAGTTACACACTGTCGTCCAAACGGGGTATTTCTCCTTGTTCTTGAATCGAAGTTACACACTGTCGTCCAATCGGGGTATTTCCCCTTGTTCTAGAATCGAAGTTACACACTGTCGTCCAATCGGGGTATTTCCCCTTGTTCTAGAATCGAAGTTACACACTGTCGTCCAATCGGGGTATTTCTCCTTGTTCTAGAATCGAAGTTACACACTGTCGTCCAATCGGGGTATTTCCCCTTGTTCTAGAATCGAAGTTACACACTGTCGTCCAATCGGGGTATTTCTCCTTGTTCTAGAATCGAAGTTACACACTGTCGTCCAATCGGGGTATTTCTCCTTGTTCTAGAATCGAAGTTACACACTGTCGTCCAATCGGGGTATTTCTCCTTGTTCTAGAATCGAAGTTACACACTGTCGTCCAATCGGGGTATTTCTCCTTGTTCTAGAATCGAAGTTACACACTGTCGTCCAATCGGGGTATTTCTCCTTGTTCTAGAATCGAAGTATATTGCTAGAAATCGGAAGCTCTCTTCTTTTGAGAGCCATTTCTTACGAGTACTATCTGAGATAATACAATCGTTATTTATATTGCTAGAAATAGGAAGCTCTCTTCTTTTGAGAGCCATTTCTTGCGAGTACTATCTGAGATAATACAATCGTTATTTATATTGCTAGAAATCGGAAGCTCTCTTCTTTTGAGAGCCATTTCTTACGAGTACTATCTGAGATAATACAATCGTTATTTATATTGCTAGAAATAGGAAGCTCTCTTCTTTTGAGCGCCATTTCTTACGAGTACTATCTGAGATAATACAATCGTTATTTATATTGCTAGAAATAGGAAGCTCTCTTCTTTTGAGAGCCATTTCTTACGAGTACTATCTGAGATAATACAATCGTTATTTATATTGCTAGAAAGAGGAAGCTCTCTTCTTTTCAGAGCCATTTCTTACGAGTACTATCTGAGATAATACAATCGTTATTTATATTGCTAGAAATAGGAAGCTCTCTTCTTTTGAGAGCCATTTCTTACAAGTACCATTTGAGATAATACAATCGTTATTTATATTGCTAGAAATCGGAAGCTCTCTTCTTTTGAGAGCCATTTCTTACGAGTACTATCTGAGATAATACAATCGTTATTTATATTGCTAGAAATAGGAAGCTCTCTTCTTTTGAGAGCCATTTCTTGCGAGTACTATCTGAGATAAAACAATCGTTATTTATATTGCAAGAAATAGGAAGGTCTCTTCTTTTGAGAGCCATTTCTTACGAGTACTATCTGAGATAATACAATCGTTATTTATATTGCTAGAAATAGGAAGCTCTCTTCTTTTGAGAGCCATTTCTTACGAGTACTATCTGAGATAATACAATCGTTATTTATATTGCTAGAAATCGGAAGCTCTCTTCTTTTGAGAGCCATTTCTTACGAGTAATATCTGAGATAATACAATCGTTATTTATATTGCTTGAAATAGGAAGCTCTCTTCTTTTGAGAGCCATTTCTTGCGAGTACTATCTGAGATAATACAATCGTTATTTATATTGCTAGAAATCGGAAGCTCTCTTCTTTCGAGAGCCATTTCTTGCGAGTACTATCTGAGATAATACAATCGTTATTTATATTGCTACAAATAGGAAGCTCTCTTCTTTTGAGAGCCATTTCTTGCGAGTACTATCTGAGATAATACAATCGTTATTTATATTGCTAGAAATAGGAAGCTCTCTTCTTTTGAGAGCCATTTCTTACGAGTACTATCTGAGATAATACAATCGTTATTTATATTGCTACAAATAGGAAGCTCTCTTCTTTTGAGAGCCATTTCTTGCGAGTACTATCTGAGATAATACAATCGTTATTTATATTGCTAGAAATAGGAAGCTCTCTTCTTTTGAGAGCCATTTCTTACGAGTACTATCTGAGATAATACAATCGTTATTTATATTGCTAGAAATAGGAAGCTCTCTTCTTTTGAGAGCCATTTCTTACGAGTACTATCTGAGATAATACAATCGTTATTTATATTGCTAGAAATCGGAAGCTCTCTTCTTTTGAGAGCCATTTCTTACGAGTACTATCTGAGATAATACAATCGTTATTTATATTGCTAGAAATAGGAAGCTCTCTTCTTTTGAGAGCCATTTCTTACGAGTACTATCTGAGATAATACAATCGTTATTTATATTGCTAGAAATAGGAAGCTCTCTTCTTTTCAGAGCCATTTCTTACGAGTACTATCTGAGATAATACAATCGTTATTTATATTGCTAGAAATCGGAAGCTCTCTTCTTTTGAGAGCCATTTCTTACGAGTACTATCTGAGATAATACAATCGTTATTTATATTGCTAGAAATAGGAAGCTCTCTTCTTTTGAGAGCCATTTCTTACGAGTACTTTCTGAGATAATACAATCGTTATTTATATTGCTAGAAATAGGAAGCTCTCTTCTTTTGAGAGCCATTTCTTACGAGTACTATCTGAGATAATACAATCGTTATTTATATTGCTAGAAATAGGAAGCTCTCTTCTTTTGAGAGCCATTTCTTACGAGTACTATCTGAGATAATACAATCGTTATTTATATTGCTAGAAATAGGAAGCTCTCTTCTTTTGAGAGCCATTTCTTGCGAGTACTATCTGAGATAATACAATCGTTATTTATATTGCTAGAAATCGGAAGCTCTCTTCTTTTGAGAGCCATTTCTTACGAGTACTATCTGAGATAATAAAATCGTTATTTATATTGCTAGAAATAGGAAGCTCTCTTCTTTTGAGAGCCATTTCTTACGAGTACTATCTGAGATAATACAATCGTTATTTATATTGCTAGAAATAGGAAGCTCTCTTCTTTTGAGAGCCATTTCTTGCGAGTACTATCTGAGATAATACAATCGTTATTTATATTGCTAGAAATAGGAAGCTCTCTTCTTTTGAGAGCCATTTCTTACGAGTACTATCTGAGATAATACAATCGTTATTTATATTGCTAGAAATAGGAAGCTCTCTTCTTTTGAGAGCCATTTCTTACGAGTACTATCTGAGATAATACAATCGTTATTTATATTGCTAGAAAGAGGAAGCTCTCTTCTTTTCAGAGCCATTTCTTACGAGTACTATCTGAGATAATACAATCGTTATTTATATTGCTAGAAATAGGAAGCTCTCTTCTTTTGAGAGCCATTTCTTACGAGTACCATTTGAGATAATACAATCGTTATTTATATTGCTAGAAATCGGAAGCTCTCTTCTTTTGAGAGCCATTTCTTGCGAGTACTATCTGAGATAATACAATCGTTATTTATATTGCTAGAAATAGGAAGCTCTCTTCTTTTGAGAGCCATTTCTTGCGAGTACTATCTGAGATAATACAATCGTTATTTATATTGCTAGAAATAGGAAGCTCTCTTCTTTTGAGAGCCATTTCTTACGAGTACTATCTGAGATAATACAATCGTTATTTATATTGCTAGAAATAGGAAGCTCTCTTCTTTTGAGAGCCATTTCTTACGAGTACTATCTGAGATAATAAAATCGTTATTTATATTGCTAGAAATAGGAAGCTCTCTTCTTTTGAGAGCCATTTCTTGCGAGTACTATCTGAGATAATACAATCGTTATTTATATTGCTAGAAATCGGAAGCTCTCTTCTTTTGAGAGCCATTTCTTACGAGTACTATCTGAGATAATACAATCGTTATTTATATTGCTAGAAATAGGAAGCTCTCTTCTTTTGAGAGCCATTTCTTACGAGTACTATCTGAGATAATACAATCGTTATTTATATTGCTAGAAATAGGAAGCTCTCTTCTTTTGAGAGCCATTTCTTACGAGTACTATCTGAGATAATACAATCGTTATTTATATTGCTAGAAATAGGAAGCTCTCTTCTTTTGAGAGCCATTTCTTACGAGTACTATCTGAGATAATACAATCGTTATTTATATTGCTAGAAATAGGAAGCTCTCTTCTTTTGAGAGCCATTTCTTACGAGTACTATCTGAGATAATACAATCGTTATTTATATTGCTAGAAATAGGAAGCTCTCTTCTTTTGAGAGCCATTTCTTGCGAGTACTATCTGAGATAATACAATCGTTATTTATATTGCTAGAAATAGGATGCTCTCTTCTTTTGAGAGCCATTTCTTACGAGTACTATCTGAGATAATACAATCGTTATTTACATTGCTAGAAATAGGAAGCTCTCTTCTTTTGAGAGCCATTTCTTACGAGTACTATCTGAGATAATACAATCGTTATTTATATTGCTAGAAAGAGGAAGCTCTCTTCTTTTTAGAGCCATTTCTTACGAGTACTATCTGAGATAATACAATCGTTATTTATATTGCTAGAAATAGGAAGCTCTCTTCTTTTGAGAGCCATTTCTTACAAGTACCATTTGAGATAATACAATCGTTATTTATATTGCTAGAAATCGGAAGCTCTCTTCTTTTGAGAGCCATTTCTTGCGAGTACTATCTGAGATAATACAATCGTTATTTATATTGCTAGAAATAGGAAGCTCTCTTCTTTTGAGAGCCATTTCTTGCGAGTACTATCTGAGATAATACAATCGTTATTTATATTGCTAGAAATAGGAAGCTCTCTTCTTTTGAGAGCCATTTCTTACGAGTACTATCTGAGATAATACAATCGTTATTTATATTGCTAGAAATAGGAAGCTCTCTTCTTTTGAGAGCCATTTCTTACGAGTACTATCTGAGATAATACAATCGTTATTTATATTGCTACAAATAGGAAGCTCTCTTCTTTTGAGAGCCATTTCTTGCGAGTACTATCTGAGATAATACAATCGTTATTTATATTGCTAGAAATAGGAAGCTCTCTTCTTTTGAGAGCCATTTCTTACGAGTACTATCTGAGATAATACAATCGTTATTTATATTGCTAGAAATAGGAAGCTCTCTTCTTTTGAGAGCCATTTCTTGCAAGTACTATCTGAGATAATACAATCGTTATTTATATTGCTAGAAATCGGAAGCTCTCTCCTTTTGAGAGCCATTTCTTGCGAGTACTATCTGAGATAATACAATCGTTATTTATATTGCTACAAATAGGAAGCTCTCTTCTTTTGAGAGCCATTTCTTGCGAGTACTATCTGAGATAATACAATCGTTATTTATATTGCTAGAAATAGGAAGCTCTCTTCTTTTGAGAGCCATTTCTTACGAGTACTATCTGAGATAATACAATCGTTATTTATATTGCTAGAAATAGGAAGCTCTCTTCTTTTGAGAGCCATTTCTTACGAGTACTATCTGAGATAATACAATCGTTATTTATATTGCTAGAAATCGGAAGCTCTCTTCTTTTGAGAGCCATTTCTTACGAGTACTATCTGAGATAATACAATCGTTATTTATATTGCTAGAAATAGGAAGCTCTCTTCTTTTGAGAGCCATTTCTTACGAGTACTATCTGAGATAATACAATCGTTATTTATATTGCTAGAAATAGGAAGCTCTCTTCTTTTCAGAGCCATTTCTTACGAGTACTATCTGAGATAATACAATCGTTATTTATATTGCTAGAAATCGGAAGCTCTCTTCTTTTGAGAGCCATTTCTTACGAGTACTATCTGAGATAATACAATCGTTATTTATATTGCTAGAAATAGGAAGCTCTCTTCTTTTGAGAGCCATTTCTTACGAGTACTATCTGAGATAATACAATCGTTATTTATATTGCTAGAAATAGGAAGCTCTCTTCTTTTGAGAGCCATTTCTTACGAGTACTATCTGAGATAATACAATCGTTATTTATATTGCTAGAAATAGGAAGCTCTCTTCTTTTGAGAGCCATTTCTTACGAGTACTATCTGAGATAATACAATCGTTATTTATATTGCTAGAAATAGGAAGCTCTCTTCTTTTGAGAGCCATTTCTTGCGAGTACTATCTGAGATAATACAATCGTTATTTATATTGCTAGAAATCGGAAGCTCTCTTCTTTTGAGAGCCATTTCTTACGAGTACTATCTGAGATAATAAAATCGTTATTTATATTGCTAGAAATAGGAAGCTCTCTTCTTTTGAGAGCCATTTCTTACGAGTACTATCTGAGATAATACAATCGTTATTTATATTGCTAGAAATAGGAAGCTCTCTTCTTTTGAGAGCCATTTCTTGCGAGTACTATCTGAGATAATACAATCGTTATTTATATTGCTAGAAATAGGAAGCTCTCTTCTTTTGAGAGCCATTTCTTACGAGTACTATCTGAGATAATACAATCGTTATTTATATTGCTAGAAATAGGAAGCTCTCTTCTTTTGAGAGCCATTTCTTACGAGTACTATCTGAGATAATACAATCGTTATTTATATTGCTAGAAATAGGAAGCTCTCTTCTTTTGAGAGCCATTTCTTACGAGTACCATTTGAGATAATACAATCGTTATTTATATTGCTAGAAATCGGAAGCTCTCTTCTTTTGAGAGCCATTTCTTGCGAGTACTATCTGAGATAATACAATCGTTATTTATATTGCTAGAAATAGGAAGCTCTCTTCTTTTGAGAGCCATTTCTTGCGAGTACTATCTGAGATAATACAATCGTTATTTATATTGCTAGAAATAGGAAGCTCTCTTCTTTTGAGAGCCATTTGTTATGAGTACTATCTGAGATAATACAATCGTTATTTATATTGCTAGAAATAGGAAGCTCTCTTCTTTTGAGAGCCATTTCTTACGAGTACTATCTGAGATAATACAATCGTTATTTATATTGCTAGAAATCGGAAGCTCTCTTCTTTTGAGAGTCATTTCTTACGAGTACTATCTGAGATAATACAATCGTTATTTATATTGCTAGAAATAGGAAGCTCTCTTCTTTTGAGAGCCATTTCTTACGAGTACTATCTGAGATAATACAATCGTTATTTATATTGCTAGAAATAGGAAGCTCTCTTCTTTTGAGAGCCATTTCTTACGAGTACTATCTGAGATAATAAAATCGTTATTTATATTGCTAGAAATAGGAAGCTCTCTTCTTTTGAGAGCCATTTCTTGCGAGTACTATCTGAGATAATACAATCGTTATTTATATTGCTAGAAATCGGAAGCTCTCTTCTTTTGAGAGCCATTTCTTACGAGTACTATCTGAGATAATACAATCGTTATTTATATTGCTAGAAATAGGAAGCTCTCTTCTTTTGAGAGCCATTTCTTACGAGTACTATCTGAGATAATACAATCGTTATTTATATTGCTAGAAATAGGAAGCTCTCTTCTTTTGAGAGCCATTTCTTACGAGTACTATCTGAGATAATACAATCGTTATTTATATTGCTAGAAATAGGAAGCTCTCTTCTTTTGAGAGCCATTTCTTACGAGTACTATCTGAGATAATACAATCGTTATTTATATTGCTAGAAATAGGAAGCTCTCTTCTTTTGAGAGCCATTTCTTACGAGTACTATCTGAGATAATACAATCGTTATTTATATTGCTAGAAATAGGAAGCTCTCTTCTTTTGAGAGCCATTTCTTGCGAGTACTATCTGAGATAATACAATCGTTATTTATATTGCTAGAAATAGGATGCTCTCTTCTTTTGAGAGCCATTTCTTACGAGTACTATCTGAGATAATACAATCGTTATTTACATTGCTAGAAATAGGAAGCTCTCTTCTTTTGAGAGCCATTTCTTACGAGTACTATCTGAGATAATACAATCGTTATTTATATTGCTAGAAAGAGGAAGCTCTCTTCTTTTCAGAGCCATTTCTTACGAGTACTATCTGAGATAATACAATCGTTATTTATATTGCTAGAAATAGGAAGCTCTCTTCTTTTGAGAGCCATTTCTTACAAGTACCATTTGAGATAATACAATCGTTATTTATATTGCTAGAAATCGGAAGCTCTCTTCTTTTGAGAGCCATTTCTTGCGAGTACTATCTGAGATAATACAATCGTTATTTATATTGCTAGAAATAGGAAGCTCTCTTCTTTTGAGAGCCATTTCTTGCGAGTACTATCTGAGATAATACAATCGTTATTTATATTGCTAGAAATAGGAAGCTCTCTTCTTTTGAGAGCCATTTCTTACGAGTACTATCTGAGATAATACAATCGTTATTTATATTGCTAGAAATAGGAAGCTCTCTTCTTTTGAGAGCCATTTCTTACGAGTACTATCTGAGATAATACAATCGTTATTTATATTGCTACAAATAGGAAGCTCTCTTCTTTTGAGAGCCATTTCTTGCGAGTACTATCTGAGATAATACAATCGTTATTTATATTGCTAGAAATAGGAAGCTCTCTTCTTTTGAGAGCCATTTCTTACGAGTACTATCTGAGATAATACAATCGTTATTTATATTGCTAGAAATAGGAAGCTCTCTTCTTTTGAGAGCCATTTCTTGCAAGTACTATCTGAGATAATACAATCGTTATTTATATTGCTAGAAATCGGAAGCTCTCTCCTTTTGAGAGCCATTTCTTACGAGTACTATCTGAGATAATAAAATCGTTATTTATATTGCTAGAAATAGGAAGCTCTCTTCTTTTGAGAGCCATTTCTTACGAGTACTATCTGAGATAATACAATCGTTATTTATATTGCTAGAAATAGGAAGCTCTCTTCTTTTGAGAGCCATTTCTTGCGAGTACTATCTGAGATAATACAATCGTTATTTATATTGCTAGAAATAGGAAGCTCTCTTCTTTTGAGAGCCATTTCTTACGAGTACTATCTGAGATAATACAATCGTTATTTATATTGCTAGAAATAGGAAGCTCTCTTCTTTTGAGAGCCATTTCTTACGAGTACTATCTGAGATAATACAATCGTTATTTATATTGCTAGAAAGAGGAAGCTCTCTTCTTTTCAGAGCCATTTCTTACGAGTACTATCTGAGATAATACAATCGTTATTTATATTGCTAGAAATAGGAAGCTCTCTTCTTTTGAGAGCCATTTCTTACAAGTACCATTTGAGATAATACAATCGTTATTTATATTGCTAGAAATCGGAAGCTCTCTTCTTTTGAGAGCCATTTCTTGCGAGTACTATCTGAGATAATACAATCGTTATTTATATTGCTAGAAATAGGAAGCTCTCTTCTTTTGAGAGCCATTTCTTGCGAGTACTATCTGAGATAATACAATCGTTATTTATATTGCTAGAAATAGGAAGCTCTCTTCTTTTGAGAGCCATTTCTTACGAGTACTATCTGAGATAATACAATCGTTATTTATATTGCTAGAAATAGGAAGCTCTCTTCTTTTGAGAGCCATTTCTTACGAGTACTATCTGAGATAATACAATCGTTATTTATATTGCTAGAAATAGGAAGCTCTCTTCTTTTGAGAGCCATTTCTTGCGAGTACTATCTGAGATAATACAATCGTTATTTATATTGCTAGAAATCGGAAGCTCTCTTCTTTTGAGAGCCATTTCTTACGAGTACTATCTGAGATAATAAAATCGTTATTTATATTGCTAGAAATAGGAAGCTCTCTTCTTTTGAGAGCCATTTCTTACGAGTACTATCTGAGATAATACAATCGTTATTTATATTGCTAGAAATAGGAAGCTCTCTTCTTTTGAGAGCCATTTCTTGCGAGTACTATCTGAGATAATACAATCGTTATTTATATTGCTAGAAATAGGAAGCTCTCTTCTTTTGAGAGCCATTTCTTACGAGTACTATCTGAGATAATACAATCGTTATTTATATTGCTAGAAATAGGAAGCTCTCTTCTTTTGAGAGCCATTTCTTACGAGTACTATCTGAGATAATACAATCGTTATTTATATTGCTAGAAAGAGGAAGCTCTCTTCTTTTCAGAGCCATTTCTTACGAGTACTATCTGAGATAATACAATCGTTATTTATATTGCTAGAAATAGGAAGCTCTCTTCTTTTGAGAGCCATTTCTTACGAGTACCATTTGAGATAATACAATCGTTATTTATATTGCTAGAAATCGGAAGCTCTCTTCTTTTGAGAGCCATTTCTTGCGAGTACTATCTGAGATAATACAATCGTTATTTATATTGCTAGAAATAGGAAGCTCTCTTCTTTTGAGAGCCATTTCTTGCGAGTACTATCTGAGATAATACAATCGTTATTTATATTGCTAGAAATAGGAAGCTCTCTTCTTTTGAGAGCCATTTCTTATGAGTACTATCTGAGATAATACAATCGTTATTTATATTGCTAGAAATAGGAAGCTCTCTTCTTTTGAGAGCCATTTCTTACGAGTACTATCTGAGATAATACAATCGTTATTTATATTGCTAGAAATCGGAAGCTCTCTTCTTTTGAGAGTCATTTCTTACGAGTACTATCTGAGATAATACAATCGTTATTTATATTGCTAGAAATAGGAAGCTCTCTTCTTTTGAGAGCCATTTCTTACGAGTACTATCTGAGATAATACAATCGTTATTTATATTGCTAGAAATAGGAAGCTCTCTTCTTTTGAGAGCCATTTCTTACGAGTACTATCTGAGATAATAAAATCGTTATTTATATTGCTAGAAATAGGAAGCTCTCTTCTTTTGAGAGCCATTTCTTGCGAGTACTATCTGAGATAATACAATCGTTATTTATATTGCTAGAAATCGGAAGCTCTCTTCTTTTGAGAGCCATTTCTTACGAGTACTATCTGAGATAATACAATCGTTATTTATATTGCTAGAAATAGGAAGCTCTCTTCTTTTGAGAGCCATTTCTTACGAGTACTATCTGAGATAATACAATCGTTATTTATATTGCTAGAAATAGGAAGCTCTCTTCTTTTGAGAGCCATTTCTTACGAGTACTATCTGAGATAATACAATCGTTATTTATATTGCTAGAAATAGGAAGCTCTCTTCTTTTGAGAGCCATTTCTTACGAGTACTATCTGAGATAATACAATCGTTATTTATATTGCTAGAAATAGGAAGCTCTCTTCTTTTGAGAGCCATTTCTTACGAGTACTATCTGAGATAATACAATCGTTATTTATATTGCTAGAAATAGGAAGCTCTCTTCTTTTGAGAGCCATTTCTTGCGAGTACTATCTGAGATAATACAATCGTTATTTATATTGCTAGAAATAGGATGCTCTCTTCTTTTGAGAGCCATTTCTTACGAGTACTATCTGAGATAATACAATCGTTATTTATATTGCTAGAAATAGGAAGCTCTCTTCTTTTGAGAGCCATTTCTTACGAGTACTATCTGAGATAATACAATCGTTATTTATATTGCTAGAAAGAGGAAGCTCTCTTCTTTTCAGAGCCATTTCTTACGAGTACTATCTGAGATAATACAATCGTTATTTATATTGCTAGAAATAGGAAGCTCTCTTCTTTTGAGAGCCATTTCTTACAAGTACCATTTGAGATAATACAATCGTTATTTATATTGCTAGAAATCGGAAGCTCTCTTCTTTTGAGAGCCATTTCTTGCGAGTACTATCTGAGATAATACAATCGTTATTTATATTGCTAGAAATAGGAAGCTCTCTTCTTTTGAGAGCCATTTCTTGCGAGTACTATCTGAGATAATACAATCGTTATTTATATTGCTAGAAATAGGAAGCTCTCTTCTTTTGAGAGCCATTTCTTACGAGTACTATCTGAGATAATACAATCGTTATTTATATTGCTAGAAATAGGAAGCTCTCTTCTTTTGAGAGCCATTTCTTACGAGTACTATCTGAGATAATACAATCGTTATTTATATTGCTAGAAATAGGATGCTCTCTTCTTTTGAGAGCCATTTCTTACGAGTACTATCTGAGATAATACAATCGTTATTTATATTGCTAGAAATAGGAAGCTCTCTTCTTTTGAGAGCCATTTCTTACGAGTACTATCTGAGATAATACAATCGTTATTTATATTGCTAGAAAGAGGAAGCTCTCTTCTTTTCAGAGCCATTTCTTACGAGTACTATCTGAGATAATACAATCGTTATTTATATTGCTAGAAATAGGAAGCTCTCTTCTTTTGAGAGCCATTTCTTGCGAGTACTATCTGAGATAATACAATCGTTATTTATATTGCTAGAAATCGGAAGCTCTCTTCTTTTGAGAGCCATTTCTTACGAGTACTATCTGAGATAATACAATCGTTATTTATATTGCTAGAAATAGGAAGCTCTCTTCTTTTGAGAGCCATTTCTTGCGAGTACTATCTGAGATAATACAATCGTTATTTATATTGCTAGAAATAGGAAGCTCTCTTCTTTTGAGAGCCATTTCTTGCAAGTACTATCTGAGATAATACAATCGTTATTTATATTGCTAGAAATCGGAAGCTCTCTTCTTTTGAGAGCCATTTCTTACGAGTACTATCTGAGATAATAAAATCGTTATTTATATTGCTAGAAATAGGAAGCTCTCTTCTTTTGAGAGCCATTTCTTACGAGTACTATCTGAGATAATACAATCGTTATTTATATTGCTAGAAATAGGAAGCTCTCTTCTTTTGAGAGCCATTTCTTGCGAGTACTATCTGAGATAATACAATCGTTATTTATATTGCTAGAAATAGGAAGCTCTCTTCTTTTGAGAGCCATTTCTTACGAGTACTATCTGAGATAATACAATCGTTATTTATATTGCTAGAAAGAGGAAGCTCTCTTCTTTTCAGAGCCATTTCTTACGAGTACTATCTGAGATAATACAATCGTTATTTATATTGCTAGAAATAGGAAGCTCTCTTCTTTTGAGAGCCATTTCTTACAAGTACCATTTGAGATAATACAATCGTTATTTATATTGCTAGAAATCGGAAGCTCTCTTCTTTTGAGAGCCATTTCTTGCGAGTACTATCTGAGATAATACAATCGTTATTTATATTGCTAGAAATAGGAAGCTCTCTTCTTTTGAGAGCCATTTCTTGCGAGTACTATCTGAGATAATACAATCGTTATTTATATTTCTAGAAATAGGAAGCTCTCTTCTTTTGAGAGCCATTTCTTACGAGTACTATCTGAGATAATACAATCGTTATTTATATTGCTAGAAATAGGAAGCTCTCTTCTTTTGAGAGCCATTTCTTACGAGTACTATCTGAGATAATACAATCGTTATTTATATTGCTAGAAATCGGAAGCTCTCTTCTTTTGAGAGCCATTTCTTACGAGTACTATCTGAGATAATACAATCGTTATTTATATTGCTAGAAATAGGAAGCTCTCTTCTTTTGAGAGCCATTTCTTACGAGTACTATCTGAGATAATACAATCGTTATTTATATTGCTAGAAATAGGAAGCTCTCTTCTTTTGAGAGCCATTTCTTACGAGTACTATCTGAGATAATAAAATCGTTATTTATATTGCTAGAAATAGGAAGCTCTCTTCTTTTGAGAGCCATTTCTTGCGAGTACTATCTGAGATAATACAATCGTTATTTATATTGCTAGAAATCGGAAGCTCTCTTCTTTTGAGAGCCATTTCTTACGAGTACTATCTGAGATAATACAATCGTTATTTATATTGCTAGAAATAGGAAGCTCTCTTCTTTTGAGAGCCATTTCTTACGAGTACTATCTGAGATAATACAATCGTTATTTATATTGCTAGAAATAGGAAGCTCTCTTCTTTTGAGAGCCATTTCTTACGAGTACTATCTGAGATAATACAATCGTTATTTATATTGCTAGAAATAGGAAGCTCTCTTCTTTTGAGAGCCATTTCTTACGAGTACTATCTGAGATAATACAATCGTTATTTATATTGCTAGAAATAGGAAGCTCTCTTCTTTTGAGAGCCATTTCTTACGAGTACTATCTGAGATAATACAATCGTTATTTATATTGCTAGAAATAGGAAGCTCTCTTCTTTTGAGAGCCATTTCTTGCGAGTACTATCTGAGATAATACAATCGTTATTTATATTGCTAGAAATAGGATGCTCTCTTCTTTTGAGAGCCATTTCTTACGAGTACTATCTGAGATAATACAATCGTTATTTATATTGCTAGAAATAGGAAGCCCTCTTCTTTTGAGAGCCATTTCTTACGAGTACTATCTGAGATAATACAATCGTTATTTATATTGCTAGAAAGAGGAAGCTCTCTTCTTTTCAGAGCCATTTCTTACGAGTACTATCTGAGATAATACAATCGTTATTTATATTGCTAGAAATAGGAAGCTCTCTTCTTTTGAGAGCCATTTCTTACAAGTACCATTTGAGATAATACAATCGTTATTTATATTGCTAGAAATCGGAAGCTCTCTTCTTTTGAGAGCCATTTCTTGCGAGTACTATCTGAGATAATACAATCCTTATTTATATTGCTAGAAATAGGAAGCTCTCTTCTTTTGAGAGCCATTTCTTGCGAGTACTATCTGAGATAATACAATCGTTATTTATATTGCTAGAAATAGGAAGCTCTCTTCTTTTGCGAGCCATTTCTTACGAGTACTATCTGAGATAATACAATCGTTATTTATATTGCTAGAAATAGGAAGCTCTCTTCTTTTGAGAGCCATTTCTTACGAGTACTATCTGAGATAATACAATCGTTATTTATATTGCTAGAAATAGGATGCTCTCTTCTTTTGAGAGCCATTTCTTACGAGTACTATCTGAGATAATACAATCGTTATTTATATTGCTAGAAATAGGAAGCTCTCTTCTTTTGAGAGCCATTTCTTACGAGTACTATCTGAGATAATACAATCGTTATTTATATTGCTAGAAAGAGGAAGCTCTCTTCTTTTCAGAGCCATTTCTTACGAGTACTATCTGAGATAATACAATCGTTATTTATATTGCTAGAAATAGGAAGCTCTCTTCTTTTGAGAGCCATTTCTTGCGAGTACTATCTGAGATAATACAATCGTTATTTATATTGCTAGAAATCGGAAGCTCTCTTCTTTTGAGAGCCATTTCTTACGAGTACTATCTGAGATAATACAATCGTTATTTATATTGCTAGAAATAGGAAGCTCTCTTCTTTTGAGAGCCATTTCTTGCGAGTACTATCTGAGATAATACAATCGTTATTTATATTGCTAGAAATAGGAAGGTCTCTTCTTTTGAGAGCCATTTCTTACGAGTACTATCTGAGATAATACAACCGTTATTTATATTGCTAGAAATAGGAAGCTCTCTTCTTTTGAGAGCCATTTCTTAGGAGTACTATCTGAGAAAATACAATCGTTATTTATATTGCTAGAAATCGGAAGCTCTCTTCTTTTGAGAGCCATTTCTTACGAGTACTATCTGAGATAATACAATCGTTATTTATATTGCTAGAAATAGGAAGCTCTCTTCTTTTGAGAGCCATTTCTTGCGAGTACTATCTGAGATAATACAATCGTTATTTATATTGCTAGAAATCGGAAGCTCTCTTCTTTTGAGAGCCATTTCTTACGAGTACTATCTGAGATAATACAATCGTTATTTATATTGCTAGAAATAGGAAGCTCTCTTCTTTTGAGAGCCATTTCTTACGAGTACTATCTGAGATAATACAATCGTTATTTATATTGCTAGAAATAGGAAGCTATCTTCTTTTGAGAGCCATTTCTTACAAGTACCATCTGAGATAATACAATCGTTAATTATATTGCTAGAAATAGGAAGCTCTCTTCTTTTGAGAGCCATTTGTTACGAGTACTATCTGAGATAATACAATCGTTATTTATATTGCTAGAAATAGGAAGCTCTCTTCTTTTGAGAGCCATTTCTTACGAGTACTATCTGAGATAATACAATCGTTATTTATATTGCTAGAAATAGGAAGCTCTCTTCTTTTGAGAGCCATTTCTTACGAGTACTATCTGAGATAATACAATCGTTATTTATATTGCTAGAAATAGGAAGCTCTCTTCTTTTGAGAGCCATTTCCTACGAGTACTATCTGAGATAATACAATCGTTATTTATATTGCTAGAAATAGGAAGCTCTCTTCTTTTGAGAGCCATTTCTTGCGAGTACTATCTGAGATAATACAATCGTTATTTATATTGCTAGAAATAGGATGCTCACTTCTTTTGAGAGCCATTTCTTACGAGTACTATCTGAGATAATACAATCGTTATTTACATTGCTAGAAATAGGAAGCTCTCTTCTTTTGAGAGCCATTTCTTACGAGTACTATCTGAGATAATACAATCGTTATTTATATTGCTAGAAAGAGGAAGCTCTCTTCTTTTCAGAGCCATTTCTTACGAGTACTATCTGAGATAATACAATCGTTATTTATATTGCTAGAAATAGGAAGCTCTCTTCTTTTGAGAGCCATTTCTTACAAGTACCATTAGAGATAATACAATCGTTATTTATATTGCTAGAAATCGGAAGCTCTCTTCTTTTGAGAGCCATTTCTTACGAGTACTATCTGAGATAATACAATCGTTATTTATATTGCTAGAAATCGGAAGCTCTCTTCTTTTGAGAGCCATTTCTTGCGAGTACTATCTGAGATAATACAATCGTTATTTATATTGCTAGAAATAGGAAGCTCTCTTCTTTTGAGAGCCATTTCTTACGAGTACTATCTGAGATAATACAATCGTTATTTATATTGCTAGAAAGAGGAAGCTCTCTTCTTTTGAGAACCATTTCTTACAAGTACTATCTGAGATAATACAATCGTTATTTATATTGCTAGAAATCGGAAGCTCTCTTCTTTTGAGAGCCATTTCTTGCGAGTACTATCTGAGATAATACAATCGTTATTTATATTGCTAGAAATAGGAAGCTCTCTTCTTTTGAGAGCCATTTCTTGCGAGTACTATCTGAGATAATACAATCGTTATTTATATTGCTAGAAATAGGAAGCTCTCTTCTTTTGAGAGCCATTTCTTACGAGTACTATCTGAGATAATACAATCGTTATTTATATTGCTAGAAATAGGAAGCTCTCTTCTTTTGAGAGCCATTTCTTACGAGTACTATCTGAGATAATACAATCGTTATTTATATTGCTAGAAATCGGAAGCTCTCTTCTTTTGAGAGCCATTTCTTACGAGTACTATCTGAGATAATACAATCGTTATTTATATTGCTAGAAATCGGAAGCTCTCTTCTTTTGAGAGCCATTTCTTACGAGTACTATCTGAGATAATACAATCGTTATTTATATTGCTAGAAATAGGAAGCTCTCTTCTTTTGAGAGCCATTTCTTACGAGTACTATCTGAGATAATAAAATCGTTATTTATATTGCTAGAAATAGGAAGCTCTCTTCTTTTGAGAGCCATTTCTTGCGAGTACTATCTGAGATAATACAATCGTTATTTATATTGCTAGAAATAGGAAGCTCTCTTCTTTTGAGAGCCATTTCTTACGAGTACTATCTGAGATAATACAATCGTTATTTATATTGCTAGAAATAGGAAGCTCTCTTCTTTTGAGAGCCATTTCTTACGAGTACTATCTGAGATAATACAATCGTTATTTATATTGCTAGAAATAGGAAGCTCTCTTCTTTTGAGAGCCATTTCTTACGAGTACTATCTGAGATAATACAATCGTTATTTATATTGCTAGAAATAGGAAGCTCTCTTCTTTTGAGAGCCATTTCTTACGAGTACTATCTGAGATAATACAATCGTTATTTATATTGCTAGAAATAGGAAGCTCTCTTCTTTTGAGAGCCATTTCTTACGAGTACTATCTGAGATAATACAATCGTTATTTATATTGCTAGAAATAGGAAGCTCTCTTCTTTTGAGAGCCATTTCTTGCGAGTACTATCTGAGATAATACAATCGTTATTTATATTGCTAGAAATAGGATGCTCTCTTCTTTTGAGAGCCATTTCTTACGAGTACTATCTGAGATAATACAATCGTTATTTATATTGCTAGAAATAGGAAGCCCTCTTCTTTTGAGAGCCATTTCTTACGAGTACTATCTGAGATAATACAATCGTTATTTATATTGCTAGAAAGAGGAAGCTCTCTTCTTTTCAGAGCCATTTCTTACGAGTACTATCTGAGATAATACAATCGTTATTTATATTGCTAGAAATAGGAAGCTCTCTTCTTTTGAGAGCCATTTCTTACAAGTACCATTTGAGATAATACAATCGTTATTTATATTGCTAGAAATCGGAAGCTCTCTTCTTTTGAGAGCCATTTCTTGCGAGTACTATCTGAGATAATACAATCCTTATTTATATTGCTAGAAATAGGAAGCTCTCTTCTTTTGAGAGCCATTTCTTGCGAGTACTATCTGAGATAATACAATCGTTATTTATATTGCTAGAAATAGGAAGCTCTCTTCTTTTGCGAGCCATTTCTTACGAGTACTATCTGAGATAATACAATCGTTATTTATATTGCTAGAAATAGGAAGCTCTCTTCTTTTGAGAGCCATTTCTTACGAGTACTATCTGAGATAATACAATCGTTATTTATATTGCTAGAAATAGGATGCTCTCTTCTTTTGAGAGCCATTTCTTACGAGTACTATCTGAGATAATACAATCGTTATTTATATTGCTAGAAATAGGAAGCTCTCTTCTTTTGAGAGCCATTTCTTACGAGTACTATCTGAGATAATACAATCGTTATTTATATTGCTAGAAATAGGAAGCTCTCTTCTTTTGAGAGCCATTTCTTACGAGTACTATCTGAGATAATACAATCGTTATTTATATTGCTAGAAAGAGGAAGCTCTCTTCTTTTCAGAGCCATTTCTTACGAGTACTATCTGAGATAATACAATCGTTATTTATATTGCTAGAAATAGGAAGCTCTCTTCTTTTGAGAGCCATTTCTTGCGAGTACTATCTGAGATAATACAATCGTTATTTATATTGCTAGAAATCGGAAGCTCTCTTCTTTTGAGAGCCATTTCTTACGAGTACTATCTGAGATAATACAATCGTTATTTATATTGCTAGAAATAGGAAGCTCTCTTCTTTTGAGAGCCATTTCTTGCGAGTACTATCTGAGATAATACAATCGTTATTTATATTGCTAGAAATAGGAAGGTCTCTTCTTTTGAGAGCCATTTCTTACGAGTACTATCTGAGATAATACAATCGTTATTTATATTGCTAGAAATAGGATGCTCTCTTCTTTTGAGAGCCATTTCTTACGAGTACTATCTGAGATAATACAATCGTTATTTACATTGCTAGAAATAGGAAGCTCTCTTCTTTTGAGAGCCATTTCTTACGAGTACTATCTGAGATAATACAATCGTTATTTATATTGCTAGAAAGAGGAAGCTCCCTTCTTTTCAGAGCCATTTCTTACGAGTACTATCTGAGATAATACAATCGTTATTTATATTGCTAGAAATAGGAAGCTCTCTTCTTTTGAGAGCCATTTCTTGCGAGTACTATCTGAGATAATACAATCGTTATTTATATTGCTAGAAATAGGATGCTCTCTTCTTTTGAGAGCCATTTCTTACGAGTACTATCTGAGATAATACAATCGTTATTTATATTGCTAGAAATAGGAAGCCCTCTTCTTTTGAGAGCCATTTCTTACGAGTACTATCTGAGATAATACAATCGTTATTTATATTGCTAGAAAGAGGAAGCTCTCTTCTTTTCAGAGCCATTTCTTACGAGTACTATCTGAGATAATACAATCGTTATTTATATTGCTAGAAATAGGAAGCTCTCTTCTTTTGAGAGCCATTTCTTACAAGTACCATTTGAGATAATACAATCGTTATTTATATTGCTAGAAATCGGAAGCTCTCTTCTTTTGAGAGCCATTTCTTGCGAGTACTATCTGAGATAATACAATCCTTATTTATATTGCTAGAAATAGGAAGCTCTCTTCTTTTGAGAGCCATTTCTTGCGAGTACTATCTGAGATAATACAATCGTTATTTATATTGCTAGAAATAGGAAGCTCTCTTCTTTTGCGAGCCATTTCTTACGAGTACTATCTGAGATAATACAATCGTTATTTATATTGCTAGAAATAGGAAGCTCTCTTCTTTTGAGAGCCATTTCTTACGAGTACTATCTGAGATAATACAATCGTTATTTATATTGCTAGAAATAGGATGCTCTCTTCTTTTGAGAGCCATTTCTTACGAGTACTATCTGAGATAATACAATCGTTATTTATATTGCTAGAAATAGGAAGCTCTCTTCTTTTGAGAGCCATTTCTTACGAGTACTATCTGAGATAATACAATCGTTATTTATATTGCTAGAAAGAGGAAGCTCTCTTCTTTTCAGAGCCATTTCTTACGAGTACTATCTGAGATAATACAATCGTTATTTATATTGCTAGAAATAGGAAGCTCTCTTCTTTTGAGAGCCATTTCTTGCGAGTACTATCTGAGATAATACAATCGTTATTTATATTGCTAGAAATCGGAAGCTCTCTTCTTTTGAGAGCCATTTCTTACGAGTACTATCTGAGATAATACAATCGTTATTTATATTGCTAGAAATAGGAAGCTCTCTTCTTTTGAGAGCCATTTCTTGCGAGTACTATCTGAGATAATACAATCGTTATTTATATTGCTAGAAATAGGAAGGTCTCTTCTTTTGAGAGCCATTTCTTACGAGTACTATCTGAGATAATACAACCGTTATTTATATTGCTAGAAATAGGAAGCTCTCTTCTTTTGAGAGCCATTTCTTAGGAGTACTATCTGAGAAAATACAATCGTTATTTATATTGCTAGAAATCGGAAGCTCTCTTCTTTTGAGAGCCATTTCTTACGAGTACTATCTGAGATAATACAATCGTTATTTATATTGCTAGAAATAGGAAGCTCTCTTCTTTTGAGAGCCATTTCTTGCGAGTACTATCTGAGATAATACAATCGTTATTTATATTGCTAGAAATCGGAAGCTCTCTTCTTTTGAGAGCCATTTCTTACGAGTACTATCTGAGATAATACAATCGTTATTTATATTGCTAGAAATAGGAAGCTCTCTTCTTTTGAGAGCCATTTCTTACGAGTACTATCTGAGATAATACAATCGTTATTTATATTGCTAGAAATAGGAAGCTATCTTCTTTTGAGAGCCATTTCTTACAAGTACCATCTGAGATAATACAATCGTTAATTATATTGCTAGAAATAGGAAGCTCTCTTCTTTTGAGAGCCATTTGTTACGAGTACTATCTGAGATAATACAATCGTTATTTATATTGCTAGAAATAGGAAGCTCTCTTCTTTTGAGAGCCATTTCTTACGAGTACTATCTGAGATAATACAATCGTTATTTATATTGCTAGAAATAGGAAGCTCTCTTCTTTTGAGAGCCATTTCTTACGAGTACTATCTGAGATAATACAATCGTTATTTATATTGCTAGAAATAGGAAGCTCTCTTCTTTTGAGAGCCATTTCCTACGAGTACTATCTGAGATAATACAATCGTTATTTATATTGCTAGAAATAGGAAGCTCTCTTCTTTTGAGAGCCATTTCTTGCGAGTACTATCTGAGATAATACAATCGTTATTTATATTGCTAGAAATAGGATGCTCACTTCTTTTGAGAGCCATTTCTTACGAGTACTATCTGAGATAATACAATCGTTATTTACATTGCTAGAAATAGGAAGCTCTCTTCTTTTGAGAGCCATTTCTTACGAGTACTATCTGAGATAATACAATCGTTATTTATATTGCTAGAAAGAGGAAGCTCTCTTCTTTTCAGAGCCATTTCTTACGAGTACTATCTGAGATAATACAATCGTTATTTATATTGCTAGAAATAGGAAGCTCTCTTCTTTTGAGAGCCATTTCTTACAAGTACCATTAGAGATAATACAATCGTTATTTATATTGCTAGAAATCGGAAGCTCTCTTCTTTTGAGAGCCATTTCTTACGAGTACTATCTGAGATAATACAATCGTTATTTATATTGCTAGAAATCGGAAGCTCTCTTCTTTTGAGAGCCATTTCTTGCGAGTACTATCTGAGATAATACAATCGTTATTTATATTGCTAGAAATAGGAAGCTCTCTTCTTTTGAGAGCCATTTCTTACGAGTACTATCTGAGATAATACAATCGTTATTTATATTGCTAGAAAGAGGAAGCTCTCTTCTTTTGAGAACCATTTCTTACAAGTACTATCTGAGATAATACAATCGT
Source organism: Gonocerus acuteangulatus (assembly GCA_946811695.1). Taxonomy (NCBI): domain Eukaryota; kingdom Metazoa; phylum Arthropoda; class Insecta; order Hemiptera; family Coreidae; genus Gonocerus; species Gonocerus acuteangulatus. The sequence continues at coordinate 82,983,709 of OX328129.1, read as the reverse complement.
TATTTATATTGCTAGAAATCGGAAGCTCTCTTCTTTTGAGAGCCATTTCTTGCGAGTACTATCTGAGATAATACAATCGTTATTTATATTGCTAGAAATAGGAAGCTCTCTTCTTTTGAGAGCCATTTCTTGCGAGTACTATCTGAGATAATACAATCGTTATTTATATTGCTAGAAATAGGAAGCTCTCTTCTTTTGAGAGCCATTTCTTACGAGTACTATCTGAGATAATACAATCGTTATTTATATTGCTAGAAATAGGAAGCTCTCTTCTTTTGAGAGCCATTTCTTACGAGTACTATCTGAGATAATACAATCGTTATTTATATTGCTAGAAATCGGAAGCTCTCTTCTTTTGAGAGCCATTTCTTACGAGTACTATCTGAGATAATACAATCGTTATTTATATTGCTAGAAATCGGAAGCTCTCTTCTTTTGAGAGCCATTTCTTACGAGTACTATCTGAGATAATACAATCGTTATTTATATTGCTAGAAATAGGAAGCTCTCTTCTTTTGAGAGCCATTTCTTACGAGTACTATCTGAGATAATAAAATCGTTATTTATATTGCTAGAAATAGGAAGCTCTCTTCTTTTGAGAGCCATTTCTTGCGAGTACTATCTGAGATAATACAATCGTTATTTATATTGCTAGAAATAGGAAGCTCTCTTCTTTTGAGAGCCATTTCTTACGAGTACTATCTGAGATAATACAATCGTTATTTATATTGCTAGAAATAGGAAGCTCTCTTCTTTTGAGAGCCATTTCTTACGAGTACTATCTGAGATAATACAATCGTTATTTATATTGCTAGAAATAGGAAGCTCTCTTCTTTTGAGAGCCATTTCTTACGAGTACTATCTGAGATAATACAATCGTTATTTATATTGCTAGAAATAGGAAGCTCTCTTCTTTTGAGAGCCATTTCTTACGAGTACTATCTGAGATAATACAATCGTTATTTATATTGCTAGAAATAGGAAGCTCTCTTCTTTTGAGAGCCATTTCTTACGAGTACTATCTGAGATAATACAATCGTTATTTATATTGCTAGAAATAGGAAGCTCTCTTCTTTTGAGAGCCATTTCTTGCGAGTACTATCTGAGATAATACAATCGTTATTTATATTGCTAGAAATAGGATGCTCTCTTCTTTTGAGAGCCATTTCTTACGAGTACTATCTGAGATAATACAATCGTTATTTATATTGCTAGAAATAGGAAGCCCTCTTCTTTTGAGAGCCATTTCTTACGAGTACTATCTGAGATAATACAATCGTTATTTATATTGCTAGAAAGAGGAAGCTCTCTTCTTTTCAGAGCCATTTCTTACGAGTACTATCTGAGATAATACAATCGTTATTTATATTGCTAGAAATAGGAAGCTCTCTTCTTTTGAGAGCCATTTCTTACAAGTACCATTTGAGATAATACAATCGTTATTTATATTGCTAGAAATCGGAAGCTCTCTTCTTTTGAGAGCCATTTCTTGCGAGTACTATCTGAGATAATACAATCCTTATTTATATTGCTAGAAATAGGAAGCTCTCTTCTTTTGAGAGCCATTTCTTGCGAGTACTATCTGAGATAATACAATCGTTATTTATATTGCTAGAAATAGGAAGCTCTCTTCTTTTGCGAGCCATTTCTTACGAGTACTATCTGAGATAATACAATCGTTATTTATATTGCTAGAAATAGGAAGCTCTCTTCTTTTGAGAGCCATTTCTTACGAGTACTATCTGAGATAATACAATCGTTATTTATATTGCTAGAAATAGGATGCTCTCTTCTTTTGAGAGCCATTTCTTACGAGTACTATCTGAGATAATACAATCGTTATTTATATTGCTAGAAATAGGAAGCTCTCTTCTTTTGAGAGCCATTTCTTACGAGTACTATCTGAGATAATACAATCGTTATTTATATTGCTAGAAATAGGAAGCTCTCTTCTTTTGAGAGCCATTTCTTACGAGTACTATCTGAGATAATACAATCGTTATTTATATTGCTAGAAAGAGGAAGCTCTCTTCTTTTCAGAGCCATTTCTTACGAGTACTATCTGAGATAATACAATCGTTATTTATATTGCTAGAAATAGGAAGCTCTCTTCTTTTGAGAGCCATTTCTTGCGAGTACTATCTGAGATAATACAATCGTTATTTATATTGCTAGAAATCGGAAGCTCTCTTCTTTTGAGAGCCATTTCTTACGAGTACTATCTGAGATAATACAATCGTTATTTATATTGCTAGAAATAGGAAGCTCTCTTCTTTTGAGAGCCATTTCTTGCGAGTACTATCTGAGATAATACAATCGTTATTTATATTGCTAGAAATAGGAAGGTCTCTTCTTTTGAGAGCCATTTCTTACGAGTACTATCTGAGATAATACAATCGTTATTTATATTGCTAGAAATAGGATGCTCTCTTCTTTTGAGAGCCATTTCTTACGAGTACTATCTGAGATAATACAATCGTTATTTACATTGCTAGAAATAGGAAGCTCTCTTCTTTTGAGAGCCATTTCTTACGAGTACTATCTGAGATAATACAATCGTTATTTATATTGCTAGAAAGAGGAAGCTCCCTTCTTTTCAGAGCCATTTCTTACGAGTACTATCTGAGATAATACAATCGTTATTTATATTGCTAGAAATAGGAAGCTCTCTTCTTTTGAGAGCCATTTCTTGCGAGTACTATCTGAGATAATACAATCGTTATTTATATTGCTAGAAATAGGAAGCTCTCTTCTTTTGAGAGCCATTTCTTGCGAGTACTATCTGAGATAATACAATCGTTATTTATATTGCTAGAAATAGGAAGCTCTCTTCTTTTGAGAGCCATTTCTTACGAGTACTATCTGAGATAATACAATCGTTATTTATATTGCTAGAAATAGGAAGCTCTCTTCTTTTGAGAGCCATTTCTTACGAGTACTATCTGAGATAATACAATCGTTATTTATATTGCTACAAATAGGAAGCTCTCTTCTTTTGAGAGCCATTTCTTGCGAGTACTATCTGAGATAATACAATCGTTATTTATATTGCTAGAAATAGGAAGCTCTCTTCTTTTGAGAGCCATTTCTTACGAGTACTATCTGAGATAATACAATCGTTATTTATATTGCTAGAAATAGGAAGCTCTCTTCTTTTGAGAGCCATTTCTTACGAGTACTATCTGAGATAATACAATCGTTATTTATATTGCTAGAAATAGGAAGCTCTCTTCTTTTGAGAGCCATTTCTTGCAAGTACTATCTGAGATAATACAATCGTTATTTATATTGCTAGAAATCGGAAGCTCTCTCCTTTTGAGAGCCATTTCTTACGAGTACTATCTGAGATAATAAAATCGTTATTTATATTGCTAGAAATAGGAAGCTCTCTTCTTTTGAGAGCCATTTCTTACGAGTACTATCTGAGATAATACAATCGTTATTTATATTGCTAGAAATAGGAAGCTCTCTTCTTTTGAGAGCCATTTCTTGCGAGTACTATCTGAGATAATACAATCGTTATTTATATTGCTAGAAATAGGAAGCTCTCTTCTTTTGAGAGCCATTTCTTACGAGTACTATCTGAGATAATACAATCGTTATTTATATTGCTAGAAATAGGAAGCTCTCTTCTTTTGAGAGCCATTTCTTACGAGTACTATCTGAGATAATACAATCGTTATTTATATTGCTAGAAATAGGAAGCTCTCTTCTTTTGAGAGCCATTTCTTACAAGTACCATTTGAGATAATACAATCGTTATTTATATTGCTAGAAATAGGAAGCTCTCTTCTTTTGAGAGCCATTTCTTGCGAGTACCATTTGAGATAATACAATCGTTATTTATATTGCTAGAAATCGGAAGCTCTCTTCTTTTGAGAGCCATTTCTTGCGAGTACTATCTGAGATAATACAATCGTTATTTATATTGCTAGAAATAGGAAGCTCTCTTCTTTTGAGAGCCATTTCTTGCGAGTACTATCTGAGATAATACAATCGTTATTTATATTGCTAGAAATAGGAAGCTCTCTTCTTTTGAGAGCCATTTCTTACGAGTACTATCTGAGATAATACAATCCTTATTTATATTGCTAGAAATAGGAAGCTCTCTTCTTTTGAGAGCCATTTCTTGCGAGTACTATCTGAGATAATACAATCGTTATTTATATTGCTAGAAATAGGAAGCTCTCTTCTTTTGCGAGCCATTTCTTACGAGTACTATCTGAGATAATACAATCGTTATTTATATTGCTAGAAATAGGAAGCTCTCTTCTTTTGCGAGCCATTTCTTACGAGTACTATCTGAGATAATACAATCGTTATTTATATTGCTAGAAATAGGATGCTCTCTTCTTTTGAGAGCCATTTCTTACGAGTACTATCTGAGATAATACAATCGTTATTTATATTGCTAGAAATAGGAAGCTCTCTTCTTTTGAGAGCCATTTCTTACGAGTACTATCTGAGATAATACAATCGTTATTTATATTGCTAGAAAGAGGAAGCTCTCTTCTTTTCAGAGCCATTTCTTACGAGTACTATCTGAGATAATACAATCGTTATTTATATTGCTAGAAATAGGAAGCTCTCTTCTTTTGAGAGCCATTTCTTGCGAGTACTATCTGAGATAATACAATCGTTATTTATATTGCTAGAAATCGGAAGCTCTCTTCTTTTGAGAGCCATTTCTTGCGAGTACTATCTGAGATAATACAATCGTTATTTATATTGCTAGAAATCGGAAGCTCTCTTCTTTTGAGAGCCATTTCTTGCGAGTACTATCTGAGATAATACAATCGTTATTTATATTGCTAGAAATAGGAAGCTCTCTTCTTTTGAGAGCCATTTCTTGCGAGTACTATCTGAGATAATACAATCGTTATTTATATTGCTAGAAATAGGAAGGTCTCTTCTTTTGAGAGCCATTTCTTACGAGTACTATCTGAGATAATACAATCGTTATTTACATTGCTAGAAATAGGATGCTCTCTTCTTTTGAGAGCCATTTCTTACGAGTACTATCTGAGATAATACAATCGTTATTTACATTGCTAGAAATAGGAAGCTCTCTTCTTTTGAGAGCCATTTCTTACGAGTACTATCTGAGATAATACAATCGTTATTTATATTGCTAGAAAGAGGAAGCTCTCTTCTTTTCAGAGCCATTTCTTACGAGTACTATCTGAGATAATACAATCGTTATTTATATTGCTAGAAATCGGAAGCTCTCTTCTTTTGAGAGCCATTTCTTGCGAGTACTATCTGAGATAATACAATCGTTATTTATATTGCTAGAAATAGGAAGCTCTCTTCTTTTGAGAGCCATTTCTTGCGAGTACTATCTGAGATAATACAATCGTTATTTATATTGCTAGAAATAGGAAGCTCTCTTCTTTTGAGAGCCATTTCTTGCGAGTACTATCTGAGATAATACAATCGTTATTTATATTGCTAGAAATAGGAAGCTCTCTTCTTTTGAGAGCCATTTCTTACGAGTACTATCTGAGATAATACAATCGTTATTTATATTGCTACAAATAGGAAGCTCTCTTCTTTTGAGAGCCATTTCTTGCGAGTACTATCTGAGATAATACAATCGTTATTTATATTGCTAGAAATAGGAAGCTCTCTTCTTTTGAGAGCCATTTCTTACGAGTACTATCTGAGATAATACAATCGTTATTTATATTGCTAGAAATAGGAAGCTCTCTTCTTTTGAGAGCCATTTCTTGCAAGTACTATCTGAGATAATACAATCGTTATTTATATTGCTAGAAATCGGAAGCTCTCTCCTTTTGAGAGCCATTTCTTACGAGTACTATCTGAGATAATAAAATCGTTATTTATATTGCTAGAAATAGGAAGCTCTCTTCTTTTGAGAGCCATTTCTTACGAGTACTATCTGAGATAATACAATCGTTATTTATATTGCTAGAAATAGGAAGCTCTCTTCTTTTGAGAGCCATTTCTTGCGAGTACTATCTGAGATAATACAATCGTTATTTATATTGCTAGAAATAGGAAGCTCTCTTCTTTTGAGAGCCATTTCTTACGAGTACTATCTGAGATAATACAATCGTTATTTATATTGCTAGAAATAGGAAGCTCTCTTCTTTTGAGAGCCATTTCTTACGAGTACTATCTGAGATAATACAATCGTTATTTATATTGCTAGAAAGAGGAAGCTCTCTTCTTTTCAGAGCCATTTCTTACGAGTACTATCTGAGATAATACAATCGTTATTTATATTGCTAGAAATAGGAAGCTCTCTTCTTTTGAGAGCCATTTCTTACAAGTACCATTTGAGATAATACAATCGTTATTTATATTGCTAGAAATCGGAAGCTCTCTTCTTTTGAGAGCCATTTCTTGCGAGTACTATCTGAGATAATACAATCGTTATTTATATTGCTAGAAATAGGAAGCTCTCTTCTTTTGAGAGCCATTTCTTGCGAGTACTATCTGAGATAATACAATCGTTATTTATATTGCTAGAAATAGGAAGCTCTCTTCTTTTGGAAGCCATTTCTTACGAGTACTATCTGAGATAATACAATCGTTATTTATATTGCTAGAAATAGGAAGCTCTCTTCTTTTGAGAGCCATTTCTTACGAGTACTATCTGAGATAATACAATCGTTATTTATATTGCTAGAAATAGGAAGCTCTCTTCTTTTGAGAGCCATTTCTTGCGAGTACTATCTGAGATAATACAATCGTTATTTATATTGCTAGAAATAGGAAGCTCTCTTCTTTTGAGAGCCATTTCTTGCGAGTACTATCTGAGATAATACAATCGTTATTTATATTGCTAGAAATCGGAAGCTCTCTTCTTTTGAGAGCCATTTCTTACGAGTACTATCTGAGATAATAAAATCGTTATTTATATTGCTAGAAATAGGAAGCTCTCTTCTTTTGAGAGCCATTTCTTACGAGTACTATCTGAGATAATACAATCGTTATTTATATTGCTAGAAATAGGAAGCTCTCTTCTTTTGAGAGCCATTTCTTGCGAGTACTATCTGAGATAATACAATCGTTATTTATATTGCTAGAAATAGGAAGCTCTCTTCTTTTGAGAGCCATTTCTTACGAGTACTATCTGAGATAATACAATCGTTATTTATATTGCTAGAAATAGGAAGCTCTCTTCTTTTGAGAGCCATTTCTTACGAGTACTATCTGAGATAATACAATCGTTATTTATATTGCTAGAAAGAGGAAGCTCTCTTCTTTTCAGAGCCATTTCTTACGAGTACTATCTGAGATAATACAATCGTTATTTATATTGCTAGAAATAGGAAGCTCTCTTCTTTTGAGAGCCATTTCTTGCGAGTACTATCTGAGATAATACAATCGTTATTTATATTGCTAGAAATCGGAAGCTCTCTTCTTTTGAGAGCCATTTCTTGCGAGTACTATCTGAGATAATACAATCGTTATTTATATTGCTAGAAATAGGAAGCTCTCTTCTTTTGAGAGCCATTTCTTGCGAGTACTATCTGAGATAATACAATCGTTATTTATATTGCTAGAAATAGGAAGCTCTCTTCTTTTGAGAGCCATTTCTTACGAGTACTATCTGAGATAATACAATCGTTATTTATATTGCTAGAAATCGGAAGCTCTCTTCTTTTGAGAGTCATTTCTTACGAGTACTATCTGAGATAATACAATCGTTATTTATATTGCTAGAAATCGGAAGCTCTCTTCTTTTGAGAGTCATTTCTTACGAGTACTATCTGAGATAATACAATCGTTATTTATATTGCTAGAAATAGGAAGCTCTCTTCTTTTGAGAGCCATTTCTTACGAGTACTATCTGAGATAATAAAATCGTTATTTATATTGCTAGAAATAGGAAGCTCTCTTCTTTTGAGAGCCATTTCTTGCGAGTACTATCTGAGATAATACAATCGTTATTTATATTGCTAGAAATCGGAAGCTCTCTTCTTTTGAGAGCCATTTCTTACGAGTACTATCTGAGATAATACAATCGTTATTTATATTGCTAGAAATAGGAAGCTCTCTTCTTTTGAGAGCCATTTCTTACGAGTACTATCTGAGATAATACAATCGTTATTTATATTGCTAGAAATAGGAAGCTCTCTTCTTTTGAGAGCCATTTCTTACGAGTACTATCTGAGATAATACAATCGTTATTTATATTGCTAGAAATAGGAAGCTCTCTTCTTTTGAGAGCCATTTCTTACGAGTACTATCTGAGATAATACAATCGTTATTTATATTGCTAGAAATAGGAAGCTCTCTTCTTTTGCGAGCCATTTCTTACGAGTACTATCTGAGATAATACAATCGTTATTTATATTGCTAGAAATAGGAAGCTCTCTTCTTTTGAGAGCCATTTCTTACGAGTACTATCTGAGATAATACAATCGTTATTTATATTGCTAGAAATAGGATGCTCTCTTCTTTTGAGAGCCATTTCTTACGAGTACTATCTGAGATAATACAATCGTTATTTATATTGCTAGAAATAGGAAGCTCTCTTCTTTTGAGAGCCATTTCTTACGAGTACTATCTGAGATAATACAATCGTTATTTATATTGCTAGAAAGAGGAAGCTCTCTTCTTTTCAGAGCCATTTCTTACGAGTACTATCTGAGATAATACAATCGTTATTTATATGGCTAGAAATAGGAAGCTCTCTTCTTTTGAGAGCCATTTCTTGCGAGTACTATCTGAGATAATACAATCGTTATTTATATTGCTGGAAATCGGAAGCTCTCTTCTTTTGAGAGCCATTTCTTACGAGTACTATCTGAGATAATACAATCGTTATTTATATTGCTAGAAATAGGAAGCTCTCTTCTTTTGAGAGCCATTTCTTGCGAGTACTATCTGAGATAATACAATCGTTATTTATATTGCTAGAAATAGGAAGGTCTCTTCTTTTGAGAGCCATTTCTTACGAGTACTATCTGAGATAATACAATCGTTATTTATATTGCTAGAAATAGGAAGCTCTCTTCTTTTGAGAGCCATTTCTTACGAGTACTATCTGAGAAAATACAATCGTTATTTATATTGCTAGAAATCGGAAGCTCTCTTCTTTTGAGAGCCATTTCTTAGGAGTACTATCTGAGATAATACAATCGTTATTTATATTGCTAGAAATAGGAAGCTCTCTTCTTTTGAGAGCCATTTCTTGCGAGTACTATCTGAGATAATACAATCGTTATTTATATTGCTAGAAATAGGAAGCTCTCTTCTTTTGAGAGCCATTTCTTACGAGTACTATCTGAGATAATACAATCGTTATTTATATTGCTAGAAATAGGAAGCTCTCTTCTTTTGAGAGCCATTTCTTACGAGTACTATCTGAGATAATACAATCGTTATTTATATTGCTAGAAATAGGAAGCTATCTTCTTTTAAAAGCCATTTCTTACAAGTACCATCTGAGATAATACAATCGTTATTTATATTGCTAGAAATAGGAAGCTCTCTTCTTTTGAGAGCCATTTGTTACGAGTACCATCTGAGATAATACAATCGTTATTTATATTGCTAGAAATAGGAAGCTCTCTTCTTTTGAGAGCCATTTCTTACGAGTACTATCTGAGATAATACAATCGTTATTTATATTGCTAGAAATAGGAAGCTCTCTTCTTTTGAGAGCCATTTCTTACGAGTACTATCTGAGATAATACAATCGTTATTTATATTGCTAGAAATAGGAAGCTCTCTTCTTTTGAGAGCCATTTCTTACGAGTACTATCTGAGATAATACAATCGTTATTTATATTGCTAGAAATAGGAAGCTCTCTTCTTTTGAGAGCCATTTCCTACGAGTACTATCTGAGATAATACAATCGTTATTTATATTGCTAGAAATAAGAAGCTCTCTTCTTTTGAGAGCCATTTCTTGCGAGTACTATCTGAGATAATACAATCGTTATTTATATTGCTAGAAATAGGAAGCTCTCTTCTTTTGAGAGCCATTTCTTACGAGTACTATCTGAGATAATACAATCGTTATTTACATTGCTAGAAATAGGAAGCTCTCTTCTTTTGAGAGCCATTTCTTACGAGTACTATCTGAGATAATACAATCGTTATTTATATTGCTAGAAAGAGGAAGCTCTCTTCTTTTCAGAGCCATTTCTTACGAGTACTATCTGAGATAATACAATCGTTATTTATATTGCTAGAAATAGGAAGCTCTCTTCTTTTGAGAGCCATTTCTTACAAGTACCATTAGAGATAATACAATCGTTATTTATATTGCTAGAAATCGGAAGCTCTCTTCTTTTGAGAGCCATTTCTTACGAGTACTATCTGAGATAATACAATCGTTATTTATATTGCTAGAAATAGGAAGCTCTCTTCTTTTGAGAGCCATTTCTTGCGAGTACTATCTGAGATAATACAATCGTTATTTATATTGCTAGAAATAGGAAGCTCTCTTCTTTTGAGAGCCATTTCTTACGAGTACTATCTGAGATAATACAATCGTTATTTATATTGCTAGAAAGAGGAAGCTCTCTTCTTTTGAGAGCCATTTCTTACGAGTACTATCTGAGATAATACAATCGTTATTTATATTGCTAGAAATAGGAAGCTCTCTTCTTTTGAGAGCCATTTCTTACAAGTACCATTTGAGATAATACAATCGTTATTTATATTGCTAGAAATCGGAAGGTCTCTTCTTTTGAGAGCCATTTCTTGCGAGTACTATCTGAGATAATACAATCGTTATTTATATTGCTAGAAATAGGAAGCTCTCTTCTTTTGAGAGCCATTTCTTGCGAGTACTATCTGAGATAATACAATCGTTATTTATATTGCTAGAAATAGGAAGCTCTCTTCTTTTGAGAGCCATTTCTTACGAGTACTATCTGAGATAATACAATCGTTATTTATATTGCTAGAAATAGGAAGCTCTCTTCTTTTGAGAGCCATTTCTTACGAGTACTATCTGAGATAATACAATCGTTATTTATATTGCTAGAAATCGGAAGCTCTCTTCTTTTGAGAGCCATTTCTTACGAGTACTATCTGAGATAATACAATCGTTATTTATATTGCTAGAAATAGGAAGCTCTCTTCTTTTGAGAGCCATTTCTTACGAGTACTATCTGAGATAATACAATCGTTATTTATATTGCTAGAAATAGGAAGCTCTCTTCTTTTGAGAGCCATTTCTTACGAGTACTATCTGAGATAATAAAATCGTTATTTATATTGCTAGAAATAGGAAGCTCTCTTCTTTTGAGAGCCATTTCTTGCGAGTACTATCTGAGATAATACAATCGTTATTTATATTGCTAGAAATCGGAAGCTCTCTTCTTTTGAGAGCCATTTCTTACGAGTACTATCTGAGATAATACAATCGTTATTTATATTGCTAGAAATAGGAAGCTCTCTTCTTTTGAGAGCCATTTCTTACGAGTACTATCTGAGATAATACAATCGTTATTTATATTGCTAGAAATAGGAAGCTCTCTTCTTTTGAGAGCCATTTCTTACGAGTACTATCTGAGATAATACAATCGTTATTTATATTGCTAGAAATAGGAAGCTCTCTTCTTTTGAGAGCCATTTCTTACGAGTACTATCTGAGATAATACAATCGTTATTTATATTGCTAGAAATAGGAAGCTCTCTTCTTTTGAGAGCCATTTCTTACGAGTACTATCTGAGATAATACAATCGTTATTTATATTGCTAGAAATAGGAAGCTCTCTTCTTTTGAGAGCCATTTCTTGCGAGTACTATCTGAGATAATACAATCGTTATTTATATTGCTAGAAATAGGATGCTCTCTTCTTTTGAGAGCCATTTCTTACGAGTACTATCTGAGATAATACAATCGTTATTTATATTGCTAGAAATAGGAAGCCCTCTTCTTTTGAGAGCCATTTCTTACGAGTACTATCTGAGATAATACAATCGTTATTTATATTGCTAGAAAGAGGAAGCTCTCTTCTTTTCAGAGCCATTTCTTACGAGTACTATCTGAGATAATACAATCGTTATTTATATTGCTAGAAATAGGAAGCTCTCTTCTTTTGAGAGCCATTTCTTACAAGTACCATTTGAGATAATACAATCGTTATTTATATTGCTAGAAATCGGAAGCTCTCTTCTTTTGAGAGCCATTTCTTGCGAGTACTATCTGAGATAATACAATCCTTATTTATATTGCTAGAAATAGGAAGCTCTCTTCTTTTGAGAGCCATTTCTTGCGAGTACTATCTGAGATAATACAATCGTTATTTATATTGCTAGAAATAGGAAGCTCTCTTCTTTTGCGAGCCATTTCTTACGAGTACTATCTGAGATAATACAATCGTTATTTATATTGCTAGAAATAGGAAGCTCTCTTCTTTTGAGAGCCATTTCTTACGAGTACTATCTGAGATAATACAATCGTTATTTATATTGCTAGAAATAGGATGCTCTCTTCTTTTGAGAGCCATTTCTTACGAGTACTATCTGAGATAATACAATCGTTATTTATATTGCTAGAAATAGGAAGCTCTCTTCTTTTGAGAGCCATTTCTTACGAGTACTATCTGAGATAATACAATCGTTATTTATATTGCTAGAAAGAGGAAGCTCTCTTCTTTTCAGAGCCATTTCTTACGAGTACTATCTGAGATAATACAATCGTTATTTATATTGCTAGAAATAGGAAGCTCTCTTCTTTTGAGAGCCATTTCTTGCGAGTACTATCTGAGATAATACAATCGTTATTTATATTGCTAGAAATCGGAAGCTCTCTTCTTTTGAGAGCCATTTCTTACGAGTACTATCTGAGATAATACAATCGTTATTTATATTGCTAGAAATAGGAAGCTCTCTTCTTTTGAGAGCCATTTCTTGCGAGTACTATCTGAGATAATACAATCGTTATTTATATTGCTAGAAATAGGAAGGTCTCTTCTTTTGAGAGCCATTTCTTACGAGTACTATCTGAGATAATACAACCGTTATTTATATTGCTAGAAATAGGAAGCTCTCTTCTTTTGAGAGCCATTTCTTAGGAGTACTATCTGAGAAAAAACAATCGTTATTTATATTGCTAGAAATCGGAAGCTCTCTTCTTTTGAGAGCCATTTCTTACGAGTACTATCTGAGATAATACAATCGTTATTTATATTGCTAGAAATAGGAAGCTCTCTTCTTTTGAGAGCCATTTCTTGCGAGTACTATCTGAGATAATACAATCGTTATTTATATTGCTAGAAATCGGAAGCTCTCTTCTTTTGAGAGCCATTTCTTACGAGTACTATCTGAGATAATACAATCGTTATTTATATTGCTAGAAATAGGAAGCTCTCTTCTTTTGAGAGCCATTTCTTACGAGTACTATCTGAGATAATACAATCGTTATTTATATTGCTAGAAATAGGAAGCTATCTTCTTTTGAGAGCCATTTCTTACAAGTACCATCTGAGATAATACAATCGTTATTTATATTGCTAGAAATAGGAAGCTCTCTTCTTTTGAGAGCCATTTGTTACGAGTACTATCTGAGATAATACAATCGTTATTTATATTGCTAGAAATAGGAAGCTCTCTTCTTTTGAGAGCCATTTCTTACGAGTACTATCTGAGATAATACAATCGTTATTTATATTGCTAGAAATAGGAAGCTCTCTTCTTTTGAGAGCCATTTCTTACGAGTACTATCTGAGATAATACAATCGTTATTTATATTGCTAGAAATAGGAAGCTCTCTTCTTTTGAGAGCCATTTCCTACGAGTACTATCTGAGATAATACAATCGTTATTTATATTGCTAGAAATAGGAAGCTCTCTTCTTTTGAGAGCCATTTCTTGCGAGTACTATCTGAGATAATACAATCGTTATTTATATTGCTAGAAATAGGATGCTCTCTTCTTTTGAGAGCCATTTCTTACGAGTACTATCTGAGATAATACAATCGTTATTTACATTGCTAGAAATAGGAAGCTCTCTTCTTTTGAGAGCCATTTCTTACGAGTACTATCTGAGATAATACAATCGTTATTTATATTGCTAGAAAGAGGAAGCTCTCTTCTTTTCAGAGCCATTTCTTACGAGTACTATCTGAGATAATACAATCGTTATTTATATTGCTAGAAATAGGAAGCTCTCTTCTTTTGAGAGCCATTTCTTACAAGTACCATTAGAGATAATACAATCGTTATTTATATTGCTAGAAATCGGAAGCTCTCTTCTTTTGAGAGCCATTTCTTACGAGTACTATCTGAGATAATACAATCGTTATTTATATTGCTAGAAATAGGAAGCTCTCTTCTTTTGAGAGCCATTTCTTGCGAGTACTATCTGAGATAATACAATCGTTATTTATATTGCTAGAAATAGGAAGCTCTCTTCTTTTGAGAGCCATTTCTTACGAGTACTATCTGAGATAATACAATCGTTATTTATATTGCTAGAAATAGGAAGCTCTCTTCTTTTGAGAGCCATTTCTTACGAGTACTATCTGAGATAATAAAATCGTTATTTATATTGCTAGAAATAGGAAGCTCTCTTCTTTTGAGAGCCATTTCTTGCGAGTACTATCTGAGATAATACAATCGTTATTTATATTGCTAGAAATCGGAAGCTCTCTTCTTTTGAGAGCCATTTCTTACGAGTACTATCTGAGATAATACAATCGTTATTTATATTGCTAGAAATAGGAAGCTCTCTTCTTTTGAGAGCCATTTCTTACGAGTACTATCTGAGATAATACAATCGTTATTTATATTGCTAGAAATAGGAAGCTCTCTTCTTTTGAGAGCCATTTCTTACGAGTACTATCTGAGATAATACAATCGTTATTTATATTGCTAGAAATAGGAAGCTCTCTTCTTTTGAGAGCCATTTCTTACAAGTACCATTTGAGATAATACAATCGTTATTTATATTGCTAGAAATCGGAAGCTCTCTTCTTTTGAGAGCCATTTCTTGCGAGTACTATCTGAGATAATACAATCGTTATTTATATTGCTAGAAATAGGAAGCTCTCTTCTTTTGAGAGCCATTTCTTGCGAGTACTATCTGAGATAATACAATCGTTATTTATATTGCTAGAAATAGGAAGCTCTCTTCTTTTGAGAGCCATTTCTTACGAGTACTATCTGAGATAATACAATCGTTATTTATATTGCTAGAAATAGGAAGCTCTCTTCTTTTGAGAGCCATTTCTTACGAGTACTATCTGAGATAATACAATCGTTATTTATATTGCTAGAAATAGGATGCTCTCTTCTTTTGAGAGCCATTTCTTACGAGTACTATCTGAGATAATACAATCGTTATTTATATTGCTAGAAATAGGAAGCTCTCTTCTTTTGAGAGCCATTTCTTACGAGTACTATCTGAGATAATACAATCGTTATTTATATTGCTAGAAAGAGGAAGCTCTCTTCTTTTCAGAGCCATTTCTTACGAGTACTATCTGAGATAATACAATCGTTATTTATATTGCTAGAAATAGGAAGCTCTCTTCTTTTGAGAGCCATTTCTTGCGAGTACTATCTGAGATAATACAATCGTTATTTATATTGCTAGAAATCGGAAGCTCTCTTCTTTTGAGAGCCATTTCTTACGAGTACTATCTGAGATAATACAATCGTTATTTATATTGCTAGAAATAGGAAGCTCTCTTCTTTTGAGAGCCATTTCTTGCGACTACTATCTGAGATAATACAATCGTTATTTATATTGCTAGAAATAGGAAGGTCTCTTCTTTTGAGAGCCATTTCTTACGAGTACTATCTGAGATAATACAATCGTTATTTATATTGCTAGAAATAGGAAGCTCTCTTCTTTTGAGAGCCATTTCTTACGAGTACTATCTGAGATAATACAATCGTTATTTATATTGCTAGAAATCGGAAGCTCTCTTCTTTTGAGAGCCATTTCTTACGAGTACTATCTGAGATAATACAATCGTTATTTATATTGCTAGAAAGAGGAAGCTCTCTTCTTTTCAGAGCCATTTCTTACGAGTACTATCTGAGATAATACAATCGTTATTTATATTGCTAGAAATAGGAAGCTCTCTTCTTTTGAGAGCCATTTCTTACAAGTACCATTTGAGATAATACAATCGTTATTTATATTGCTAGAAATCGGAAGCTCTCTTCTTTTGAGAGCCATTTCTTGCGAGTACTATCTGAGATAATACAATCGTTATTTATATTGCTAGAAATAGGAAGCTCTCTTCTTTTGAGAGCCATTTCTTGCGAGTACTATCTGAGATAATACAATCGTTATTTATATTGCTAGAAATAGGAAGCTCTCTTCTTTTGAGAGCCATTTCTTACGAGTACTATCTGAGATAATACAATCGTTATTTATATTGCTAGAAATAGGAAGCTCTCTTCTTTTGAGAGCCATTTCTTACGAGTACTATCTGAGATAATACAATCGTTATTTATATTGCTAGAAATAGGATGCTCTCTTCTTTTGAGAGCCATTTCTTACGAGTACTATCTGAGATAATACAATCGTTATTTATATTGCTAGAAATAGGAAGCTCTCTTCTTTTGAGAGCCATTTCTTACGAGTACTATCTGAGATAATACAATCGTTATTTATATTGCTAGAAAGAGGAAGCTCTCTTCTTTTCAGAGCCATTTCTTACGAGTACTATCTGAGATAATACAATCGTTATTTATATTGCTAGAAATAGGAAGCTCTCTTCTTTTGAGAGCCATTTCTTGCGAGTACTATCTGAGATAATACAATCGTTATTTATATTGCTAGAAATCGGAAGCTCTCTTCTTTTGAGAGCCATTTCTTACGAGTACTATCTGAGATAATACAATCGTTATTTATATTGCTAGAAATAGGAAGCTCTCTTCTTTTGAGAGCCATTTCTTGCGAGTACTATCTGAGATAATACAATCGTTATTTATATTGCTAGAAATAGGAAGGTCTCTTCTTTTGAGAGCCATTTCTTACGAGTACTATCTGAGATAATACAATCGTTATTTATATTGCTAGAAATAGGAAGCTCTCTTCTTTTGAGAGCCATTTCTTAGGAGTACTATCTGAGATAATACAATCGTTATTTATATTGCTAGAAATCGGAAGCTCTCTTCTTTTGAGAGCCATTTCTTACGAGTACTATCTGAGATAATACAATCGTTATTTATATTGCTAGAAATAGGAAGCTCTCTTCTTTTGAGAGCCATTTCTTGCGAGTACTATCTGAGATAATACAATCGTTATTTATATTGCTAGAAATCGGAAGCTCTCTTCTTTTGAGAGCCATTTCTTACGAGTACTATCTGAGATAATACAATCGTTATTTATATTGCTAGAAATAGGAAGCTCTCTTCTTTTGAGAGCCATTTCTTACGAGTACTATCTGAGATAATACAATCGTTATTTATATTGCTAGAAATAGGAAGCTATCTTCTTTTGAGAGCCATTTCTTACAAGTACCATCTGAGATAATACAATCGTTATTTATATTGCTAGAAATAGGAAGCTCTCTTCTTTTGAGAGCCATTTCTTACGAGTACTATCTGAGATAATACAATCGTTATTTATATTGCTAGAAATAGGAAGCTCTCTTCTTTTGAGAGCCATTTCTTACGAGTACTATCTGAGATAATACAATCGTTATTTATATTGCTAGAAATAGGAAGCTCTCTTCTTTTGAGAGCCATTTCTTACGAGTACTATCTGAGATAATACAATCGTTATTTATATTGCTAGAAATAGGAAGCTCTCTTCTTTTGAGAGCCATTTCTTACGAGTACTATCTGAGATAATACAATCGTTATTTATATTGCTAGAAATAGGAAGCTCTCTTCTTTTGAGAGCCATTTCTTGCGAGTACTATCTGAGATAATACAATCGTTATTTATATTGCTAGAAATAGGATGCTCTCTTCTTTTGAGAGCCATTTCTTACGAGTACTATCTGAGATAATACAATCGTTATTTACATTGCTAGAAATAGGAAGCTCTCTTCTTTTGAGAGCCATTTCTTACGAGTACTATCTGAGATAATACAATCGTTATTTATATTGCTAGAAATAGGAAGCTCTCTTCTTTTGAGAGCCATTTCTTACAAGTACCATTAGAGATAATACAATCGTTATTTATATTGCTAGAAATCGGAAGCTCTCTTCTTTTGAGAGCCATTTCTTACGAGTACTATCTGAGATAATACAATCGTTATTTATATTGCTAGAAATAGGAAGCTCTCTTCTTTTGAGAGCCATTTCTTGCGAGTACTATCTGAGATAATACAATCGTTATTTATATTGCTAGAAATAGGAAGGTCTCTTCTTTTGAGAGCCATTTCTTACGAGTACTATCTAAGATAATACAATCGTTATTTATATTGCTGGAAATAGGAAGCTCTCTTCTTTTGAGAGCCATTTCTTACGAGTACTATCTGAGATAATACAATCGTTATTTATATTGCTAGAAATCGGAAGCTCTCTTCTTTTGAGAGCCATTTCTTACGAGTACTATCTGAGATAATACAATCGTTATTTATATTGCTTGAAATAGGAAGCTCTCTTCTTTTGAGAGCCATTTCTTGCGAGTACTATCTGAGATAATACAATCGTTATTTATATTGCTAGAAATCGGAAGCTCTCTTCTTTTGAGAGCCATTTCTTACGAGTACTATCTGAGATAATACAATCGTTATTTATACTGCTAGAAATAGGAAGCTCTCTTCTTTTGAGAGCCATTTCTTACGAGTACTATCTGAGATAATACAATCGTTATTTATATTGCTAGAAATAGGAAGCTATCTTCTTTTGAGAGCCATTTCTTACAAGTACCATCTGAGATAATACAATCGTTATTTATATTGCTAGAAATAGGAAGCTCTCTTCTTTTGAGAGCCATTTCTTACGAGTACTATCTGAGATAATACAATCGTTATTTATATTGCTAGAAATAGGAAGCTCTCTTCTTTTGAGAGCCACTTCTTACGAGTACTATCTCAGATAATACAATCGTTATTTATATTGCTAGAAATAGGAAGCTGTCTTCTTTTGAGAGCCATTTCTTATAAGTACCATCTGAGATAATACAATCGTTATTTATATTGCTAGAAATAGGAAGCTCTCTTCTTTTGAGAGCCATTTCTTACGAGTACTATCTGAGATAATACAATCGTTATTTATATTGCTAGAAATAGGAAGCTCTCTTCTTTTGAGAGCCATTTCTTGCGAGTACTATCTGAGATAATACAATCGTTATTTATATTGCTAGAAATCGGAAGCTCTCTTCTTTTGAGAGCCATTTCTTACGAGTACTATCTGAGATAATAAAATCGTTATTTATATTGCTAGAAATAGGAAGCTCTCTTCTTTTGAGAGCCATTTCTTACGAGTACTATCTGAGATAATACAATCGTTATTTATATTGCTAGAAATAGGAAGCTCTCTTCTTTTGAGAGCCATTTCTTGCGAGTACTATCTGAGATAATACAATCGTTATTTATATTGCTAGAAATAGGAAGCTCTCTTCTTTTGAGAGCCATTTCTTACGAGTACTATCTGAGATAATACAATCGTTATTTATATTGCTAGAAATAGGAAGCTCTCTTCTTTTGAGAGCCATTTCTTACGAGTACTATCTGAGATAATACAATCGTTATTTATATTGCTAGAAAGAGGAAGCTCTCTTCTTTTCAGAGCCATTTCTTACGAGTACTATCTGAGATAATACAATCGTTATTTATATTGCTAGAAATAGGAAGCTCTCTTCTTTTGAGAGCCATTTCTTACGAGTACTATCTGAGATAATACAATCGTTATTTATATTGCTAGAAAGAGGAAGCTCTCTTCTTTTCAGAGCCATTTCTTACGAGTACTATCTGAGATAATACAATCGTTATTTATATTGCTAGAAATAGGAAGCTCTCTTCTTTTGAGAGCCATTTCTTACGAGTACCATTTGAGATAATACAATCGTTATTTATATTGCTAGAAATCGGAAGCTCTCTTCTTTTGAGAGACATTTCTTGCGAGTACTATCTGAGATAATACAATCGTTATTTATATTGCTAGAAATAGGAAGCTCTCTTCTTTTGAGAGCCATTTCTTGCGAGTACTATCTGAGATAATACAATCGTTATTTATATTGCTAGAAATAGGAAGCTCTCTTCTTTTGAGAGCCATTTCTTATGAGTACTATCTGAGATAATACAATCGTTATTTATATTGCTAGAAATAGGAAGCTCTCTTCTTTTGAGAGCCATTTCTTACGAGTACTATCTGAGATAATACAATCGTTATTTATATTGCTAGAAATCGGAAGCTCTCTTCTTTTGAGAGTCATTTCTTACGAGTACTATCTGAGATAATACAATCGTTATTTATATTGCTAGAAATAGGAAGCTCTCTTCTTTTGAGAGCCATTTCTTACGAGTACTATCTGAGATAATACAATCGTTATTTATATTGCTAGAAATAGGAAGCTCTCTTCTTTTGAGAGCCATTTCTTACGAGTACTATCTGAGATAATAAAATCGTTATTTATATTGCTAGAAATAGGAAGCTCTCTTCTTTTGAGAGCCATTTCTTGCGAGTACTATCTGAGATAATACAATCGTTATTTATATTGCTAGAAATCGGAAGCTCTCTTCTTTTGAGAGCCATTTCTTGCGAGTACTATCTGAGATAATACAATCGTTATTTATATTGCTAGAAATAGGAAGCTCTCTTCTTTTGAGAGCCATTTCTTGCGAGTACTATCTGAGATAATACAATCGTTATTTATATTGCTAGAAATAGGAAGCTCTCTTCTTTTGAGAGCCATTTCTTATGAGTACTATCTGAGATAATACAATCGTTATTTATATTGCTAGAAATAGGAAGCTCTCTTCTTTTGAGAGCCATTTCTTACGAGTACTATCTGAGATAATACAATCGTTATTTATATTGCTAGAAATCGGAAGCTCTCTTCTTTTGAGAGTCATTTCTTACGAGTACTATCTGAGATAATACAATCGTTATTTATATTGCTAGAAATAGGAAGCTCTCTTCTTTTGAGAGCCATTTCTTACGAGTACTATCTGAGATAATACAATCGTTATTTATATTGCTAGAAATAGGAAGCTCTCTTCTTTTGAGAGCCATTTCTTACGAGTACTATCTGAGATAATAAAATCGTTATTTATATTGCTAGAAATAGGAAGCTCTCTTCTTTTGAGAGCCATTTCTTGCGAGTACTATCTGAGATAATACAATCGTTATTTATATTGCTAGAAATCGGAAGCTCTCTTCTTTTGAGAGCCATTTCTTACGAGTACTATCTGAGATAATACAATCGTTATTTATATTGCTAGAAATAGGAAGCTCTCTTCTTTTGAGAGCCATTTCTTACGAGTACTATCTGAGATAATACAATCGTTATTTATATTGCTAGAAATAGGAAGCTCTCTTCTTTTGAGAGCCATTTCTTACGAGTACTATCTGAGATAATACAATCGTTATTTATATTGCTAGAAATAGGAAGCTCTCTTCTTTTGAGAGCCATTTCTTACGAGTACTATCTGAGATAATACAATCGTTATTTATATTGCTAGAAATAGGAAGCTCTCTTCTTTTGCGAGCCATTTCTTACGAGTACTATCTGAGATAATACAATCGTTATTTATATTGCTAGAAATAGGAAGCTCTCTTCTTTTGAGAGCCATTTCTTACGAGTACTATCTGAGATAATACAATCGTTATTTATATTGCTAGAAATAGGATGCTCTCTTCTTTTGAGAGCCATTTCTTACGAGTACTATCTGAGATAATACAATCGTTATTTATATTGCTAGAAATAGGAAGCTCTCTTCTTTTGAGAGCCATTTCTTACGAGTACTATCTGAGATAATACAATCGTTATTTATATTGCTAGAAAGAGGAAGCTCTCTTCTTTTCAGAGCCATTTCTTACGAGTACTATCTGAGATAATACAATCGTTATTTATATGGCTAGAAATAGGAAGCTCTCTTCTTTTGAGAGCCATTTCTTGCGAGTACTATCTGAGATAATACAATCGTTATTTATATTGCTGGAAATCGGAAGCTCTCTTCTTTTGAGAGCCATTTCTTACGAGTACTATCTGAGATAATACAATCGTTATTTATATTGCTAGAAATAGGAAGCTCTCTTCTTTTGAGAGCCATTTCTTGCGAGTACTATCTGAGATAATACAATCGTTATTTATATTGCTAGAAATAGGAAGGTCTCTTCTTTTGAGAGCCATTTCTTACGAGTACTATCTGAGATAATACAACCGTTATTTATATTGCTAGAAATAGGAAGCTCTCTTCTTTTGTGAGCCATTTCTTAGGAGTACTATCTGAGAAAATACAATCGTTATTTATATTGCTAGAAATCGGAAGCTCTCTTCTTTTGAGAGCCATTTCTTACGAGTACTATCTGAGATAATACAATCGTTATTTATATTGCTAGAAATAGGAAGCTCTCTTCTTTTGAGAGCCATTTCTTGCGAGTACTATCTGAGATAATACAATCGTTATTTATATTGCTAGAAATCGGAAGCTCTCTTCTTTTGAGAGCCATTTCTTACGAGTACTATCTGAGATAATACAATCGTTATTTATATTGCTAGAAATAGGAAGCTCTCTTCTTTTGAGAGCCATTTCTTACGAGTACTATCTGAGATAATACAATCGTTATTTATATTGCTAGAAATAGGAAGCTATCTTCTTTTGAGAGCCATTTCTTACAAGTACCATCTGAGATAATACAATCGTTATTTATATTGCTAGAAATAGGAAGCTCTCTTCTTTTGAGAGCCATTTGTTACGAGTACTATCTGAGATAATACAATCGTTATTTATATTGCTAGAAATAGGAAGCTCTCTTCTTTTGAGAGCCATTTCTTACGAGTACTATCTGAGATAATACAATCGTTATTTATATTGCTAGAAATAGGAAGCTCTCTTCTTTTGAGAGCCATTTCTTACGAGTACTATCTGAGATAATACAATCGTTATTTATATTGCTAGAAATAGGAAGCTCTCTTCTTTTGAGAGCCATTTCCTACGAGTACTATCTGAGATAATACAATCGTTATTTATATTGCTAGAAATAGGAAGCTCTCTTCTTTTGAGAGCCATTTCTTGCGAGTACTATCTGAGATAATACAATCGTTATTTATATTGCTAGAAATAGGATGCTCTCTTCTTTTGAGAGCCATTTCTTACGAGTACTATCTGAGATAATACAATCGTTATTTACATTGCTAGAAATAGGAAGCTCTCTTCTTTTGAGAGCCATTTCTTACGAGTACTATCTGAGATAATACAATCGTTATTTATATTGCTAGAAAGAGGAAGCTCTCTTCTTTTCAGAGCCATTTCTTACGAGTACTATCTGAGATAATACAATCGTTATTTATATTGCTAGAAATAGGAAGCTCTCTTCTTTTGAGAGCCATTTCTTACAAGTACCATTAGAGATAATACAATCGTTATTTATATTGCTAGAAATCGGAAGCTCTCTTCTTTTGAGAGCCATTTCTTACGAGTACTATCTGAGATAATACAATCGTTATTTATATTGCTAGAAATAGGAAGCTCTCTTCTTTTGAGAGCCATTTCTTGCGAGTACTATCTGAGATAATACAATCGTTATTTATATTGCTAGAAATAGGAAGCTCTCTTCTTTTGAGAGCCATTTCTTACGAGTACTATCTGAGATAATACAATCGTTATTTATATTGCTAGAAAGAGGAAGCTCTCTTCTTTTGAGAGCCATTTCTTACGAGTACTATCTGAGATAATACAATCGTTATTTATATTGCTAGAAATAGGAAGCTCTCTTCTTTTGAGAGCCATTTCTTACAAGTACCATTTGAGATAATACAATCGTTATTTATATTGCTAGAAATCGGAAGCTCTCTTCTTTTGAGAGCCATTTCTTGCGAGTACTATCTGAGATAATACAATCGTTATTTATATTGCTAGAAATAGGAAGCTCTCTTCTTTTGAGAGCCATTTCTTGCGAGTACTATCTGAGATAATACAATCGTTATTTATATTGCTAGAAATAGGAAGCTCTCTTCTTTTGAGAGCCATTTCTTACGAGTACTATCTGAGATAATACAATCGTTATTTATATTGCTAGAAATAGGAAGCTCTCTTCTTTTGAGAGCCATTTCTTACGAGTACTATCTGAGATAATACAATCGTTATTTATATTGCTAGAAATCGGAAGCTCTCTTCTTTTGAGAGCCATTTCTTACGAGTACTATCTGAGATAATACAATCGTTATTTATATTGCTAGAAATAGGAAGCTCACATCTTTTGAGAGCCATTTCTTACGAGTACTATCTGAGATAATACAATCGTTATTTATATTGCTAGAAATAGGAAGCTCTCTTCTTTTGAGAGCCATTTCTTACGAGTACTATCTGAGATAATAAAATCGTTATTTATATTGCTAGAAATAGGAAGCTCTCTTCTTTTGAGAGCCATTTCTTGCGAGTACTATCTGAGATAATACAATCGTTATTTATATTGCTAGAAATCGGAAGCTCTCTTCTTTTGAGAGCCATTTCTTACGAGTACTATCTGAGATAATACAATCGTTATTTATATTGCTAGAAATAGGAAGCTCTCTTCTTTTGAGAGCCATTTCTTACGAGTACTATCTGAGATAATACAATCGTTATTTATATTGCTAGAAATAGGAAGCTCTCTTCTTTTGAGAGCCATTTCTTACGAGTACTATCTGAGATAATACAATCGTTATTTATATTGCTAGAAATAGGAAGCTCTCTTCTTTTGAGAGCCATTTCTTACGAGTACTATCTGAGATAATACAATCGTTATTTATATTGCTAGAAATAGGAAGCTCTCTTCTTTTGAGAGCCATTTCTTACGAGTACTATCTGAGATAATACAATCGTTATTTATATTGCTAGAAATAGGAAGCTCTCTTCTTTTGAGAGCCATTTCTTGCGAGTACTATCTGAGATAATACAATCATTATTTATATTGCTAGAAATAGGATGCTCTCTTCTTTTGAGAGCCATTTCTTACGAGTACTATCTGAGATAATACAATCGTTATTTATATTGCTAGAAATAGGAAGCCCTCTTCTTTTGAGAGCCATTTCTTACGAGTACTATCTGAGATAATACAATCGTTATTTATATTGCTAGAAAGAGGAAGCTCTCTTCTTTTCAGAGCCATTTCTTACGAGTACTATCTGAGATAATACAATCGTTATTTATATTGCTAGAAATAGGAAGCTCTCTTCTTTTGAGAGCCATTTCTTACAAGTACCATTTGAGATAATACAATCGTTATTTATATTGCTAGAAATCGGAAGCTCTCTTCTTTTGAGAGCCATTTCTTGCGAGTACTATCTGAGATAATACAATCCTTATTTATATTGCTAGAAATAGGAAGCTCTCTTCTTTTGAGAGCCATTTCTTGCGAGTACTATCTGAGATAATACAATCGTTATTTATATTGCTAGAAATAGGAAGCTCTCTTCTTTTGCGAGCCATTTCTTACGAGTACTATCTGAGATAATACAATCGTTATTTATATTGCTAGAAATAGGAAGCTCTCTTCTTTTGAGAGCCATTTCTTACGAGTACTATCTGAGATAATACAATCGTTATTTATATTGCTAGAAATAGGATGCTCTCTTCTTTTGAGAGCCATTTCTTACGAGTACTATCTGAGATAATACAATCGTTATTTATATTGCTAGAAATAGGAAGCTCTCTTCTTTTGAGAGCCATTTCTTACGAGTACTATCTGAGATAATACAATCGTTATTTATATTGCTAGAAAGAGGAAGCTCTCTTCTTTTCAGAGCCATTTCTTACGAGTACTATCTGAGATAATACAATCGTTATTTATATTGCTAGAAATAGGAAGCTCTCTTCTTTTGAGAGCCATTTCTTGCGAGTACTATCTGAGATAATACAATCGTTATTTATATTGCTAGAAATCGGAAGCTCTCTTCTTTTGAGAGCCATTTCTTACGAGTACTATCTGAGATAATACAATCGTTATTTATATTGCTAGAAATAGGAAGCTCTCTTCTTTTGAGAGCCATTTCTTGCGAGTACTATCTGAGATAATACAATCGTTATTTATATTGCTAGAAATAGGAAGGTCTCTTCTTTTGAGAGCCATTTCTTACGAGTACTATCTGAGATAATACAACCGTTATTTATATTGCTAGAAATAGGAAGCTCTCTTCTTTTGAGAGCCATTTCTTAGGAGTACTATCTGAGAAAAAACAATCGTTATTTATATTGCTAGAAATCGGAAGCTCTCTTCTTTTGAGAGCCATTTCTTACGAGTACTATCTGAGATAATACAATCGTTATTTATATTGCTAGAAATAGGAAGCTCTCTTCTTTTGAGAGCCATTTCTTGCGAGTACTATCTGAGATAATACAATCGTTATTTATATTGCTAGAAATCGGAAGCTCTCTTCTTTTGAGAGCCATTTCTTACGAGTACTATCTGAGATAATACAATCGTTATTTATATTGCTAGAAATAGGAAGCTCTCTTCTTTTGAGAGCCATTTCTTACGAGTACTATCTGAGATAATACAATCGTTATTTATATTGCTAGAAATAGGAAGCTATCTTCTTTTGAGAGCCATTTCTTACAAGTACCATCTAAGATAATACAATCGTTATTTATATTGCTAGAAATAGGAAGCTCTCTTCTTTTGAGAGCCATTTGTTACGAGTACTATCTGAGATAATACAATCGTTATTTATATTGCTAGAAATAGGAAGCTCTCTTCTTTTGAGAGCCATTTCTTACGAGTACTATCTGAGATAATACAATCGTTATTTATATTGCTAGAAATAGGAAGCTCTCTTCTTTTGAGAGCCATTTCTTACGAGTACTATCTGAGATAATACAATCGTTATTTATATTGCTAGAAATAGGAAGCTCTCTTCTTTTGAGAGCCATTTCCTACGAGTACTATCTGAGATAATACAATCGTTATTTATATTGCTAGAAATAGGAAGCTCTCTTCTTTTGAGAGCCATTTCTTGCGAGTACTATCTGAGATAATACAATCGTTATTTATATTGCTAGAAATAGGATGCTCTCTTCTTTTGAGAGCCATTTCTTACGAGTACTATCTGAGATAATACAATCGTTATTTACATTGCTAGAAATAGGAAGCTCTCTTCTTTTGAGAGCCATTTCTTACGAGTACTATCTGAGATAATACAATCGTTATTTATATTGCTAGAAAGAGGAAGCTCTCTTCTTTTCAGAGCCATTTCTTACGAGTACTATCTGAGATAATACAATCGTTATTTATATTGCTAGAAATAGGAAGCTCTCTTCTTTTGAGAGCCATTTCTTACAAGTACCATTAGAGATAATACAATCGTTATTTATATTGCTAGAAATCGGAAGCTCTCTTCTTTTGAGAGCCATTTCTTACGAGTACTATCTGAGATAATACAATCGTTATTTATATTGCTAGAAATAGGAAGCTCTCTTCTTTTGAGAGCCATTTCTTGCGAGTACTATCTGAGATAATACAATCGTTATTTATATTGCTAGAAATAGGAAGCTCTCTTCTTTTGAGAGCCATTTCTTACGAGTACTATCTGAGATAATACAATCGTTATTTATATTGCTAGAAATAGGAAGCTCTCTTCTTTTGAGAGCCATTTCTTACGAGTACTATCTGAGATAATAAAATCGTTATTTATATTGCTAGAAATAGGAAGCTCTCTTCTTTTGAGAGCCATTTCTTGCGAGTACTATCTGAGATAATACAATCGTTATTTATATTGCTAGAAATCGGAAGCTCTCTTCTTTTGAGAGCCATTTCTTACGAGTACTATCTGAGATAATACAATCGTTATTTATATTGCTAGAAATAGGAAGCTCTCTTCTTTTGAGAGCCATTTCTTACGAGTACTATCTGAGATAATACAATCGTTATTTATATTGCTAGAAATAGGAAGCTCTCTTCTTTTGAGAGCCATTTCTTACGAGTACTATCTGAGATAATACAATCGTTATTTATATTGCTAGAAATAGGAAGCTCTCTTCTTTTGAGAGCCATTTCTTACAAGTACCATTTGAGATAATACAATCGTTATTTATATTGCTAGAAATCGGAAGCTCTCTTCTTTTGAGAGCCATTTCTTGCGAGTACTATCTGAGATAATACAATCGTTATTTATATTGCTAGAAATAGGAAGCTCTCTTCTTTTGAGAGCCATTTCTTGCGAGTACTATCTGAGATAATACAATCGTTATTTATATTGCTAGAAATAGGAAGCTCTCTTCTTTTGAGAGCCATTTCTTACGAGTACTATCTGAGATAATACAATCGTTATTTATATTGCTAGAAATAGGAAGCTCTCTTCTTTTGAGAGCCATTTCTTACGAGTACTATCTGAGATAATACAATCGTTATTTATATTGCTAGAAATAGGATGCTCTCTTCTTTTGAGAGCCATTTCTTACGAGTACTATCTGAGATAATACAATCGTTATTTATATTGCTAGAAATAGGAAGCTCTCTTCTTTTGAGAGCCATTTCTTACGAGTACTATCTGAGATAATACAATCGTTATTTATATTGCTAGAAAGAGGAAGCTCTCTTCTTTTCAGAGCCATTTCTTACGAGTACTATCTGAGATAATACAATCGTTATTTATATTGCTAGAAATAGGAAGCTCTCTTCTTTTGAGAGCCATTTCTTGCGAGTACTATCTGAGATAATACAATCGTTATTTATATTGCTAGAAATCGGAAGCTCTCTTCTTTTGAGAGCCATTTCTTACGAGTACTATCTGAGATAATACAATCGTTATTTATATTGCTAGAAATAGGAAGCTCTCTTCTTTTGAGAGCCATTTCTTGCGAGTACTATCTGAGATAATACAATCGTTATTTATATTGCTAGAAATAGGAAGGTCTCTTCTTTTGAGAGCCATTTCTTACGAGTACTATCTGAGATAATACAATCGTTATTTATATTGCTAGAAATAGGAAGCTCTCTTCTTTTGAGAGCCATTTCTTACGAGTACTATCTGAGATAATACAATCGTTATTTATATTGCTAGAAATCGGAAGCTCTCTTCTTTTGAGAGCCATTTCTTACGAGTACTATCTGAGATAATACAATCGTTATTTATATTGCTAGAAAGAGGAAGCTCTCTTCTTTTCAGAGCCATTTCTTACGAGTACTATCTGAGATAATACAATCGTTATTTATATTGCTAGAAATAGGAAGCTCTCTTCTTTTGAGAGCCATTTCTTACAAGTACCATTTGAGATAATACAATCGTTATTTATATTGCTAGAAATCGGAAGCTCTCTTCTTTTGAGAGCCATTTCTTGCGAGTACTATCTGAGATAATACAATCGTTATTTATATTGCTAGAAATAGGAAGCTCTCTTCTTTTGAGAGCCATTTCTTGCGAGTACTATCTGAGATAATACAATCGTTATTTATATTGCTAGAAATAGGAAGCTCTCTTCTTTTGAGAGCCATTTCTTACGAGTACTATCTGAGATAATACAATCGTTATTTATATTGCTAGAAATAGGAAGCTCTCTTCTTTTGAGAGCCATTTCTTACGAGTACTATCTGAGATAATACAATCGTTATTTATATTGCTAGAAATAGGATGCTCTCTTCTTTTGAGAGCCATTTCTTACGAGTACTATCTGAGATAATACAATCGTTATTTATATTGCTAGAAATAGGAAGCTCTCTTCTTTTGAGAGCCATTTCTTACGAGTACTATCTGAGATAATACAATCGTTATTTATATTGCTAGAAAGAGGAAGCTCTCTTCTTTTCAGAGCCATTTCTTACGAGTACTATCTGAGATAATACAATCGTTATTTATATTGCTAGAAATAGGAAGCTCTCTTCTTTTGAGAGCCATTTCTTGCGAGTACTATCTGAGATAATACAATCGTTATTTATATTGCTAGAAATCGGAAGCTCTCTTCTTTTGAGAGCCATTTCTTACGAGTACTATCTGAGATAATACAATCGTTATTTATATTGCTAGAAATAGGAAGCTCTCTTCTTTTGAGAGCCATTTCTTGCGAGTACTATCTGAGATAATACAATCGTTATTTATATTGCTAGAAATAGGAAGGTCTCTTCTTTTGAGAGCCATTTCTTACGAGTACTATCTGAGATAATACAATCGTTATTTATATTGCTAGAAATAGGAAGCTCTCTTCTTTTGAGAGCCATTTCTTAGGAGTACTATCTGAGATAATACAATCGTTATTTATATTGCTAGAAATCGGAAGCTCTCTTCTTTTGAGAGCCATTTCTTACGAGTACTATCTGAGATAATACAATCGTTATTTATATTGCTAGAAATAGGAAGCTCTCTTCTTTTGAGAGCCATTTCTTGCGAGTACTATCTGAGATAATACAATCGTTATTTATATTGCTAGAAATCGGAAGCTCTCTTCTTTTGAGAACCATTTCTTACGAGTACTATCTGAGATAATACAATCGTTATTTATATTGCTAGAAATAGGAAGCTCTCTTCTTTTGAGAGCCATTTCTTACGAGTACTATCTGAGATAATACAATCGTTATTTATATTGCTAGAAATAGGAAGCTATCTTCTTTTGAGAGCCATTTCTTACAAGTACCATCTGAGATAATACAATCGTTATTTATTTTGCTAGAAATAGGAAGCTCTCTTCTTTTGAGAGCCATTTCTTACGAGTACTATCTGAGATAATACAATCGTTATTTATATTGCTAGAAATAGGAAGCTCTCTTCTTTTGAGAGCCATTTCTTACGAGTACTATCTGAGATAATACAATCGTTATTTATATTGCTAGAAATAGGAAGCTCTCTTCTTTTGAGAGCCATTTCTTACGAGTACTATCTGAGATAATACAATCGTTATTTATATTGCTAGAAATAGGAAGCTCTCTTCTTTTGAGAGCCATTTCTTACGAGTACTATCTGAGATAATACAATCGTTATTTATATTGCTAGAAATAGGAAGCTCTCTTCTTTTGAGAGCCATTTCTTGCGAGTACTATCTGAGATAATACAATCGTTATTTATATTGCTAGAAATAGGATGCTCTCTTCTTTTGAGAGCCATTTCTTACGAGTACTATCTGAGATAATACAATCGTTATTTACATTGCTAGAAATAGGAAGCTCTCTTCTTTTGAGAGCCATTTCTTACGAGTACTATCTGAGATAATACAATCGTTATTTATATTGCTAGAAATAGGAAGCTCTCTTCTTTTGAGAGCCATTTCTTACAAGTACCATTAGAGATAATACAATCGTTATTTATATTGCTAGAAATCGGAAGCTCTCTTCTTTTGAGAGCCATTTCTTACGAGTACTATCTGAGATAATACAATCGTTATTTATATTGCTAGAAATAGGAAGCTCTCTTCTTTTGAGAGCCATTTCTTGCGAGTACTATCTGAGATAATACAATCGTTATTTATATTGCTAGAAATAGGAAGGTCTCTTCTTTTGAGAGCCATTTCTTACGAGTACTATCTAAGATAATACAATCGTTATTTATATTGCTGGAAATAGGAAGCTCTCTTCTTTTGAGAGCCATTTCTTACGAGTACTATCTGAGATAATACAATCGTTATTTATATTGCTAGAAATCGGAAGCTCTCTTCTTTTGAGAGCCATTTCTTACGAGTACTATCTGAGATAATACAATCGTTATTTATATTGCTTGAAATAGGAAGCTCTCTTCTTTTGAGAGCCATTTCTTGCGAGTACTATCTGAGATAATACAATCGTTATTTATATTGCTAGAAATCGGAAGCTCTCTTCTTTTGAGAGCCATTTCTTACGAGTACTATCTGAGATAATACAATCGTTATTTATACTGCTAGAAATAGGAAGCTCTCTTCTTTTGAGAGCCATTTCTTACGAGTACTATCTGAGATAATACAATCGTTATTTATATTGCTAGAAATAGGAAGCTATCTTCTTTTGAGAGCCATTTCTTACAAGTACCATCTGAGATAATACAATCGTTATTTATATTGCTAGAAATAGGAAGCTCTCTTCTTTTGAGAGCCATTTCTTACGAGTACTATCTGAGATAATACAATCGTTATTTATATTGCTAGAAATAGGAAGCTCTCTTCTTTTGAGAGCCACTTCTTACGAGTACTATCTCAGATAATACAATCGTTATTTATATTGCTAGAAATAGGAAGCTGTCTTCTTTTGAGAGCCATTTCTTATAAGTACCATCTGAGATAATACAATCGTTATTTATATTGCTAGAAATAGGAAGCTCTCTTCTTTTGAGAGCCATTTCTTGCGAGTACTATCTGAGATAATACAATCGTTATTTATATTGCTAGAAATAGGAAGCTCTCTTCTTTTGAGAGCCATTTCTTACGAGTACTATCTGAGATAATACAATCGTTATTTATATTGCTAGAAATAGGAAGCTCTCTTCTTTTGAGAGCCATTTCTTACGAGTACTATCTGAGATAATACAATCGTTATTTATATTGATAGAAATAGGAAGCTCTCTTCTTTTGAGAGCCATTTCTTACGAGTACTATCTGAGATAATACAATCGTTATTTATATTGCTAGAAATAGGAAGCTCTCTTCTTTTGAGAGCCATTTCTTACGAGTACTATCTGAGATAATACAATCGTTATTTATATTGCTAGAAATAGGAAGCTCTCTTCTTTTGAGAGACATTTCTTACGAGTACTATCTGAGATAATACAATCGTTATTTATATTGCTAGAAATAGGAAGCTCTCTTCTTTTGAGAGCCATTTCTTGCGAGTACTATCTGAGATAATACAATCGTTATTTATATTGCTAGAAATAGGAAGCTCTCTTCTTTTGAGAGCCATTTCTTACGAGTACTATCTGAGATAATACAATCGTTATTTATATTGCTAGAAAGAGGAAGCTCTCTTCTTTTCAGAGCCATTTCTTACGAGTACTATCTGAGATAATACAATCGTTATTTATATTGCTAGAAATAGGAAGCTCTCTTCTTTTGAGAGCCATTTCTTACAAGTACCATTTGAGATAATACAATCGTTATTTATATTGCTAGAAATCGGAAGCTCTCTTCTTTTGAGAGCCATTTCTTGCGAGTACTATCTGAGATAATACAATCGTTATTTATATTGCTAGAAATAGGAAGCTCTCTTCTTTTGAGAGCCATTTCTTGCGAGTACTATCTGAGATAATACAATCGTTATTTATATTGCTAGAAATAGGAAGCTCTCTTCTTTTGAGAGCCATTTCTTACGAGTACTATCTGAGATTATACAATCGTTATTTATATTGCTAGAAATAGGAAGCTCTCTTCTTTTGAGAGCCATTTCTTACGAGTACTATCTGAGATAATACAATCGTTATTTATATTGCTAGAAATCGGAAGCTCTCTTCTTTTGAGAGCCATTTCTTACGAGTACTATCTGAGATAATACAATCGTTATTTATATTGCTAGAAATAGGAAGCTCTCTTCTTTTGAGAGCCATTTCTTACGAGTACTATCTGAGATAATACAATCGTTATTTATATTGCTAGAAATAGGAAGCTCTCTTCTTTTGAGAGCCATTTCTTACGAGTACTATCTGAGATAATACAATCCTTATTTATATTGCTAGAAATAGGAAGCTCTCTTCTTTTGAGAGCCATTTCTTACGAGTACTATCTGAGATAATACAATCGTTATTTATATTGCTAGAAATAGGAAGCTCTCTTCTTTTGAGAGCCATTTCTTGCGAGTACTATCTGAGATAATACAATCGTTATTTATATTGCTAGAAATCGGAAGCTCTCTTCTTTTGAGAGCCATTTCTTACGAGTACTATCTGAGATAATACAATCGTTATTTATATTGCTAGAAATAGGAAGCTCTCTTCTTTTGAGAGCCATTTCTTACGAGTACTATCTGAGATAATACAATCGTTATTTATATTGCTAGAAATAGGAAGCTCTCTTCTTTTGAGAGCCATTTCTTACGAGTACTATCTGAGATAATACAATCGTTATTTATATTGCTAGAAATAGGAAGCTCTCTTCTTTTGAGAGCCATTTCTTACGAGTACTATCTGAGATAATACAATCGTTATTTATATTGCTAGAAATCGGAAGCTCTCTTCTTTTGAGAGCCATTTCTTACGAGTACTATCTGAGATAATACAATCGTTATTTATATTGCTAGAAATAGGAAGCTCTCTTCTTTTGAGAGCCATTTCTTACGAGTACTATCTGAGATAATACAATCGTTATTTATATTGCTAGAAATAGGAAGCTCTCTTCTTTTGAGAGCCATTTCTTACGAGTACTATCTGAGATAATACAATCGTTATTTATATTGCTAGAAATAGGAAGCTCTCTTCTTTTGAGAGACATTTCTTACGAGTACTATCTGAGATAATACAATCGTTATTTATATTGCTAGAAATAGGAAGCTCTCTTCTTTTGAGAGCCATTTTTTGCGAGTACTATCTGAGATAATACAATCGTTATTTATATTGCTAGAAATCGGAAGCTCTCTTCTTTTGAGAGC
Source organism: Gonocerus acuteangulatus (assembly GCA_946811695.1). Classification (NCBI taxonomy): domain Eukaryota; kingdom Metazoa; phylum Arthropoda; class Insecta; order Hemiptera; family Coreidae; genus Gonocerus; species Gonocerus acuteangulatus. The sequence continues at coordinate 82,949,186 of OX328129.1, read as the reverse complement.
CATTTCTTACGAGTACTATCTGAGATAATAAAATCGTTATTTATATTGCTAGAAATAGGAAGCTCTCTTCTTTTGAGAGCCATTTCTTACGAGTACTATCTGAGATAATACAATCGTTATTTATATTGCTAGAAATAGGAAGCTCTCTTCTTTTGAGAGCCATTTCTTGCGAGTACTATCTGAGATAATACAATCGTTATTTATATTGCTAGAAATAGGAAGCTCTCTTCTTTTGAGAGCCATTTCTTACGAGTACTATCTGAGATTATACAATCGTTATTTATATTGCTAGAAATAGGAAGCTCTCTTCTTTTGAGAGCCATTTCTTACGAGTACTATCTGAGATAATACAATCGTTATTTATATTGCTAGAAAGAGGAAGCTCTCTTCTTTTCAGAGCCATTTCTTTCGAGTACTATCTGAGATAATACAATCGTTATTTATATTGCTAGAAATAGGAAGCTCTCTTCTTTTGAGAGCCATTTCTTACGAGTACTATCTGAGATAATACAATCGTTATTTATATTGCTAGAAATCGGAAGCTCTCTTCTTTTGAGAGCCATTTCTTAAAAGTACTATCTGAGATAATACAATCGTTATTTATATTGCTAGAAATAGGAAGCTCTCTTCTTTTGAGAGCCATTTCTTAAAAGTACTATCTGAGATAATACAATCGTTATTTATATTGCTAGAAATAGGAAGCTCTCTTCTTTTGAGAGCCATTTCTTACGAGTACTATCTGAGATAATACAATCGTTATTTATATTGCTAGAAATAGGAAGCTCTCTTCTTTTGAGAGCCATTTCTTACGAGTACTATCTGAGATAATACAATCGTTATTTATATTGCTAGAAATAGGAAGCTCTCTTCTTTTGAGAGCCATTTCTTACGAGTACTATCTGAGATAATACAATCGTTATTTATATTGCTAGAAATAGGAAGCTCTCTTCTTTTGAGAGCCATTTCTTGCGAGTACTATCTGAGATAATACAATCGTTATTTATATTGCTAGAAATAGGAAGCTCTCTTCTTTTGAGAGCCATTTCTTACGAGTACTATCTGAGATAATACAATCGTTATTTATATTGCTAGAAATAGGAAGCTCTCTTCTTTTGAGAGCCATTTCTTACGAGTACTATCTGAGATAATACAATCGTTATTTATATTGCTAGAAATAGGAAGCTCTCTTCTTTTGAGAGCCATTTCTTACGAGTACTATCTGAGATAATACAATCGTTATTTATATTGCTAGAAATAGGAAGCTCTCTTCTTTTGAGAGCCATTTCTTACGAGTACTATCTGAGATAATACAATCGTTATTTATATTGCTAGAAATAGGAAGCTCTCTTCTTTTGAGAGACATTTCTTACGAGTACTATCTGAGATAATACAATCGTTATTTATATTGCTAGAAATAGGAAGCTCTCTTCTTTTGAGAGCCATTTCTTGCGAGTACTATCTGAGATAATACAATCGTTATTTATATTGCTAGAAATAGGAAGCTCTCTTCTTTTGAGAGCCATTTCTTGCGAGTACTATCTGAGATAATACAATCGTTATTTATATTGCTAGAAATAGGAAGCTCTCTTCTTTTGAGAGCCATTTCTTACGAGTACTATCTGAGATAATACAATCGTTATTTATATTGCTAGAAATAGGAAGCTCTCTTCTTTTGAGAGCCATTTCTTACGAGTACTATCTGAGATAATACAATCGTTATTTATATTGCTAGAAATAGGAAGCTCTCTTCTTTTGAGAGCCATTTCTTACGAGTACTATCTGAGATAATACAATCGTTATTTATATTGCTAGAAATAGGAAGCTCTCTTCTTTTGAGAGCCATTTCTTACGAGTACTATCTGAGATAATACAATCGTTATTTATATTGCTAGAAATCGGAAGCTCTCTTCTTTTGAGAGCCATTTCTTGCGAGTACTATCTGAGATAATACAATCGTTATTTATATTGCTAGAAATAGGAAGCTCTCTTCTTTTGAGAGCCATTTCTTGCGAGTACTATCTGAGATAATACAATCGTTATTTATATTGCTAGAAATAGGAAGCTCTCTTCTTTTGAGAGCCATTTCTTACGAGTACTATCTGAGATAATACAATCGTTATTTATATTGCTAGAAATAGGAAGCTCTCTTCTTTTGAGAGCCATTTCTTACGAGTACTATCTGAGATAATACAATCGTTATTTATATTGCTAGAAATCGGAAGCTCTCTTCTTTTGAGAGCCATTTCTTACGAGTACTATCTGAGATAATACAATCGTTATTTATATTGCTAGAAATAGGAAGCTCTCTTCTTTTGAGAGCCATTTCTTACGAGTACTATCTGAGATAATACAATCGTTATTTATATTGCTAGAAATAGGAAGCTCTCTTCTTTTGAGAGCCATTTCTTACGAGTACTATCTGAGATAATACAATCGTTATTTATATTGCTAGAAATAGGAAGCTCTCTTCTTTTGAGAGCCATTTCTTACGAGTACTATCTGAGATAATACAATCGTTATTTATATTGCTAGAAATAGGAAGCTCTCTTCTTTTGAGAGCCATTTCTTACGAGTACTATCTGAGATAATACAATCGTTATTTATATTGCTAGAAATAGGAAGCTCTCTTCTTTTGAGAGCCATTTCTTACGAGTACTATCTGAGATAATACAATCGTTATTTATATTGCTAGAAATAGGAAGCTCTCTTCTTTTGAGAGCCATTTCTTACGATTACTATCTGAGATAATACAATCGTTATTTATGCTGCTAGAAATAGGAAGCACTCTTCTTTTGAGAGCCATTTCTTACGAGTACTATCTGAGATAATACAATTGTTATTGATATTGCTAGAAATCGGAAGCTCTCTTCTTTTGAGAGCCATTTCTTGCGAGTACTATCTGAGATAATACAATCGTTATTTATATTGCTAGAAATAGGAAGCTCTCTTCTTTTGAGAGCCATTTCTTACGAGTACTATCTGAGATAATACAATTGTTATTTATATTGCTAGAAATAGGAAGCTCTCTTCTTTTGAAAGATTTCACGGACGTAAATATTCCAAGACCGAGATACTGAATTTCAAAATGGCGCGTGCATTATTGCTTTAGAAATGTTTAGTCTCTTGCCGAGAGGAAATAATATCTATTTTTAGTTATCGGTGATATTTAGCACATTAAGGATTCTTGGAGAGCTCATTTTAGAACTGCTATTAGTTTTAGTTTGAAAAAATGTATAAACCTAGTTTACTTGAAAACCTAAGCATTTTTTTCAATTTATTTGACGAAATATAATTTTTTGTTTATTAATGGTATTTTTTCTTCAAATTACTTTTTAAAACAAATGAATTGGTGAAAGAATTATGTCGATATTATTTTCTAAACTCGATACATAAAATAATCCATTTTCAACATATTTTATTATATTTCTCAGCTCCTACGGCGCATTGGACGGAACGCTCGGACATGTGTTGACTATTTTTGATGTAGTACACTCCTCTTGTATGCTTTCAAATATATTCGTTTTAATTACCACAAATTTCTAACAGGTTAAAAAAAAGTATACGAAAGTCCCAAGAAAAGTCTATTTTTCCCCACTTTCCTCGAAAATGGTTATAGCAAAATAGTTCCAATTGATTCCCTATGTAACAGAAAACTCTATCAAATCTACCTGGAAGGTCCTCCCAATTTCGCCGAACAGTGGCTGGTTAACACCTCGGACCATTGTTAAGCCTGATACAACTCCAACAGACATATATATATATATATATATATATATATATATATATATATATATATATATATATATATATATATATATATATAGGTTTGTTGTTATACATATGTTTGTTGCTTAAAGGTCCATTGATAAATATCTGCGTCATGATTTTGGTTTTCCTCTAACCATCATCAGGATTAATGATAAAGTAGCGATTAGGAAATGACTCGGCGGCTTGAGGAAACCAAGAGAAAGTCTGTAATTAGTGGAGGTCTTGATAAGGGATGAAGTGGATAGGAAGACTTAATAAAACTTTAGGATCAAGCAAAGAGCTTAGGAGCCGAAGTTTTAGGGAGAACTAAGTTGGACAAAGTTCTAGGATGCTGGTAGAGGCTTAAACTGTATTTATACCAGTTTAGCCGGTGCTTAGCCCAATAGAAGCAAAATCGCAAACAATAATTTAAAAAATACTTTTAACATTTGAAATTTTGTAGTCAAGAAATGTCTTTTCTATGCATTATCCAGATTCCAACGTTACCACTAATAAAATTCCTGAAGTCCTCCCTTCTATCTAGCGTCACCCATCCACCAAGGCACTCAGAAGAGAGTGGCCCAGAGATCTGCTGCAGTGACCATGTGAAGTGTTAGCAATGGCTTTCTCTTCCTTCAATGTCTGTGAATCACCGATCTCTCTTAGACTCCAGCCACTGGTCGGAGCTTGGGTAGGCCTCTCTCAGAAGACAATGGCCCAGAGATCTGCTGCAGTGACCATGTGAAGTGTTAGCAATGGCTTTCTCTTCCTTCAATGTCTGTGAATCACCGATCTCTCTTAGACTCCAGCCACTGGTCGGAGCTTGGGTAGGCCTCACTCAGAAGACAATGGCCCAGAGATCTGCTGCAGTGACCAAGTGAAGTGTAAGCAATGCCTTCCTGTTCCTTCAATGTCTGTGAATCACCGATCTCTCTTAGACTCCAGCCACTGGTCGGAGCTTGGGTAGGCCTCTCTTAGAAGACAATGGCCCAGAGATCTGCTGCGGTGACCATGTGAAGTGTTAGCAATGGCTTTCTCTTCCTTCAATGTCTGTGAATCACCGATCTCTCTTAGACTCCAGCCACTGGTCGGAGCTTGGGTAGGCACCTCTCAACGTCCTCAGACGTTAATCGAGGATGAAGTTTGGAGGCCTTGAGCACAGAACCTTTATATTCCACCATTATATACACAATGGTATTATTTATAAATACTACATCTATTCCAACGGAGAAAGGCCGGGTCCGGAAAATTGATATTTTTATTTGTTACGCGCGCGCGCGCGCACACACACACACACACACACACACACACACACACACACACACACACACACACATATATATATATATATATATATATATATATATATATATATATATATATAAAAGACTTTCCACTAAAACACTTCTTTAAGAGTTAGAAGAACCTGAATTCCTTCGTAAAGCGTTAAAAATCAAGAATCCATGAATGTTCTCAAGGAGTTTTCATATTTTAGCCTTTGGATGATTCTGTTGATTTCCAAGTAGACTTTGAACTATTCGGCACTCAAGGAGATATTCTTCAGAAGGTCTGTTTATTCCAATGCCCTTCAGTAGGATCTGAATTACATGAGAGCAATTTACATGTCACTAGAATTTCAAGTAGAATTTCAAATTACATACCACAATAACCTTTGCTTTTTTTTTATTCCAGTGTAAATTATTCATGAAAGATCAATGTACCTTTAGAAGAAAACAGTTTTAAATTTCCCGCGGGTGTTTGTCGAGTCATGCTTTTGTTATCCTGGAGTCCTGGCGACTGCTGGTGGTTGCCGAGTCATGGTTTTGTCAGGCTAGAGTCTTGGTGACCGCGGGTGTTTGTCGAGTCTTGATTTTCTTAGCCTATAGTCATGGTGACCGCAGGTGTTTGTCGAGTCATGCTTTTGTTATCCTGGAGTCCTGGCGACTGCTGGTGGTTGCCGAGTCATGGTTTTGTCAGGCTAGAGTCTTGGTGACCGCGGGTGTTTGTCGAGTCTTGATTTTCTTAGCCTATAGTCATGGTGACCGCAGGTGTTTGTCGAGTCATGCTTTTGTTAGCCTGGAGTCCTGGCGACTGCTGGTGGTTGCCGAGTCATGGTTTTGTCAGGCTAGAGTCTTGGTGACCGCGGGTGTTTGTCGAGTCTTGATTTTCTTAGCCTATAGTCATGGTGACCGCAGATGTTTGTCGAGTCATGCTTTTGTTAGCCTGGAGTCCTGGCGACTGCTGGTGGTTGCCGAGTCATGGTTTTGTCAGGCTAGAGTCTTGGTGACCGCGGGTGTTTGTCGAGTCTTGATTTTGTTAGCCTATAGTCATAGTGACCGCGGGTGTTTGTCGAGTCTTGATTTTGTTAGCCTATAGTCATGGTGACCGCGGGTGGTTGCCGAGTCATGGTTTTGTCAACCTGGAGTCCTTGTAACCTCGGGTGTTTGCCGAGTCATGGTTTTGTCAGGCTGGAGTCCTGGTGACCGCGGGTGGTTGCCGAGTCATGGTTTTGTTAGCCTGGAGTCCTGGTAACCTCGGGTGTTTGCCGAGTCATGGTTTTGTCAGGCTGGAGTCCTGGTGACCGCGGGTGTTTGGCGAGTCATGGTTTTGTCAGGCTGGAGTCCTGGTGACCGCGGGTGTTTGGCGAGTCATGGTTTTGTCAACCTGGAGTCCTGGTAACCTCGGGTGTTTGCCGAGTCATGGTTTTGTCAGGCTGGAGTCCTGGTGACCGCGGGTGTTTGGCGAGTCATGGTTTTGTCAACCTGGAGTCCTGGTAACCTCGGGTGTTTGCCGAGTCATGGTTTTGTCAACCTGGAGTCCTTGTAACCTCGGGTGTTTGCCGAGTCATGGTTTTGTCAGGCTGGAGTCCTGGTGACCGCGGGTGTTTGGCGAGTCATGGTTTTGTCAACCTGGAGTCCTGGTAACCTCGGGTGTTTGCCGAGTCATGGTTTTGTCAACCTGGAGTCCTTGTAACCTCGGGTGTTTGCCGAGTCATGGTTTTGTCAGGCTGGAGTCCTGGTGACCGCGGGTGTTTGGCGAGTCATGGTTTTGTCAACCTGGAGTCCTGGTAACCTCGGGTGTTTGTCGTGCCATGGTTTTGTCAGGCTGGAGTCCTGGTGACCTATCAGTGGTGACCTCAGTGTGCCTATCTTTTCCGCTACTTGTTTTTTAATTTGTTAGATTAAATAGATTTATAAATAAAAAAAAACTTACGCTATGATAGAAGAATCCATCACTCACCCTGAAACATAAACAGCATTTCTTTATTCTATTATCTCACATACTCTGAAATCATATAAACTACAAATATATATATATATCTGCATAAAACGGACTGTCCTGAATCTAAATGCCAAAACTTTAGGAGCGTGTAGGGAACAAAAAGTCATTTGGAGATGAAATCTGCAAATCTTTGTCGCATAACAAGTTTTCATTTTTGAATTTTCTTATTTAAATTTTCAATGGAAATAAATTGCCATTGCGAATCGTTTTAAGAAACTAATTACTAAAATTCAATCTTTTGATGCTGATAATGTTTTCGTGTACGATTTCTGTAACGGTTAAGAAGAGTGCTCAAGAAGAGTGCTCAAGAAGAGTGCTTAATTGAAGAATCTTTTAGTTAACTTTTAATACACTACGAGAGTGTAATTTTTTTTAGTTACTTTTTTTTATGTTATCACTTATTTTATGTAGATATTTCTCTAAACGGTTGCCACTTGCAGAATCGCTAGCATTACATAAAGCAGTGACTTTATAAATTGCATCTAATAACTATTCTGATGACATTTGCTGGCCTTCATCTATGATTCGATCTCGTGAGTTAATTGACACAGAATAAGCTTCCAGCTTCAAGATTCTCCATACGAAGAAATCCATGGATGTCATACCAGATTTGGTGACCAAGGTACTATTCCTCCATGTCCCATCCGTCCTTGTGGATAATTTATGTTTTTTAATGTTTCGAGTATAAAATACAACAAAATTTGAATAAAATAATGCCAAAAATAAGTCAAAAACTAACTAGATTGAATCAATGCTCTCTGGCAGAATCAAAATGTTCAGATTTTAATGCAGTTTAATACAAAAATACGTTGCCTGATTTATAATGTTTAGTATTAGAATTAGCTGTTTTAGCGCGGTTCCTCCCTCCCCGATAGGGAGGAACCCCGCTTATAAGGTTGATACAATCCGGAAGTGCCGACTAGAAAATTTCGCGTTTCAGAACCCCTAGAGACCAAAAATAACGGTGGTTCAAGTTTGTATATATATATATATATATATATATATATATATATATATTTGCCTGTTCGCGGATTTCTGGCCTCCCTAATGGTCCGATTTTGATGAAATTTAGTAAAAAAAAGGTCAAGTTGAAAGGTCAAGTTCGTTAACCAGCAAAATCCGCCCACTTGAAGATGGCGTTTGGGGCGAAATTCGCGCAAAAAAAATCGTAATGCTTACGTTTTTGAGTTCATAAGCTTGTAAGTACTCGTTTTATAGGCTTCTTTGGCTAGGAAAACGAATGAAACCATTTTCAAGGCGATAGCTTTAACCGATTTTGAGAAAATGGGAAAAATAGTTTTTGAATACCGTTTTTGGTTTGGGTACTTAGAATCATGGGATTCAGTTGAAACATTTTCTGCATGTTTTACTATCATTAAAACTAATATGTTGAAATTTTGGTTACGTTTGGAGTTAAGGAAGGGTTAGAATAAAATATTTTATTAACAGACGTAAAAATTTTTGGTAACTTGTATACTTTCCTTAATATCTCGAAAAAAGGTTGAGAATCTTGGTAAACGAAAGAATACCATTAGAAAGCTTACTAAATGCTCTACAAAAAAGGTTCTGATGAAAGTTTTGATTAGGCGATGTCAATCGGAGAAATAAGTGCTTAAAACATTAAAGTAATTGATTTTGCTTATTCGAACTGTTCTTTTTATCTGTTTTTATTCCTTGTTATTTTTTAATTGCTTATAGTTGGATAATGTATTTTACAATAAAACAGATCAAGTAAAATAAGAAGAACAATTCATTGTTAGAAATATTGCTTGCCAAGAGAAAGAGATTCGATGAAGTCTTTTGAATATTTTCAATTGCCTTTATGCTCTTGGTTTTTTATTTTATTTTTTAATTGATTTTATCTGTAGAATTATTACTATAGTAAAAGAACACAGGAATATGTGAAAATTTTTGATATTTTCCAATTCATTGAAACGTATGAAATGAAGTATCGGTAGAAGAGGTTTCTAGGGTCTTGCGGACCCGACCCCAGGTATAGCCATAAAACCCTTTGAACAAAGGCCGAGGAAAATATTATCTGTTTCTATTCTATGCTTTTCAAATGAGAATAGGGATATGAACAGGAACCGGGGTCTCCCGTTGTCTAATGGCTAGCGCCTTGGATTCATAAGCGGGAGATGGTGGGTTCGATTCCCAGCCTCCGGCAGGAATTTTATCATCCCACGGCTCGCTGGTAAAATTCCTCGCTAAACCCTGGATGTCGACGCTAATGACCTAGATGTAGATGAGCCGTAAAAAAAAAAAAAAAAAAAAAAAAAAAAAAATTAACTGGAACCGCGCTAAGATGACGCAGTTCCTGCGAGTCGGACTTTTTGTTTTAGATTGACATTTCTTGTTCACTAAATCGATAAAATCGTGTTGATTGAAGTGTTTCGCTTAAAGGCTTAAGGGCACATATTTAATAGGGAATTCAATGAGGACAATCAAATGGATGTATTTTAGGCCATCAAACATGTCGCTATAACATTAAAAGTTTTTGAGAAAAGACGGGAAGACTAGACTTATCTTGGGATTTTCATATATTTTCCAAATATTTCCAAACTGGTTGAAAATCGTGGTAAATGTAAAAAAACTATTGGACTGCCTAAAAAATGTCCAATGAAAACGGTTCCTTAGCAAATTTTGATAGAGAAATAGAATTCGGAGAAATGTGTGGTTAAAGTTTGCCTCACTTTTTAATTGAACATTTGTTTAATATCATGTCCGGAGAAATAAGTGCATAAAACATTGAAGTTGTTGGTTTTGTCCATTTGGACTGGTCACTTCTTGTTTTGATTCTTTTTAATTGAATTTATCAGTCAAAATCGTATTATTGTAAAAGAAGGTAAGACAATCTTGTTGTTTGACCTTTCAGAGCGGAAATAGTTCTTGCCTTGAGTATTTTCTACTATTTTACAGTTGATAATTTCCGATTATCGCGTCGGGGTTTGCCTATCTCTCGCATTTAACAGAAATATGAGTATTTTAGTATTCTTAATCCCATTTAAAACTAAAATTAATGGTTTAGTAATATAAGGTAAGTAAATAGGTAACATATTTGTAATAGTGTTTTCCTAAAGCGAGCGTTGTTAGGACAGCGGAAGGAGTTTCCGCTTAGACTAGTATTTCCCGTGTTTTCCTAAAGCGAGCGTTGTTAGGACGGCGGAAGGAGTTTCCGCTTAGACTAGTATTTCCCGTGTTTTCCTAAAGCGAGCGTTGTTAGGACGGCGGAAGGAGTTTCCGCTTAGACTAGTATTTCCCGTGTTTTCCTAAAGCGAGCGTTGTTAGGACGGCGGAAGGAGTTTCCGCTTAGACTAGTATTTCCCGTGTTTTCCTAAAGCGAGCGTTGTTAGGACGGCGGAAGGAGTTTCCGCTTAGACTAGTATTTCCCGTGTTTTCCTAAAGCGAGCGTTGTTAGGACGGCGGAAGGAGTTTCCGCTTAGACTAGTATTTCCCGTGTTTTCCTAAAGCGAGCGTTGTTAGGACGGCGGAAGGAGTTTCCGCTTAGACTAGTATTTCCCGTGTTTTCCTAAAGCGAGCGTTGTTAGGACGGCGGAAGGAGTTTCCGCTTAGACTAGTATTTCCCGTGTTTTCCTAAAGCGAGCGTTGTTAGGACGGCGGAAGGAGTTTCCGCTTAGACTAGTATTTCCCGTGTTTTCCTAAAGCGAGCGTTGTTAGGACGGCGGAAGGAGTTTCCGCTTAGACTAGTATTTCCCGTGTTTTCCTAAAGCGAGCGTTGTTAGGACGGCGGAAGGAGTTTCCGCTTAGACTAGTATTTCCCGTGTTTTCCTAAAGCGAGCGTTGTTAGGACGGCGGAAGGAGTTTCCGCTTAGACTAGTATTTCCCGTGTTTTCCTAAAGCGAGCGTTGTTAGGACGGCGGAAGGAGTTTCCGCTTAGACTAGTATTTCCCGTGTTTTCCTAAAGCGAGCGTTGTTAGGACGGCGGAAGGAGTTTCCGCTTAGACTAGTATTTCCCGTGTTTTCCTAAAGCGAGCGTTGTTAGGACGGCGGAAGGAGTTTCCGCTTAGACTAGTATTTCCCGTGTTTTCCTAAAGCGAGCGTTGTTAGGACGGCGGAAGGAGTTTCCGCTTAGACTAGTATTTCCCGTGTTTTCCTAAAGCGAGCGTTGTTAGGACGGCGGAAGGAGTTTCCGCTTAGACTAGTATTTCCCGTGTTTTCCTAAAGCGAGCGTTGTTAGGACGGCGGAAGGAGTTTCCGCTTAGACTAGTATTTCCCGTGTTTTCCTAAAGCGAGCGTTGTTAGGACGGCGGAAGGAGTTTCCGCTTAGACTAGTATTTCCCGTGTTTTCCTAAAGCGAGCGTTGTTAGGACGGCGGAAGGAGTTTCCGCTTAGACTAGTATTTCCCGTGTTTTCCTAAAGCGAGCGTTGTTAGGACGGCGGAAGGAGTTTCCGCTTAGACTAGTATTTCCCGTGTTTTCCTAAAGCGAGCGTTGTTAGGACGGCGGAAGGAGTTTCCGCTTAGACTAGTATTTCCCGTGTTTTCCTAAAGCGAGCGTTGTTAGGACGGCGGAAGGAGTTTCCGCTTAGACTAGTATTTCCCGTGTTTTCCTAAAGCGAGCGTTGTTAGGACGGCGGAAGGAGTTTCCGCTTAGACTAGTATTTCCCGTGTTTTCCTAAAGCGAGCGTTGTTAGGACGGCGGAAGGAGTTTCCGCTTAGACTAGTATTTCCCGTGTTTTCCTAAAGCGAGCGTTGTTAGGACGGCGGAAGGAGTTTCCGCTTAGACTAGTATTTCCCGTGTTTTCCTAAAGCGAGCGTTGTTAGGACGGCGGAAGGAGTTTCCGCTTAGACTAGTATTTCCCGTGTTTTCCTAAAGCGAGCGTTGTTAGGACGGCGGAAGGAGTTTCCGCTTAGACTAGTATTTCCCGTGTTTTCCTAAAGCGAGCGTTGTTAGGACGGCGGAAGGAGTTTCCGCTTAGACTAGTATTTCCCGTGTTTTCCTAAAGCGAGCGTTGTTAGGACGGCGGAAGGAGTTTCCGCTTAGACTAGTATTTCCCGTGTTTTCCTAAAGCGAGCGTTGTTAGGACGGCGGAAGGAGTTTCCGCTTAGACTAGTATTTCCCGTGTTTTCCTAAAGCGAGCGTTGTTAGGACGGCGGAAGGAGTTTCCGCTTAGACTAGTATTTCCCGTGTTTTCCTAAAGCGAGCGTTGTTAGGACGGCGGAAGGAGTTTCCGCTTAGACTAGTATTTCCCGTGTTTTCCTAAAGCGAGCGTTGTTAGGACGGCGGAAGGAGTTTCCGCTTAGACTAGTATTTCCCGTGTTTTCCTAAAGCGAGCGTTGTTAGGACGGCGGAAGGAGTTTCCGCTTAGACTAGTATTTCCCGTGTTTTCCTAAAGCGAGCGTTGTTAGGACGGCGGAAGGAGTTTCCGCTTAGACTAGTATTTCCCGTGTTTTCCTAAAGCGAGCGTTGTTAGGACGGCGGAAGGAGTTTCCGCTTAGACTAGTATTTCCCGTGTTTTCCTAAAGCGAGCGTTGTTAGGACGGCGGAAGGAGTTTCCGCTTAGACTAGTATTTCCCGTGTTTTCCTAAAGCGAGCGTTGTTAGGACGGCGGAAGGAGTTTCCGCTTAGACTAGTATTTCCCGTGTTTTCCTAAAGCGAGCGTTGTTAGGACGGCGGAAGGAGTTTCCGCTTAGACTAGTATTTCCCGTGTTTTCCTAAAGCGAGCGTTGTTAGGACGGCGGAAGGAGTTTCCGCTTAGACTAGTATTTCCCGTGTTTTCCTAAAGCGAGCGTTGTTAGGACGGCGGAAGGAGTTTCCGCTTAGACTAGTATTTCCCGTGTTTTCCTAAAGCGAGCGTTGTTAGGACGGCGGAAGGAGTTTCCGCTTAGACTAGTATTTCCCGTGTTTTCCTAAAGCGAGCGTTGTTAGGACGGCGGAAGGAGTTTCCGCTTAGACTAGTATTTCCCGTGTTTTCCTAAAGCGAGCGTTGTTAGGACGGCGGAAGGAGTTTCCGCTTAGACTAGTATTTCCCGTGTTTTCCTAAAGCGAGCGTTGTTAGGACGGCGGAAGGAGTTTCCGCTTAGACTAGTATTTCCCGTGTTTTCCTAAAGCGAGCGTTGTTAGGACGGCGGAAGGAGTTTCCGCTTAGACTAGTATTTCCCGTGTTTTCCTAAAGCGAGCGTTGTTAGGACGGCGGAAGGAGTTTCCGCTTAGACTAGTATTTCCCGTGTTTTCCTAAAGCGAGCGTTGTTAGGACGGCGGAAGGAGTTTCCGCTTAGACTAGTATTTCCCGTGTTTTCCTAAAGCGAGCGTTGTTAGGACGGCGGAAGGAGTTTCCGCTTAGACTAGTATTTCCCGTGTTTTCCTAAAGCGAGCGTTGTTAGGACGGCGGAAGGAGTTTCCGCTTAGACTAGTATTTCCCGTGTTTTCCTAAAGCGAGCGTTGTTAGGACGGCGGAAGGAGTTTCCGCTTAGACTAGTATTTCCCGTGTTTTCCTAAAGCGAGCGTTGTTAGGACGGCGGAAGGAGTTTCCGCTTAGACTAGTATTTCCCGTGTTTTCCTAAAGCGAGCGTTGTTAGGACGGCGGAAGGAGTTTCCGCTTAGACTAGTATTTCCCGTGTTTTCCTAAAGCGAGCGTTGTTAGGACGGCGGAAGGAGTTTCCGCTTAGACTAGTATTTCCCGTGTTTTCCTAAAGCGAGCGTTGTTAGGACGGCGGAAGGAGTTTCCGCTTAGACTAGTATTTCCCGTGTTTTCCTAAAGCGAGCGTTGTTAGGACGGCGGAAGGAGTTTCCGCTTAGACTAGTATTTCCCGTGTTTTCCTAAAGCGAGCGTTGTTAGGACGGCGGAAGGAGTTTCCGCTTAGACTAGTATTTCCCGTGTTTTCCTAAAGCGAGCGTTGTTAGGACGGCGGAAGGAGTTTCCGCTTAGACTAGTATTTCCCGTGTTTTCCTAAAGCGAGCGTTGTTAGGACGGCGGAAGGAGTTTCCGCTTAGACTAGTATTTCCCGTGTTTTCCTAAAGCGAGCGTTGTTAGGACGGCGGAAGGAGTTTCCGCTTAGACTAGTATTTCCCGTGTTTTCCTAAAGCGAGCGTTGTTAGGACGGCGGAAGGAGTTTCCGCTTAGACTAGTATTTCCCGTGTTTTCCTAAAGCGAGCGTTGTTAGGACGGCGGAAGGAGTTTCCGCTTAGACTAGTATTTCCCGTGTTTTCCTAAAGCGAGCGTTGTTAGGACGGCGGAAGGAGTTTCCGCTTAGACTAGTATTTCCCGTGTTTTCCTAAAGCGAGCGTTGTTAGGACGGCGGAAGGAGTTTCCGCTTAGACTAGTATTTCCCGTGTTTTCCTAAAGCGAGCGTTGTTAGGACGGCGGAAGGAGTTTCCGCTTAGACTAGTATTTCCCGTGTTTTCCTAAAGCGAGCGTTGTTAGGACGGCGGAAGGAGTTTCCGCTTAGACTAGTATTTCCCGTGTTTTCCTGACAATCTTGCTTTTCTTCCAGATTTCATTGGAATAGCTGTTTACATTTTTATCGAAAGATCTAAACAAAATGATGCTGTTTCCATTCCCAGTTCTCCCAATGCTCCTGGAGATATGAACGGAATCACGCTAAGATGATGCAGTTCCTGCGAGTCAGACTCTTTGGTATAAATTGGTTCCTATTCCAGTCTGCCATAGAGAAAGATGATGCAGTTCCTGCGAGTCAGACTCTTTGGTATAAATTGGTTCCTATTCTAGTCTGTCGTAGAGAAAGTACATTTAGGCGATTCACCTTAGCTGTCCTAACTAAATAAATAAACCAAGGAAACTATTCGGGAAAGGTTTATAAATTACACAGCCACACGCAAAAAAATAGTAAGTCTGTACCCAGAGAGCAGACAATGTTTACAATATATTTTAAAAAAAATATCGCTAAATCCGAATCCGGGGTCAGACCAGAGTTGGGCAAAGGTTAATCGCAGAGGCGATTGACGATTCACAATTAAAAATTCAATCGCATTACTCGCAATTACGATTAAAAATTTAATTGTAGTGAAATCCGGCGATTAACAATTGATTAATCGTAATTGCGAACTCTCGCGATTAACGATTATTTAATCGTAGTTGCTGGTTTTAATTGATTCTCCAAATTTATCACTACGATTTATTCCGACAATTCAGGAAACGACCAGGGTAGTATAAAGAAGGATATAGAGGGTAGTATAAGGAAGGATATAGACGGTGGTATAAGGAAGGATATAGGAGGTGGTATTAGGAAGGATATAGAGGGTGGTATAAGGAAGGATATAGAGGGTAGTATAAAGAAGGATATAGAGGGTAGTATAAGGAAGGATATAGACGGTGGTATAAGGAAGGATATAGGAGGTGGTATTAGGAAGGATATAGAGGGTGGTATAAGGAAGGATATAGGAGGTGGTATTAGGAAGGATATAGAGGGTGGTATAAGGAAGGATATAGAGGGTGGTATAAGGAAGGATATAGAGGGCGGTATAAGGAAGGATATAGGAGGTGCTATTAGGAAGGATATAGAGGGTGGTATAAGGAAGCATATAGAGGGAGGTATAAGGAAGCATATAGAGGGAGGTATAAGGAAGGATATAGAGGGTGGTATAAGGAAGGATATAGAGGGTGGTATAAGGAAGGATATAGGAGGTGGTATTAGGAAGGATATAGAGGGTGGAATAAGGAAGGATATAGAGGGTGGTATTAGGAAGGATATAGAGGGTGGTATAAGGAAGGGTATAGAGGGTGGTATAAGGAAGGGTATTGAGGGTGGAATAAGGAATGATATAGAGGGTGGTATAAGGAAGGATATAGAGGGTGGTATAAGGAAGGATATAGGAGGTGGTATTAGGAAGGATATAGAGGGTGGTATAAGGAAGGATATAGGAGGTGGTATTAGGAAGGATATAGAGGGTGGAATAAGGAAGGATATAGAGGGTGGTATAAGGAAGGATATAGAGGGCGGTATAAGGAAGGATATAGGAGGTGCTATTAGGAAGGATATAGAGGGTGGTATAAGGAAGCATATAGAGGGAGGTATAAGGAAGCATATAGAGGGAGGTATAAGGAAGGATATAGAGGGTGGTATAAGGAAGGATATAGAGGGTGGTATAAGGAAGGATATAGGAGGTGGTATTAGGAAGGATATAGAGGGTGGAATAAGGAAGGATATAGAGGGTGGTATTAGGAAGGATATAGAGGGTGGTATAAGGAAGGGTATAGAGGGTGGTATAAGGAAGGGTATTGAGGGTGGAATAAGGAATGATATAGAGGGTGGTATAAGGAAGGATATAGAGGGTGGTATAAGGAAGGATATAGGAGGTGGTATTAGGAAGGATATAGAGGGTGGTATAAGGAAGGATATAGGAGGTGGTATTAGGAAGGATATAGAGGGTGGAATAAGGAAGGATATAGAGGGTGGTATTAGGAAGGATATAGAGGGTGGTATAAGGAAGGGTATAGAGGGTGGTATAAGGAAGGGTATTGAGGGTGGAATAAGGAATGATATAGAGGGTGGTATAAGGAAGGATATAGAGGGTGGTATAAGGAAGGATATAGGAGGTGGTATTAGGAAGGATATAGAGGGTGGTATAAGGAAAGATATAGAGGGAGGTATAAGGAAGCATATAGAGGGAGGTATAAGGAAGGATATTGAAGGTGGGATAAGGAAGGATATAGGAGGTGGTATTAGGAAGGATATAGAGGGTGGTATAAGGAAGGATATAGAGGGTGGTATAAGGAAGGATATAGGAGGTGGTATTAGGAAGGATATAGAGGGTGGAATAAGGAAGGATATAGAGGGTGGTATTAGGAAGGATATAGAGGGTGGTATAAGGAAGGGTATAGAGGGTGGTATAAGGAAGGGTATAGAGGGTGGAATAAGGAATGATATAGAGGGTGGTATAAGGAAGGATATGGAGGGTGGTATTAGGAAGGATATAGAGGGTGGTATTAGGAAGGATATAGAGGGTGGTATTAGGAAGGATATAGAGGGTGGTTTTAGGAAGGATATAGAGGTTGGTATAAGGAAGGATATAGAGGGTGGTATAAGGAAGGATATAGGAGGTGGTATTAGGAAGGATATAGAGGGTGGTATAAGGAAGGGTATAGAGGGTGGTATGAGGAAGGGTATAGAGGGTGGTATAAGGAAGGGTATAGAGGGTGGAATAAGGAATGATATAGAGGGTGGTATAAGGAAGGATATGGAGGGTGGTATTAGGAAGGATATAGAGGGTGGTATTAGGAAGGATATAGAGGGTGGTATTAGGAAGGATATAGGAGGTGGTATGGAAGGTGGAATCAGGAGGAAGATAGGAGGCGATATAAGGATATTGGAAGCTTTCTTTTTTTTTTTTCTTTCAAGTATTTTTAGGTAAGTTTTAAAGTACGTATATTGTTGGCGTTAAATTAAAACAGTTAGTATTTGTTTTTTCTGTCAGTAAGTCCCTCTTACTATAATAATAGAACTATTCCTTCTATATATATATATATATATATATATATATATATATATATACATATATATATATATATATATATATATATATATATATATATATATTTTATTTTATATAGCATGAAAATCTTATATATATATATATATATATATATATATATATATATATATATATATATATATGTGTGTGTGTGTGTGTGTGTGCATGCAGTCATACATATTTATATGTGTTTGTATAGATATATGTATTTAATGTTGTATTAAGTATAAATAATCGATATACATATTATATATATATATATATATATATATATATATATATATATATATATATATATATATATATAGTTTGATGAGACGTTTTTAAGAATTGTACGAAGAATACTGTGTAGCTGTTAAATTTCTAGTGTTGTATTCTTACTAATTAGGTTTTAGTATGTCTAGCAGGAAGTCTGAGGTAATCTAATTATCTCGCCGTCTAGGACCTAGGTCTCTATTCCACGCATCTCTTGCCAGTTTGTGCTTGTCTGCCTTGCAATGCGGTTGTTTCCGCTCTAGCATTGTTTGCCTGATAGTATTAACTTCTCCTTTTGTGTACTTTAGTGACAGAAGTGGTTTTTGTTTTCCGTATTTAAAGTTAATTCTTTTAGTTAACAACATAAGTGATAGATGAAGATTCACACAGCTTTTTATCTGGAACCGATGTGGAAACCACCGATTCGATAGATAATAATCTGCTAGTTTCTGGCCCAAGTACGTCGACGTCTTTACTGCCACGAATTACTTTACTGGACGGTAGGTTTTTCAAATATCTTCCAGATGAGTCTACAGCACACAATGTCATGGGATTGTGTACTAAATGTTTGCCTATGGTTACTAAAGTCAGAGGGTTTGATAATTGTACATTAACTTTTTAAGCCATCTTAAAAGAAAACATGGTCAAGACTCTGTTAATGATTATAAAGCATATATAAAAGCGAAGAATGAAAGTAAAACATATAAACCTCTAACTACAAAAAATATCGACTCCTTGAAAACAGAGAAAATGTTGAAGACATGTTCTCAAGAAAAGTTAGATAAAAATATCGTTGAATTTTTTATTGACTCCATGATACCATTAAGGTGTGTAGAAAATTTATATTTTAAAAATATATTCAAGGACCTACAGATTAGCAAATACGGCTTAAATATTATAATTCGACGAAGTTTGGGGCGTCGAATAGACATTTATTATGAAAAACAATTGTCTGCAATAAAATCTGAATTACTGAATGTTGACTATGTATGCAGCGCTATTGACATTTGGTCGGGAAGAAAGAGAAGCTTCCTAGGCATGACGGTCCATTGGATTTCCAAAGACTTGAAACGTATTTCAGGAGCACTGGCTTGTCAGCGATTCAGGGACAAGCCCCGGGGGGGGGGGGGGGTTTGGATTAGGCTCTAATAAACTAATTGCATCAGTGACTGATAACGCCAGTAATTTTGTAAAAGCATTTAGCTTGTTTGGCGTTCAATCTACGAACGTAAGTGGGGAAGAAAATGTAAATACAGCTGAAGTTAGGTTTGAAGATTGGTCGGATGGTGATGAAGAATCGGATTCAAGCTCGGACGAATGTGTGTTTAATTATTTTTCTTTGTTGCCTCCCCACCTGCGGTGCTTTGCCCATACACTAAGTTTATGTGCAACAATTGATGCAAATAAAATTTTGAGCACCAAGGGAACTCCATTATCGGAGATTCATGCTTCCACTTTGAAAAAGTGCAACATCCTTTGGAGTGCTAGTGCTAGGCCGAAAACTGCTGAAATAATTGGAGATGTATTACAACATACACTTAGTAGACCAGGAATAACAAGCTGGAACAGCCTTTATGATGCCCTCCAACAAATTGTAGGTATTCAAGAAAAAAATATACAATTACATTGCAGCTTTAAACATAAAACCCCTATTAAAGATGTAGAATTCGATTACTTAAAAGAATATTTAACATGTGCGGCGCCAGTAGCGGAAGCATTGGATATTATGCAAAGTGAGAACAACACTTTCTTTGGAATTGTGCTACCAGGCCTCGTAGCATTAAAAAAGAAATTGCAAAAAATTAAGCAAAAGTCAACCATTGATCGAAAATTATATTCTTAGTATCGAAACAAGATTTAAAAACTACTTTGACTTCAATACTTCCGAAGCGGAATGTGCATCAATTGCTGCTCTCTCCTATCCACGATTTAAGAATAAGTGGCTATGTATGCTAGAAAAAAATGATCAGAATAAAATTTTGCAAAATTTAAAAAAAATAATTTCAAAGTAAATAATTGAAGAACCGCAAAAAACGTCAACAAAGCAATCAAGGAAAGATAAAAGATTTTTTGACTTTAGTTGTGAATCCGACTCAGAGCAAAACAATATTTTCGCGCCTTCAGTATCTAGCAACACGAGGGTTCCCCTAACAAAAGCTGAATTGTTAATGTTACACTTCTTTGCGGAAGAAATCGAAGAGCTACACATCCTAAATAAATATCCCGAGATAAAAATGTCTTCATTAAGTACCATACACCACTACCAGCGTCTGCAGCCGTCGAGAGGCTTTTCTCATTGGCGACCATGACAAATTTACCGAAGGCGAATAAAATAAGTGACAAAATGTTCGGAAAAAGAGTGATTTTAAAGTGCAATATGAACTATTTAAAAAAATGATTCAACATTACTTACTTTGTACATTAGTATGAATAAAACTAGTTATTATTGTATGTTTTTTTTTAAATATTAAAACCTTTATGTCTTAATACAAGCTTTTTTTTCCTGAATGACAATATCCTTCCTTATACCACCCTCTATATCCTTCCTTATACCACCCTCTATATCCTTCCTAATACCACCCTCTATATCCTTCCTAGTACCACCCTCTATATCCTTCCTAGTACCACCCTCTATATCCTTCCAAATACCACCCTGTATATGCTTCCTTATACCACCCTCTATATCCTTCCTTATACCACCCTCTATATCCTTCCTTATACCACCCTCTATATCCTTCCTAATACCACCCTCTATATCCTTCCTAATACCACCCTCTATATCCTTCCTTATATCACCCTCTATATCATTCCTAATACAACCCTCAATATCCTCCCTAATACCACCCTCTATATCCTTCCTTACACCACCCTCTATATCCTTCCTTATACCACCCTCTATATCCTTCCTAATACCACCCTCTATATCCTTCCTAATACCACCCTCTATATCCTTCCTTATACAACCCTCTATATCCTTCCTTATACCACCCTCTATATCCTTCCTAATACCACCCTCTATAACCTTCCTAATACCACCCTCTACATCCTTCCTAATATCACCCTCTATATCCTTCCTAATACCACCCTCTATATCCTTCCTTATACCACCCTCTATATCCTTCCTAATACCACCCTCTATATCCTTCCTTATACCACCCTCTATATCCTTCCTAATTCCACCCTCTATATCCTTCCTTATACCACCCTCTATATCCTTCCTAATACCACCCTCTATATCCTTCCTTATACCACCCTCTATATCCTTCCTTATACCACCCTCTATATCCTTCCTAATACCACCCTCTATATCCTTCCAAATCCCACCCTCTATATCCTTCCTTATACCACCCCCTATATCCTTCCTAATACCACCCTCTATATCCTTCCTAATCCCACCCTCTATATCCTTCCTTATACCAACCTCTATATCCTTCCTTATACCACCCTCTATATCCTTCCTAATACCACCCTCTATATCCTTCCTAATACCGCCCTCTATATCCTTCCTAATACCACCCTCTATATCCTTCCTTATACCACCCTCTATATCCTTCCTTATACCACCCTCTATATCCTTACTAATAGCACCTCCTATATCCGTCCTAATACCACCCTCTATATCCTTCCTAATAGCACATCCTATATTCTTCTTAATACCACCCTCTATATCCTTCCTAATACCACCCTCTATATCCTTCCTTATACCACCCTCTATATCCTTCCTAATACCACCCTCTATATCCTTCCTTATACCACCCTCTATATCCTTCCTAATCCCACCTTCTATATCCTTCCTTATACCACCCTCTATATCCTTCCTAATACCACCTCCTATATCCTTCCTAATACCACCCTCTATATCCTTCCTAATCCCACCCTCTATATCCTTCCTTATACCACCCTCTATATCCTTCCTTATACCACCCTCTATATCCTTCCTAATCCCACCCTCTATATCCTTCCTAATACCACCCTCTATATCCTTCCTTATACCACCCTCTATATCCTTCCTTATACCACCCTCTATATCCTTCCTAATACCACCCTCAATATCCTTCCTAATACCACCTCCTATATCCTTCCTAATACCACCCTCTATATCCTTCCTAATACCACCCTCTATATCCTTCCTTATACCACCCTCTATATCCTTCCTAATACCACCTCCTATATCCTTCCTAATACCACCTCCTATAACCTTCCTAATACCACCCCCTATATCCTTCCTTATACCACCCTCTGTATCCTTCCTTATACCACCCTCTATATCCTTCCTAATAGCACATCCTATATCCTTCCTAATACCACCCTCTATATCCTTCCTTATACCACCCTCTATATCCTTCCTAATACCCTAATACCACCTCCTATATCCTTCCTAATACCACCCTCTATATCCTTCCTTATACCAGCCTCTATATCCTTCCTAATACCACCCTCTATATCCTTCCTTATACCACCCTCTATATCCTTCCTAATCCCACCCTCTATATCCTTCCTTATACCACCCTCTATATCCTTCCTAATACCACCCTCTATATCCTTCCTAATACCACCCTCTATATCCTTCCTAATAGCACATCCTATATTCTTCCTTATACCACCCTCTATATCCTTCCTTATACCACCCTCTATATCCTTCCTAATACCACCCTCTATATCCTTCCTTATACCACCTCCTATATCCTTCCTAATACCACCTCCTATATCCTTCCTAATACCACCCTCTATATCCTTCCTAATACCACCCTCTATATCCTTCCTTATACCACCCTCTATATCCTTCCTAATACCACCCTCTATATCCTTCATAAAACCACCTCCTATATCCTTCCTTATACCACCCTCTATATCCTTCCTTATACCACCCTCTATATCCTTCCTAATACCACCCTCTATATCCTTCCTAATACCACCCTCTATATCCTTCCTTATACCACCCTCTATATCCTTCCTTATACCACCCTCTATATCCTTCCTAATACCACCCTCTATATCCTTCCTAATACCACCTCCTATATCCTTCCTAATACCACCCTCTAAATCCTTCCTAATACCACCCTCTATATCCTTCCTTATACCACCCTCTATATCCTTCCTAATACCACCTCCTATATCCTTCCTAATACCACCTCCTATAACCTTCCTAATACCACCCTCTATATCCTTCCTTATACCACCTCCTATAACCTTCCTAATACCACCCTCTATATCCTTCCTTATACCACCTCCTATATCCTTCCTAATACCACCTCCTATAACCTTCCTAATACCACCCTCTATATCCTTCCTTATACTACCCTCATGGTGGAAGCGGTTGCCTTTATAATCAATTGTTAATTGTATAAAGAAACAAATAATAATTAATTTAATTGTGATTAACAATTAAATGGTTAATTGCAATTGAACTAATCGGGATTAAATTAATTGTACATTTCGATTGAAAATTAATCGCAACTAATTTAATCGTGATTGAATCAATCGCGATTAAAAAGTTAATTGTTCGCTTGGACGATTGAAAAATTAATTGATTGATGCCCAACTCTGGGTCAGACAAACCTCGGCACTTTTTTTTTAAACCCCACCCCAAAACTCTTAAATTAGGATATTTTACACTATAATATTTTTATTCAAGTCGTTAGCCAAAATAAACTAATTTTTCCTGGCTACTGCCTTTTAGTGCTTAAAAATAATAATTTTTTGAGACCTGAACGAACTCGATTGGTCCATTTGGAGCGAAGTTACAGCTGTTTAAATATATGGCTTTCCTAAAAAATTTGCGTTTTTGCTTATATTTTAGTATTAAATATGTTTTCTAATGAATACAACCTTTGAGTTCTTTTACAGAAATTGAGCCAAGGCCTTCGGAGGTGATTCCTGAACTGATGACTTTGAACTTAAAATCTCCCTATATTTTGTGACCCCGGATTCGGATTCAGCGACCTCAAAAACACATAGTTAACAAGGTCTGGTCTCTGGGTCCGGACTTTCTTTTCCTTGTCTGTGGTTGTGTACTCCTTTTTTTTTAAAAAATTGTCCACTGGAAATACATTACCATGACAGGAAGAATTACTGGGTTGGTTTTGAGTAAATAGGAGAAAACAAAGCCTTCTAGAAGAGTGTTACTAGATGAAGGTCAGACAGCTAGCAGTAAATAGAGAGGAATATAGCTGAAGATAAGAAGGAGTTATTGGGCTGTAGGATAGTGGCGCATAGAACAGCTGGACTAATGCCAGGATCAGCTGGGTTATATGACGTCATGCTCTACGTCACGGTGCTACCTCATCCAACCTCTTTCCTCTTTCTACCTCACTGCTATCTTCTTCTATTAACCTTACTTCAAGGTAACCTAGAATTTTGCTAGAAAATGAAACGCACTTAGAATTTGATGTACACAATTGTACGAGGAAAATGTAAAAGAACATGCACCGGCACAAGCCAACAATTTTTCAATCTAAATTTTATTTGTGGTAGACAAAATATAAAAAATATATATATATAAATAAAAATAATATAATGTATATACAAATTAATATATTTTGTATAAATCATATATATATATATATATATATATATATATATATATATATATATATATATATATATATATCGTCGCTACAAAAGCAAACTAACGAATATGAAAATGACCACTTTTCAGAGTGGAAAAGTATTTATTCATAACTTTGTTTCGGCAGATTTGGCCTTTTGATAGTGGAATACTTTCCCTTTAATAGAGTGAAGTCAGATTCAAGAATTTGCCGTAAATAATTCCAGCAGAAATTATTAAAGATGGACAATGAAAGATGCATTTTTCCATATTCGTTAGTTTGCACTTCTATCGACGATATGTACATTAAAGGTTGGCGTTACAATGTCTGAAAAATATATATTTTTGAGGTTCCGGCATGGTGTTTGTCAGCCTTTTCTGGCTAAATAGATTACAAAAGATGTTTTAAACTTCTAGCAGACGAAGCAATTTGGTGTATCGAGTACCCCACTCACCCTTGTCGAACCTCTCAAAACACCCAGCTGTTCTTGTGGTCCTACGGGTTCATTACTCACGAGCTGTGGCTAAATCAGATCGGATCGGGTCGGGTCCAAAATATGCACTCACTTGGCCCGATGTCAGTCAAACGAAATCGGATCGGATCGGGAGAAATAGGGGTCCAATGTAGGTGCAGCCTTATAGGGTCTCGGCCTTTACACGTCCGGGCCGCTGTATCACACAGATCTGATAGAACTCCAGCTTATAGGGTCTCGGCCTTTACACGTCCGGGCCCCTGTATCACACAGATCTGATAGACTCCAGCTTATAGGGTCTCGGCCTTTACACGTCCGGGCCCCTGTATCACACAGATCTGATAGAACTCCAGCTTATAGGGTCTCGGCCTTTACACGTCCGGGCCCCTGTATCACACAGATCTGATAGAACTCCAGCTTATAGGGTCTCGGCCTTTACACGTCCGGGCCCCTGTATCACACAGATCTGATAGAACTCCAGCTTATAGGGTCTCGGCCTTTACACCAGCTAAATGTTTATCCAGCTGTAAGAACATTTTATTTGGATCTTACTTTATTAGCACATTCCGAAGAAACGTCTCTATACACGACGCAAGACAAAAGAATTATCGGCCGACAAGATAGCCGTTCCGAAATATCTCTGTTATTGATAGAGGGATCAGAAAATTAAAATAAAATTCTCCCAAACAGAAGCACCATATAGATTAGCAGGCACGCTGCTTTTTGGCGGGAAACAGACTCCTTTAAGATGACCGGAACACCCACAATCACAACATCACTTTTTAATCAGACTTCTTTATTAAAATTGGAATAGAATATTTCACATTTTCAGCGCGTATCCTTCCTATCTCATTTCATGACGTCGACATGATCACGAAATCTGACGACAAAAGTTTACGTTTTACTTTTAAAAAATGACGGTAGTTCAAATTTTGATGTTTATATTTTTTTTATTTGTATTTATTAGGAGATACAAAGCACTTACATACATTTTATCCATAATACATACACTCACATGAGTCAGTTTTACAATTGGGCGTCTCCTTCGCCCTACACTACTATATATACATATATATATATATATATATATATATATATATATATATATATATATATATATATATATATATATATGCGTCCACTCTCTAACAGCCACAAGAATGTTCCGATTTTGATCGCCATCATTTTAAGAATAAAATAGAGAGAATTGGATGTTCGCCTACTTCCCCTCAAGATAACTTTAACTACAATAACCATAAAATGTAAAGAAAACTCTCATTATTTTTATCAGCTTATCAATTGAAAGTGAATAAAGTTCGCGAAACACAATTTTTAGGAACTCGTTATTTTTGCTCAACATTTTTCCGTGGATCAACAAGTAGGTGATGAGCGGAAGTTTGTCAAATCGCCCATAGAGGAAAATACCTACGACAGAGGAGACTCGAACCCGTGTTTGAATCGCCTGCGCTATTGACTCTACCACACCAAGGCAGAGACACTTTTTGTCGAAACATGTTAAATACCCCCTAGGGGATTGTGTAATTTGCAGATATTCTGCAGTTATGCAATTGCTAAAACCAGATTGGGACCGAACGAGATGGACGGGTTTTCGCCAAAACTAAAACCTCTAACACAGCCTAACTCTCGGGAAGCAAATATTTATATGCAACAAATATCAGCGAATTTATTAATGCGCTTATAAAAAATGAAGATTTACATAAATTCTATTAACTTAGGATGAAGAACTTGTCAAACGCCTCCACTGAGAAATCCTTTTTTTATTTTATTAGACAAAACGTTTTTGATATAAAAACCTCTTCCCGAGGGTTTTTCTTACGGAGCGATGGTGCGCCAGAACATTACACCAAACAACTCGAAGGTTCTAAAAGGTTAATCCACCTCAAAAAACGGGGGTTTTCAGCCATATCACCTCCATTTGGTTAACATATTTCGTTACGTTACAAATTACTAATTCCAATTAAAACTTAATAATAATCAATCTAAAAATTATTTAAAATTTATCTCAAAGGAAGGAAATAAACAGAAAAAAGATAATATATATATATATATATATATATATATATATATATATATGTGTGTGTGTGTGTATATATATACATAGGCTAATATCTGAAATTGTCAAAATGTTTAATTTATTATCGTAAATAAAAGCTATATTGATTCATATATACATAGACGGTGGGTATATGGCCTGAACAAGTTCCGGCCTGTGTGTATATTACACGAGGTCTTGAAGCGGATGGTTACCCTCTCATAACTTTCAACTAGTTAAAGATAAAGTTATGATATTTTACATAGGTATTAGTCTAATAGGTGTGAGTAACACTGCAAATTATCATAATTCTACATTGAATAGTTTCTGAGTTATAGGCGATGGAATTAATAGGACTCACTCACTAAAATTATTAGGGAACTCACGAAAAGCTATCGAATGCCATTAGGGTGTTATTAAAGGCAAAAATCCTCTCCCAGGGGCGGGGGGGGGGGTTCATTTTGTACTTGTCGTCCTCATTCAAAAGATGGAAAATAATTTCAACAAGTGGCAGATATTTATACTTGTTATATACATAATAATACTATGTATACATATTATGAAGTTGCTTGACGAAACCCGAAACAAACGGAGCAGTAGGGAGTGTGGACATCCTCATGAATCGGGATTCCATGACCTCGTGGACTGCATTTAGACAGGAAACAGCTGATTCTATATCAGGCTAGCAGTGGCTGGAATCACGGTATAATAGTGGTGCTTGTAGTTCCTGTGACTATATCAGGCTAGCAGTGGCTGGAATCACGGTATAATAGTCGATCATGTAGTTCCTGGGACTATATCAGGCTAGCAGTGGCTGGAATCACGGTATAATAGTGGTGCTTGTAGTTCCTGGGACTATATCAGGCTATCAGTGGCTGGAATCACGGTATAATAGTCGATCTTGTAGTTCCTGGGACTATATCAGGCTAGCAGTGGCTGGAATCACGGTATAATAGTGGTGCTTGTAGTTCCTGTGACTATATCAGGCTAGCAGTGGCTGGAATCACGGTATAATAGTCGATCTTGTAGTTCCTGGGACTATATCAGGCTAGCAGTGGCTGGAATCACGGTATAATAGTGGTGCTTGTAGTTCCTGGGACTATATCAGGCTAGCAGTGGCTGGAATCACGGTATAATAGTGGTGCTTGTAGTTCCTGTGACTATATCAGGCTAGCAGTGGCTGGAATCACGGTATAATAGTGGTGCTTGTAGTTCCTGGGACTATATCAGGCTAGCAGTGGCTGGAATCACGGTATAATAGTGGTGCTTGTAGTTCCTGTGACTATATCAGGCTAGCAGTGGCTGGAATCACGGTATAATAGTCGATCTTGTAGTTCCTGGGACTATATCAGGCTAGCAGTGGCTGGAATCACGGTATAATAGTGGTGCTTGTAGTTCCTGGGACTATATCAGGCTAGCAGTGGCTGGAATCACGGTATAATAGTGGTGCTTGTAGTTCCTGTGACTATATCAGGCTAGCAGTGGCTGGAATCACGGTATAATAGTCGATCTTGTAGTTCCTGGGACTATATCAGGCTAGCAGTGGCTGGAATCACGGTATAATAGTGGTGCTTGTAGTTCCTGGGACTATATCAGGCTAGCAGTGGCTGGAATCACGGTATAATAGTCGATCTTGTAGTTCCTGGGACTATATCAGGCTAGCAGTGGCTGGAATCACGGTATAATAGTCGATCTTGTAGTTCCTGGGACTATATCAGGCTAGCAGTGGCTGGAATCACGGTATAATAGTCGATCTTGTAGTTCCTGGGACTATATCAGGCTAGCAGTGGCTGGAATCACGGTATAATAGTGGTGCTTGTAGTTCCTGGGACTATATCAGGCTAGCAGTGGCTGGAATCACGGTATAATAGTGGTGCTTGTAGTTCCTGTGACTATATCAGGCTAGCAGTGGCTGGAATCACGGTATAATAGTCGATCTTGTAGTTCCTGGGACTATATCAGGCTAGCAGTGGCTGGAATCACGGTATAATAGTGGTGCTTGTAGTTCCTGGGACTATATCAGGCTAGCAGTGGCTGGAATCACGGTATAATAGTGGTGCTTGTAGTTCCTGTGACTATATCAGGCTAGCAGTGGCTGGAATCACGGTATAATAGTGGTGCTTGTAGTTCCTGTGACTATATCAGGCTAGCAGTGGCTGGAATCACGGTATAATAGTCGATCTTGTAGTTCCTGGGACTATATCAGGCTAGCAGTGGCTGGAATCACGGTATAATAGTCGATCTTGTAGTTCCTGGGACTATATCAGGCTAGCAGTGGCTGGAATCACGGTATAATAGTGGTGCTTGTAGTTCCTGGGACTATATCAGGCTAGCAGTGGCTGGAATCACGGTATAATAGTCGATCTTGTAGTTCCTGGGACTATATCAGGCTAGCAGTGGCTGGAATCACGGTATAATAGTGGTGCTTGTAGTTCCTGTGACTATATCAGGCTAGCAGTGGCTGGAATCACGGTATAATAGTCGATCTTGTAGTTCCTGGGATTATATCAGGCTAGCAGTGGCTGGAATCACGGTATAATAGTGGTGCTTGTAGTTCCTGTGACTATATCAGGCTAGCAGTGGCTGGAATCACGGTATAATAGTCGATCTTGTAGTTCCTGGGACTATATCAGGCTAGCAGTGGCTGGAATCACGGTATAATAGTGGTGCTTGTAGTTCCTGGGACTATATCAGGCTAGCAGTGGCTGGAATCACGGTATAATAGTGGTGCTTGTAGTTCCTGTGACTATATCAGGCTAGCAGTGGCTGGAATCACGGTATAATAGTGGTGCTTGTAGTTCCTGGGACTATATCAGGCTAGCAGTGGCTGGAATCACGGTATAATAGTCGATCTTGTAGTTCCTGGGACTATATCAGGCTAGCAGTGGCTGGAATCACGGTATAATAGTGGTGCTTGTAGTTCCTGTGACTATATCAGGCTAGCAGTGGCTGGAATCACGGTATAATAGTGGTGCTTGTAGTTCCTGTGACTATATCAGGCTAGCAGTGGCTGGAATCACGGTATAATAGTCGATCTTGTAGTTCCTGGGACTATATCAGGCTAGCAGTGGCTGGAATCACGGTATAATAGTCGATCTTGTAGTTCCTGGGACTATATCAGGCTAGCAGTGGCTGGAATCACGGTATAATAGTGGTGCTTGTAGTTCCTGTGACTATATCAGGCTAGCAGTGGCTGGAATCACGGTATAATAGTGGTGCTTGTAGTTCCTGGGACTATATCAGGCTAGCAGTGGCTGGAATCACGGTATAATAGTGGTGCTTGTAGTTCCTGTGACTATATCAGGCTAGCAGTGGCTGGAATCACGGTATAATAGTGGTGCTTGTAGTTCCTGTGACTATATCAGGCTAGCAGTGGCTGGAATCACGGTATAATAGTCGATCTTGTAGTTCCTGGGACTATATCAGGCTAGCAGTGGCTGGAATCACGGTATAATAGTGGTGCTTGTAGTTCCTGGGACTATATCAGGCTAGCAGTGGCTGGAATCACGGTATAATAGTGGTGCTTGTAGTTCCTGTGACAATATCAGGCTAGCAGTGGCTGGAATCACGGTATAATAGTCGATCTTGTAGTTCCTGGGACTATATCAGGCTAGCAGTGGCTGGAATCACGGTATAATAGTGGTGCTTGTAGTTCCTGGGACTATATCAGGCTAGCAGTGGCTGGAATCACGGTATAATAGTCGATCTTGTAGTTCCTGGGACTATATCAGGCTAGCAGTGGCTGGAATCACGGTATAATAGTGGTGCTTGTAGTTCCTGTGACTATATCAGGCTAGCAGTGGCTGGAATCACGGTATAATAGTCGATCTTGTAGTTCCTGGGACTATATCAGGCTAGCAGTGGCTCGAATCACGGTATAATAGTGGTGCTTGTAGTTCCTGGGACTATATCAGGCTAGCAGTGGCTGGAATCACGGTATAATAGTGGTGCTTGTAGTTCCTGTGACTATATCAGGCTAGCAGGGGCTGGAATCACGGTATAATAGTAGTGCTTGTAGTTCCTGGGACTATATCAAGCTAGCAGTGGCTGGAATCACGGTATAATAGTGGTGCTTGTAGTTCCTGGGGCTATATCAGGCTAGCAGTGGCTGGAATCACGGTATAATAGTAGTGCTTGTAGTTCCTGGGGCTATATCAGGCTAGCAGTGGCTGGAATCACGGTATAATAGTGGTGCTTGTAGTTCCTGGGACTATATCAGGCTAGCAGTGGCTGGAATCACGGTATAATAGTAGTGCTTGAAGTTCCTGTGACTATATCAGGCTAGCAGTTGCTGGAATCACGGTATAATAGTGGTGCTTGTAGTTCCTGTGACTATATCAGGCTAGCAGTGGCTGGAATCACGGTATAATAGTGGTGCTTGTAGTTCCTGGGACTATATCAGGCTAGCAGTGGCTGGAATCACGGTATAATAGTAGTGCTTGTAGTTCCTGTGACTATATCAGGCTAGCAGTGGCTGGAATCACTGTATAATAGTGGTGCTTGTAGTTCCTGGGACTATATCAGGCTAGCAGTGGCTGGAATCACGGTATAATAGTGGTGCTTGTAGTTCCTGGGACTATATCAGGCTAGCAGTGGCTGGAATCACGGTATAATAGTGGTGCTTGTAGTTCCTGGGACTATATCAGGCTAGCAGTGGCTGGAATCACGGTATAATAGTGGTGCTTGTAGTTCCTGGGACTATATCAGGCTAGCAGTGGCTGGAATCACGGTATAATAGTGGTGCTTGTAGTTCCTGGGACTATATCAGGCTAGCAGTGGCTGGAATCACGGTATAATAGTGGTGCTTGTAGTTCCTGGGACTATATCAGGCTAGCAGTGGCTGGAATCACGGTATAATAGTAGTGCTTGTAGTTCCTGTGACTATATCAGGCTAGCAGTGACTGGAATCACGGTATAATAGTGGTGCTTGTAGTTCCTGGGACTATATCAGGCTAGCAGTGGCTGGAATCACGGTATAATAGTGGTGCTTGTAGTTCCTGGGACTATATCAGGCTAGCAGTGGCTGGAATCACGGTATAATAGTGGTGCTTGTAGTTCCTGGGACTATATCAGGCTAGCAGTGACTGGAATCACGGTATAATAGTGGT
The DNA here is from genome assembly GCA_946811695.1 of Gonocerus acuteangulatus. NCBI lineage: Eukaryota > Metazoa > Arthropoda > Insecta > Hemiptera > Coreidae > Gonocerus > Gonocerus acuteangulatus. The sequence continues at coordinate 82,917,270 of OX328129.1, read as the reverse complement.
GCTTGTAGTTCCTGGGACTATATCAGGCTAGCAGTGGCTGGAATCACGGTATAATAGTGGTGCTTGTAGTTCCTGGGACTATATCAGGCTAGCAGTGGCTGGAATCACGGTATAATAGTGGTGCTTGTAGTTCCTGGGACTATATCAGGCTAGCAGTGGCTGGAATCAAAGTATAATAGTAGTGCTTGTAGTTCCTGTGACTATATCAGGCTAGCAGTGGCTGGAATCACGGTATAATAGTGGTGCTTGTAGTTCCTGGGAATATATCAGGCTAGCAGTGGCTGGAATCATTGTATAATAGTAGTGCTTGTAGTTCCTGTGACTATATCAGGCTAGCAGTGGCTGGAATCAAAGTATAATAGTAGTGCTTGTAGTTCCTGGGACTATATCAGGCTAGCAGTGGCTGGAATCACGGTATAATAGTAGTGCTTGTAGTTCCTGTGACTATATCAGGCTAGCAGTGGCTGGAATCACGGTATAATAGTGGTGCTTGTAGTTCCTGGGACTATATCAGGCTAGCAGTGGCTGGAATCACGGTATAATAGTAGTGCTTGCAGTTCTTGGGACTATATCAGGCTAGCAGTGGCTGGAATCACGGTATAATAGTGGTGCTTGTAGTTCCTAGGACTATATCAGGCTAGCAGTGGCTGGAATCACGGTATAATAGTAGTGCTTGTAGTTCTTGGGACTATATCAGGCTAGCAGTGGCTGGAATGACGGTATAATAATGGTGCTTGTAGTTCCTGGGACTATATCAGGCTAGCAGTGGCTGGAATCACGGTATAATAGTAGTGCTTGTAGTTCTTGGGACTATATCAGGCTAGCAGTGGCTGGAATCACGGTATAATAGTGGTGCTTGTAGTTCCTGGGACTATATCAGGCTAGCAGTGGCTGGAATCACGGTATAATAGTAGTGCTTGTAGTTCCTGTGACTATATCAGGCTAGCAGTGGCTGGAATCACGGTATAATAGTGGTGCTTGTAGTTCCTGGGACTATATCAGGCTAGCAGTGGCTGGAATTATTGTATAATAGTAGTGCTTGTAGTTCCTGTGACTATATCAGGCTAGCAGTGGCTGGAATCACGGTATAATAGTGGTGCTTGTAGTTCTTGGGACTATATCAGGCTAGCAGTGGCTGGAATCACGGTATAATAGTGGTGCTTGTAGTTCCTGGGGCTATATCAGGCTAGCAGTGGCTGGAATCACGGTATAATAGTGGTGCTTGTAGTTCCTGTGACTATATCAGGCTAGCAGTGGCTGGAATCACGGTATAATAGTAGTGCTTGTAGTTCCTGGGACTATATCAGGCTAGCAGTGGCTGGAATCACGGTATAATAGTAGTGCTTGTAGTTCTTGGGACTATATCAGGCTAGCAGTGGCTGGAATCACGGTATAATAGTGGTGCTTGTAGTTCCTAGGACTATATCAGGCTAGCAGTGGCTGGAATCACGGTATAATAGTAGTGCTTGTAGTTCTTGGGACTATATCAGGCTAGCAGTGGCTGGAATCACGGTATAATAGTGGTGCTTGTAGTTCCTGGGACTATATCAGGCTAGCAGTGGCTGGAATCACGGTATAATAGTGGTGCTTGTAGTTCCTGGGACTATATCAGGCTAGCAGTGGCTGGAATCACGGTATAATAGTGGTGCTTGTAGTTCCTGGGACTATATCAGGCTAGCAGTGGCTGGAATCACGGTATAATAGTAGTGCTTGTAGTTCCTGTGACTATATCAGGCTAGCAGTGGCTGGAATCACGGTATAATAGTGGTGCTTGTAGTTCCTGGGACTATATCAGGCTAGCAGTGGCTGGAATCATTGTATAATAGTAGTGCTTGTAGTTCCTGTGACTATATCAGGCTAGCAGTGGCTGGAATCACGGTATAATAGTAGTGCTTGTAGTTCCTGTGACTATATCAGGCTAGCAGTGGCTGGAATCACGGTATAATAGTGGTGCTTGTAGTTCCTGGGAATATATCAGGCTAGCAGTGGCTGGAATCATTGTATAATAGTAGTGCTTGTAGTTCCTGTGACTATATCAGGCTAGCAGTGGCTGGAATCACGGTATAATAGTGGTGCTTGTAGTTCCTGGGACTATATCAGGCTAGCAGTGGCTGGAATCATTGTATAATAGTAGTGCTTGTAGTTCCTGTGACTATATCAGGCTAGCAGTGGCTGGAATCACGGTATAATAGTGGTGCTTGTAGTTCCTGGGACTATATCAGGCTAGCAGTGGCTGGAATCACGGTATAATAGTAGTGCTTGTAGTTCTTGGGACTATATCAGGCTAGCAGTGGCTGGAATCACGGTATAATAGTGGTGCTTGTAGTTCCTAGGACTATATCAGGCTAGCAGTGGCTGGAATCACGGTATAATAGTAGTGCTTGTAGTTCTTGGGACTATATCAGGCTAGCAGTGGCTGGAATGACGGTATAATAATGGTGCTTGTAGTTCCTGGGACTATATCAGGCTAGCAGTGGCTGGAATCACGGTATAATAGTAGTGCTTGTAGTTCTTGGGACTATATCAGGCTAGCAGTGGCTGGAATCACGGTATAATAGTGGTGCTTGTAGTTCCTGGGACTATATCAGGCTAGCAGTGGCTGGAATCACGGTATAATAGTAGTGCTTGTAGTTCCTGTGACTATATCAGGCTAGCAGTGGCTGGAATCACGGTATAATAGTGGTGCTTGTAGTTCCTGGGACTATATCAGGCTAGCAGTGGCTGGAATCATTGTATAATAGTAGTGCTTGTAGTTCCTGTGACTATATCAGGCTAGCAGTGGCTGGAATCACGGTATAATAGTGGTGCTTGTAGTTCCTGGGACTATATCAGGCTAGCAGTGGCTGGAATCATTGTATAATAGTAGTGCTTGTAGTTCCTGTGACTATATCAGGCTAGCAGTGGCTGGAATCACGGTATAATAGTGGTGCTTGTAGTTCCTGTGACTATATCAGGCTAGCAGTGGCTGGAATCACGGTATAATAGTAGTGCTTGTAGTTCCTGGGACTATATCAGGCTAGCAGTGGCTGGAATCACGGTATAATAGTAGTGCTTGTAGTTCTTGGGACTATATCAGGCTAGCAGTGGCTGGAATCACGGTATAATACTGGTGCTTGTAGTTCCTAGGACTATATCAGGCTAGCAGTGGCTGGAATCACGGTATAATAGTAGTGCTTGTAGTTCTTGGGACTATATCAGGCTAGCAGTGGCTGGAATCACGGTATAATAGTGGTGCTTGTAGTTCCTGGGGCTATATCAGGCTAGCAGTGGCTGGAATCACGGTATAATAGTGGTGCTTGTAGTTCCTAGGACTATATCAGGCTAGCAGTGGCTGAAATCACGGTATAATAGTGGTGCTTGTAGTTCCTGTGACTATATCAGGCTAGCAGTGGCTGGAATCACGGTATAATAGTGGTGCTTGTAGTTCCTAGGACTATATCAGGCTAGCAGTGGCTGGAATCACGGTATAATAGTGGTGCTTGTAGTTCCTGTGACTATATCAGGCTAGCAGTGGCTGGAATCACGGTATAATAGTGGTGCTTGTAGTTCCTGGGACTATATCAGGCTAGCAGTGGCTGGAATCACGGTATAATAGTGGTGCTTGTAGTTCCTGTGACTATATCAGGCTAGCAGTGGCTGGAATCACGGTATAATAGTAGTGCTTGTAGTTCCTGTGACTATATCAGGCTAGCAGTGGCTGGAATCACGGTATAATAGTAGTGCTTGTAGTTCCTGTGACTATATCAGGCTAGCAGTGGCTGGAATCACGGTATAATAGTAGTGCTTGTAGTTCCTGTGACTATATCAGGCTAGCAGTGGCTGGAATCACGGTATAATAGTGGTGCTTGTAGTTCCTGGGACTATATCAGGCTAGCAGTGGCTGGAATCACGGTATAATAGTGGTGCTTGTAGTTCCTGGGACTATATCAGGCTAGCAGTGGCTGGAATCACGGTATAATAGTGGTGCTTGTAGTTCCTGGGACTATATCAGGCTAGCAGTGGCTGGAATCACGGTATAATAGTGGTGCTTGTAGTTCCTGGGACTATATCAGGCTAGCAGTGGCTGGAATCACGGTATAATAGTGGTGCTTGTAGTTCCTGGGACTATATCAGGCTAGCAGTGGCTGGAATCACGGTATAATAGTAGTGCTTGTAGTTCCTGTGACTATATCAGGCTAGCAGTGGCTGGAATCACGGTATAATAGTGGTGCTTGTAGTTCCTGGGACTATATCAGGCTAGCAGTGGCTGGAATCACGGTATAATAGTGGTGCTTGTAGTTCCTGGGAATATATCAGGCTAGCAGTGGCTGGAATCACGGTATAATAGTAGTGCTTGTAGTTCCTAGGACTATATCAGGCTAGCAGTGGCTGGAATCACGGTATAATAGTGGTGCTTGTAGTTCCTGGGACTATATCAGGCTAGCAGTGGCTGGAATCACGGTATAATAGTAGTGCTTGTAGTTCCTGGGACTATATCAGGCTAGCAGTGGCTGGAATCACGGTATAATAGTAGTTCTTGTAGTTCCTGGGACTATATCAGGCTAGGAGTGGCTGGAATCACGGTATAATAGTAGTGCTTGTAGTTCCTGTGACTATATCAGGCTAGCAGTGGCTGGAATCACGGTATAATAGTAGTGCTTGTAGTTCCTGGGACTATATCAGGCTAGCAGTGGCTGGAATCACGGTATAATAGTGGTGCTTGTAGTTCCTGTGACTATATCAGGCTAGCAGTGGCTGGAATCACGGTATAATAGTGGTGCTTGTAGTTCCTGGGACTATATCAGGCTAGCAGTGGCTGGAATCACGGTATAATAGTAGTGCTTGTAGTTCTTGGGACTATATCAGGCTAGCAGTGGCTGGAATCACGGTATAATAGTAGTGCTTGTAGTTCTTGGGACTATATCAGGCTAGCAGTGGCTGGAATCACGGTATAATAGTGGTGCTTGTAGTTCCTGTGACTATATCAGGCTAGCAGTGGCTGGAATCGCGGTATAATAGTAGTGCTTGTAGTTCCTGGGACTATATCAGGCTAGCAGTGCCTGGAATCACGGTATAATAGTGGTGCTTGTAGTTCCTGTGACTATATCAGGCTAGCAGTGGCTGGAATCACGGTATAATAGTAGTGCTTGTAGTTCCTGGGACTATATCAGGCTAGCAGTGGCTGGAATCACGGTATAATAGTGGTGCTTGTAGTTCCTGTGACTATATCAGGCTAGCAGTGGCTGGAATCACGGTATAATAGTGGTGCTTGTAGTTCCTGGGACTATATCAGGCTAGCAGTGGCTGGAATCACGGTATAATAGTAGTGCTTGTAGTTCTTGGGACTATATCAGGCTAGCAGTGGCTGGAATCACGGTATAATAGTGGTGCTTGTAGTTCCTGGGACTATATCAGGCTAGCAGTGGCTGGAATCACGGTATAATAGTAGTGCTTGTAGTTCCTGTGACTATATCAGGCTAGCAGTGGCTGGAATCACGGTATAATAGTGGTGCTTGTAGTTCCTGGGACTATATCAGGCTAGCAGTGGCTGGAATCACGGTATAATAGTGGTGCTTGTAGTTCCTGTGACTATATCAGGCTAGCAGTGGCTGGAATCACGGTATAATAGTAGTGCTTGTAGTTCCTGGGACTATATCAGGCTAGCAGTGGCTGGAATCACGGTATAATAGTGGTGCTTGTAGTTCCTGTGACTATATCAGGCTAGCAGTGGCTGGAATCACGGTATAATAGTGGTGCTTGTAGTTCCTGGGACTATATCAGGCTAGCAGTGGCTGGAATCACGGTATAATAGTAGTGCTTGTAGTTCTTGGGACTATATCAGGCTAGCAGTGGCTGGAATCACGGTATAATAGTGGTGCTTGTAGTTCCTGGGACTATATCAGGCTAGCAGTGGCTGGAATCACGGTATAATAGTAGTGCTTGTAGTTCCTGTGACTATATCAGGCTAGCAGTGGCTGGAATCACGGTATAATAGTGGTGCTTGTAGTTCTTGGGACTATATCAGGCTAGCAGTGGCTGGAATCACGGTATAATAGTGGTGCTTGTAGTTCCTGGGGCTATATCAGGCTAGCAGTGGCTGGAATCACGGTATAATAGTGGTGCTTGTAGTTCCTGTGACTATATCAGGCTAGCAGTGGCTGGAATCACGGTATAATAGTAGTGCTTGTAGTTCCTGGGACTATATCAGGCTAGCAGTGGCTGGAATCACGGTATAATAGTAGTGCTTGTAGTTCTTGGGACTATATCAGGCTAGCAGTGGCTGGAATCACGGTATAATACTGGTGCTTGTAGTTCCTAGGACTATATCAGGCTAGCAGTGGCTGGAATCACGGTATAATAGTAGTGCTTGTAGTTCTTGGGACTATATCAGGCTAGCAGTGGCTGGAATCACGGTATAATAGTGGTGCTTGTAGTTCCTGGGGCTATATCAGGCTAGCAGTGGCTGGAATCACGGTATAATAGTGGTGCTTGTAGTTCCTGGGACTATATCAGGCTAGCAGTGGCTGGAATCACGGTATAATAGTGGTGCTTGTAGTTCCTGGGACTATATCAGGCTAGCAGTGGCTGGAATCACGGTATAATAGTAGTGCTTGTAGTTCCTGTGACTATATCAGGCTAGCAGTGGCTGGAATCACGGTATAATAGTGGTGCTTGTAGTTCCTGGGACTATATCAGGCTAGCAGTGGCTGGAATCACGGTATAATAGTGGTGCTTGTAGTTCCTGGGAATATATCAGGCTAGCAGTGGCTGGAATCACGGTATAATAGTAGTGCTTGTAGTTCCTAGGACTATATCAGGCTAGCAGTGGCTGGAATCACGGTATAATAGTGGTGCTTGTAGTTCCTGGGACTATATCAGGCTAGCAGTGGCTGGAATCACGGTATAATAGTAGTGCTTGTAGTTCCTGGGACTATATCAGGCTAGCAGTGGCTGGAATCACGGTATAATAGTAGTTCTTGTAGTTCCTGGGACTATATCAGGCTAGGAGTGGCTGGAATCACGGTATAATAGTAGTGCTTGTAGTTCCTGTGACTATATCAGGCTAGCAGTGGCTGGAATCACGGTATAATAGTAGTGCTTGTAGTTCCTGGGACTATATCAGGCTAGCAGTGGCTGGAATCACGGTATAATAGTGGTGCTTGTAGTTCCTGGGACTATATCAGGCTAGCAGTGGCTGGAATCACGGTATAATAGTGGTGCTTGTAGTTCCTGTGACTATATAAGGCTAGCAGTGGCTGGAATCACGGTATAATAGTGGTGCTTGTAGTTCCTGGGACTATATCAGGCTAGCAGTGGCTGGAATCACGGTATAATAGTAGTGCTTGTAGTTCCTGGGACTATATCAGGCTAGCAGTGGCTGGAATCACGGTATAATAGTGGTGCTTGTAGTTCCTGTGACTATATCAGGCTAGCAGTGGCTGGAATCACGGTATAATAGTGGTGCTTGTAGTTCCTGGGACTATATCAGGCTAGCAGTGGCTGGAATCACGGTATAATAGTAGTGCTTGTAGTTCTTGGGACTATATCAGGCTAGCAGTGGCTGGAATCACGGTATAATAGTAGTGCTTGTAGTTCTTGGGACTATATCAGGCTAGCAGTGGCTGGAATCACGGTATAATAGTGGTGCTTGTAGTTCCTGTGACTATATCAGGCTAGCAGTGGCTGGAATCGCGGTATAATAGTAGTGCTTGTAGTTCCTGGGACTATATCAGGCTAGCAGTGCCTGGAATCACGGTATAATAGTGGTGCTTGTAGTTCCTGTGACTATATCAGGCTAGCAGTGGCTGGAATCACGGTATAATAGTAGTGCTTGTAGTTCCTGGGACTATATCAGGCTAGCAGTGGCTGGAATCACGGTATAATAGTGGTGCTTGTAGTTCCTGTGACTATATCAGGCTAGCAGTGGCTGGAATCACGGTATAATAGTGGTGCTTGTAGTTCCTGGGACTATATCAGGCTAGCAGTGGCTGGAATCACGGTATAATAGTAGTGCTTGTAGTTCTTGGGACTATATCAGGCTAGCAGTGGCTGGAATCACGGTATAATAGTGGTGCTTGTAGTTCCTGGGACTATATCAGGCTAGCAGTGGCTGGAATCACGGTATAATAGTAGTGCTTGTAGTTCCTGTGACTATATCAGGCTAGCAGTGGCTGGAATCACGGTATAATAGTGGTGCTTGTAGTTCCTGGGACTATATCAGGCTAGCAGTGGCTGGAATCACGGTATAATAGTGGTGCTTGTAGTTCCTGTGACTATATCAGGCTAGCAGTGGCTGGAATCACGGTATAATAGTAGTGCTTGTAGTTCCTGGGACTATATCAGGCTAGCAGTGGCTGGAATCACGGTATAATAGTGGTGCTTGTAGTTCCTGTGACTATATCAGGCTAGCAGTGGCTGGAATCACGGTATAATAGTGGTGCTTGTAGTTCCTGGGACTATATCAGGCTAGCAGTGGCTGGAATCACGGTATAATAGTAGTGCTTGTAGTTCTTGGGACTATATCAGGCTAGCAGTGGCTGGAATCACGGTATAATAGTGGTGCTTGTAGTTCCTGGGACTATATCAGGCTAGCAGTGGCTGGAATCACGGTATAATAGTAGTGCTTGTAGTTCCTGTGACTATATCAGGCTAGCAGTGGCTGGAATCACGGTATAATAGTGGTGCTTGTAGTTCCTGGGACTATATCAGGCTAGCAGTGGCTGGAATCACGGTATAATAGTGGTGCTTGTAGTTCCTGTGACTATATCAGGCTAGCAGTGGCTGGAATCACGGTATAATAGTAGTGCTTGTAGTTCCTGGGACTATATCAGGCTAGCAGTGGCTGGAATCACGGTATAATAGTGGTGCTTGTAGTTCCTGTGACTATATCAGGCTAGCAGTGGCTGGAATCACGGTATAATAGTGGTACTTGTAGTTCCTGGGACTATATCAGGCTAGCAGTGGCTGGAATCACGGTATAATAGTAGTGCTTGTAGTTCTTGGGACTATATCAGGCTAGCAGTGGCTGGAATCACGGTATAATAGTGGTGCTTGTAGTTCCTGGGACTATATCAGGCTAGCAGTGGCTGGAATCACGGTATAATAGTGGTGCTTGTAGTTCCTGTGACTATATCAGGCTAGCAGTGGCTGGAATCACGGTATAATAGTGGTGCTTGTAGTTCCTGGGACTATATCAGGCTAGCAGTGGCTGGAATCACGGTATAATAGTGGTGCTTGTAGTTCCTGGGACTATATCAGGCTAGCAGTGGCTGGAATCACGGTATAATAGTAGTGCTTGTAGTTCTTGGGACTATATCAGGCTAGCAGTGGCTGGAATCACGGTATAATAGTGGTGCTTGTAGTTCCTGGGACTATATCAGGCTAGCAGTGGCTGGAATCACGGTATAATAGTGGTGCTTGTAGTTCCTGGGGCTATATCAGGCTAGCAGTGGCTGGAATCACGGTATAATAGTAGTGCTTGTAGTTCCTGTGACTATATCAGGCTAGCAGTGGCTGGAATCACGGTATAATAGTGGTGCTTGTAGTTCCTGGGACTATATCAGGCTAGCAGTGGCTGGAATCACGGTATAATAGTGGTGCTTGTAGTTCCTGGGGCTATATCAGGCTAGCAGTGGCTGGAATCACGGTATAATAGTGGTGCTTGTAGTTCCTGTGACTATATCAGGCTAGCAGTGGCTGGAATCACGGTATAATAGTGGTGCTTGTAGTTCCTGTGACTATATCAGGCTAGCAGTGGCTGGAATCACGGTATAATAGTAGTGCTTGTAGTTCTTGGGACTATATCAGGCTAGCAGTGGCTGGAATCACGGTATAATAGTGGTGCTTGTAGTTCCTGGGACTATATCAGGCTAGCAGTGGCTGGAATCACGGTATAATAGTAGTGCTTGTAGTTCTTGGGACTATATCAGGCTAGCAGTGGCTGGAATCACGGTATAATAGTGGTGCTTGTAGTTCCTGGGACTATATCAGGCTAGCAGTGGCTGGAATCACGGTATAATAGTGGTGCTTGTAGTTCCTGTGACTATATCAGGCTAGCAGTGGCTGGAATCACGGTATAATAGTGGTGCTTGTAGTTCCTGTGACTATATCAGGCTAGCAGTGGCTGGAATCACGGTATAATAGTGGTGCTTGTAGTTCCTGGGACTATATCAGGCTAGCAGTGGCTGGAATCACGGTATAATAGTAGTGCTTGTAGTTCTTGGGACTATATCAGGCTAGCAGTGGCTGGAATCACGGTATAATACTGGTGCTTGTAGTTCCTAGGACTATATCAGGCTAGCAGTGGCTGGAATCACGGTATAATAGTAGTGCTTGTAGTTCTTGGGACTATATCAGGCTAGCAGTGGCTGGAATCACGGTATAATAGTGGTGCTTGTAGTTCCTGGGACTATATCAGGCTAGCAGTGGCTGGAATCACGGTATAATAGTAGTGCTTGTAGTTCCTGGGACTATATCAGGCTAGCAGTGGCTGGAATCACGGTATAATAGTAGTGCTTGTAGTTCCTGGGGCTATATCAGGCTAGCAGTGGCTGGAATCACGGTATAATAGTGGTGCTTGTAGTTCCTGGGACTATATCAGGCTAGCAGTGGCTGGAATCACGGTATAATAGTAGTGCTTGTAGTTCCTGTGACTATATCAGGCTAGCAGTGGCTGGGATCACGGTATAATAGTGGTGCTTGTAGTTCCTGGGACTATATCAGGCTAGCAGTGGCTGGAATCACGGTATAATAGTGGTGCTTGTAGTTCCTGTGACTATATCAGGCTAGCAGTGGCTGGAATCACGGTATAATAGTAGTGCTTGTAGTTCCTGGGACTATATCAGGCTAGCAGTGGCTGGAATCACGGTATAATAGTGGTGCTTGTAGTTCCTGTGACTATATCAGGCTAGCAGTGGCTGGAATCACGGTATAATAGTGGTGCTTGTAGTTCCTGGGACTATATCAGGCTAGCAGTGGCTGGAATCACGGTATAATAGTAGTGCTTGTAGTTCTTGGGACTATATCAGGCTAGCAGTGGCTGGAATCACGGTATAATAGTGGTGCTTGTAGTTCCTGGGACTATATCAGGCTAGCAGTGGCTGGAATCACGGTATAATAGTAGTGCTTGTAGTTCCTGTGACTATATCAGGCTAGCAGTGGCTGGAATCACGGTATAATAGTGGTGCTTGTAGTTCCTGGGACTATATCAGGCTAGCAGTGGCTGGAATCACGGTATAATAGTGGTGCTTGTAGTTCCTGTGACTATATCAGGCTAGCAGTGGCTGGAATCACGGTATAATAGTAGTGCTTGTAGTTCCTGGGACTATATCAGGCTAGCAGTGGCTGGAATCACGGTATAATAGTGGTGCTTGTAGTTCCTGTGACTATATCAGGCTAGCAGTGGCTGGAATCACGGTATAATAGTGGTGCTTGTAGTTCCTGGGACTATATCAGGCTAGCAGTGGCTGGAATCACGGTATAATAGTAGTGCTTGTAGTTCTTGGGACTATATCAGGCTAGCAGTGGCTGGAATCACGGTATAATAGTGGTGCTTGTAGTTCCTGGGACTATATCAGGCTAGCAGTGGCTGGAATCACGGTATAATAGTGGTGCTTGTAGTTCCTGTGACTATATCAGGCTAGCAGTGGCTGGAATCACGGTATAATAGTGGTGCTTGTAGTTCCTGTGACTATGCTATTCTACAGAGAACATTGATTAGGCTGGATTGACAGCAATCAGCTGGTAATTCGGGGGGTCAATGTCTTTATCAGTGCCTTTCATCTTAGATTCAATCTTACACAGTTCAATCATACAAGTTTGAAAAGTCTCGGACGGAAACACGCTTAGGATATGCAACCGCTCTGGCAATAACGAAACAAAAATCATTTTTATTTTGAAACAAAACAAATAGTTTTTTACACGAATGAAAGAGAGAGAGAAAAAAAAACAAAGAAAACATTGTTTTAATTTTATTTTCTTGTCTTGATACAGCCTTTTATCTTTATGTCTTGATACAGCCTTTTATCTTTATGTCTTGATACAGCCTTTTATCTTTATGTCTTGATACAGCCTTTTATCTTTATGTCTTGATACAGCCTTTTATCTTTATGTCTTGATACAGCCTTTTATCTTTATGTCTTGATACAGCCTTTTATCTTTATGTCTTGATACAGCCTTTTATCTTTATGTCTTGATACAGCCTTTTATCTTTATGTCTTGATACAGCCTTTTATATTTATGTCTTGATACAGCCTTTTAGCTTTATGTCTTGATACAGCCTTTTATCTTTATGTCTTGATACAGCCTTTTATCTTTATGTCTTGATACAGCCTTTTATCTTTATGTCTTGATACAGCCTTTTATCTTTATGTCTTGATACAGCCTTTTATCTTTATGTCTTGATACAACCTCGGCCATGTAGATTCTCCGAGGTGGTAATTCTTGGCACCAGAAGAGAGAGTGATCCAGTTTATCTTGATACCTTCGGGTCAGTTCTATCTGAAATGCGAGAGGATCAACTCCCAGTTCCCGATGGAGCAATGTGTTTCGAACGAACCAAGGGTCGTTGGCTGCTATGCGTAGGACTTTGTTCTGTAAGGTCTGAAGTCGTTTGATATTCGTCGTGTTTGTTCCATACCACACAGGACAGGCGTAAGTCAGTATTGGGAGGATCATAGTCTTGTAAAGTAGTGTTACTAGTGAAGATCGGAGTGATGTGTTTCTGTTCATCAGTGGGTATAGTTGTGACACTCTGAAGTGTGCCTGTCGTAATTTTATGTTAATGTTTAGTTTCCAAGTAAGTTTACTAGACACCACCTCCTCTATCTCAGGACATCACCAGACGGATCCTGCATCTAGGAGAAGAAGCTGTTTAGAAGCAGCTCTATGTAAATATTCTATATATTAGTTTTAGGTTAATTTGTTAGTTTTAGGTTAGCTTTAAGTTACACCCTTGAGTAGTCCCTCCCTATACAACTCTGTCTTCCCTTAGATCTAGTACTTCAGACTACGTAGCCTTAAGTTATCATACATCCCCCTTCCAGCACGTAACCGTAGAATAAGTAGCCTTAAGTTATCATACATCCCCCTTCTAGCACGTAACCGTAGAATAAGTAGCCTTAAGTTATCATACATCCCCCTTCTAGCACGTAACCGTAGAATAAGTAGCCTTAAGTTATCATACATCCCCCTTCTAGCACGTAACCGTAGAATAAGTAGCCTTAAGTTATCATACATCCCCCTTCCAGCACGTAACCGTAGAATAAGGTGTAGCTTTGAGACCAGCTCCAGGTTCCAATCCGTTGGGCCGCGAGCTCTCAATGTATTAGGGAGGATGGGAAGAAGAAATCACCTGTTTAGGCCATTTCTTCTGTTGAGGTTAGGTTTTGCAATATAAACGAGAGCACTACGTAAACACAGACTCTCGGCAACACGAGCTCTTCCTCTTTTTCTGGCAATAAAGCTTCGAGAAAAGCAGTCCTTCAAATTTATGGATATTCGAGATCTACTCCTTACAGAAATGAAAATCTAATTTCAATGAAAATGTGAACATATAATAAATTCGCGAATTTACTAATAATAGCAATTTATTAATATTAAATTCGCACGAAATAAATTGTGGCGCACGTAATAATAATAATAAATATTATTATCATTTCTTAAGTTAATCCACTTATTTAAATCTGTAAGATTATTATAATAATCTTACAGAATTAAGTAAGTGGATTATCTTAAGAGATGGAATAAAATCATTTCAATGAGATACATTTTAGGGTTTTGATAAAATGGGTTGGTGTCTGAATTTTGGTTTTGGGTACACCGATTGAGTTGAAATGAATTTCACAGATTTGATATTCGTCCAAAAGATATCGGCTTTCTTACATTTAAGAAGTGATATTAAGAGATTCGATTCTCTGCTTTCCCAGCATTAAAGTAAAAACAACTCTAGTATAACGTGGTTCGAACTTGTTAATATATATATATATATATATATATATATATATATATATATATATATATATATATATATATTTGTTTTTTTTTTATTTGTTTCCTCCTTACAGTAACCCTGCAAGAAGGGAGTTTATTTTTGTCCGCAAGTCTCATGCAACAATCAGCATATCACTTGCATTTGTATGTTAACATATTTTGTTTTTTTAAAAACATATTATTAGTTGTAGTTAAAATTTAAAAGTTTACAAATTATAACTATACAAAATATTACAAATGGAGAAAATTAACAAAAGAACAGAATATAAAAATGAAGTAAAACAAAAACATGAATAATAAAGAAGATATAAAATTAGAAAAAGATAAATTTTAGTATTACCACATAAAATGCTTAATACCACAGTTTATTTGTAATAGGGATTCAATCTTCACATTGCCATGTAAAGCTGCTCAGCAAATGCTTAATATCACAGTTTATTTGTAATAGGGATTCAATCTTCCCATTGCCATGTAAAGCTGCTCAGCAAATGCTTAATATCACAGTTTATTTGTAATAGGGATTCAATCTTCCCATTGCCATGTAAAGCTGCTCAGCAAATGCTTAATACCACAGTTTATTTGTAATAGGGATTCAATCTTCCCATTGCCATGTAAAGCTGCTCAGCAAATGCTTAATACCACAGTTTATTTGTAATAGGGATTCAATCTTCCCATTGCCATGTAAAGCTGCTCAGCAAATGCTTAATACCACAGTTTATTTGTAATAGGGATTCAATCTTCCCATTGCCATGTAAAGCTGCTCAGCAAATGCTTAATACCACAGTTTATTTGTAATAGGGATTCAATCTTCACATTGCCATGTAAAGCTGCTCAGCAAATGCTTAATACCACAGTTTATTTGTAATAGGGATTCAATCTTCCCATTGCCATGTAAAGCTGCTCAGCAAATGCTTAATACCACAGTTTATTTGTAATAGGGATTCAATCTTCCCATTGCCATGTAAAGCTGCTCAGCAAATGCTTAATACCACAGTTTATTTGTAATAGGGATTAAATCTTCACATTGCCATGTAAAGCTGCTCAGCAAATGCTTAATACCACAGTTTATTTGTAATAGGGATTCAATCTTCACATTGCCATGTAAAGCTGCTCAGCAAATACTTAATACCACAGTTTATTTGTAATAGGGATTCAATCTTCCCATTGCCATGTAAAGCTGCTCAGCAAATGCTTAATACCACAGTTTATTTGTAATAGGGATTCAATCTTCCCATTGCCATGTAAAGCTGCTCAGCAAATGCTTAATTTCACAGTTTATTTGTAATAGGGATTCAATCTTCCCATTGCCATGTAAAGCTGCTCAGCAAATGCTTAATACCACAGTTTATTTGTAATAGGGATTCAATCTTCCCATTGCCATGTAAAGCTGCTCAGCAAATGCTTAATACCACAGTTTATTTGTAATAGGGATTCAATCTTCCCATTTCCATGTAAAGCTGCTCAGCAAATGCTTAATATCACAGTTTATTTGTAATAGGGATTCAATCTTCCCATTGCCATGTAAAGCTGCTCAGCAAATGCTTAATACCACAGTTTATTTGTAATAGGGATTCAATCTTCCCATTGCCATGTAAAGCTGCTCAGCAAATGCTTAATACCACAGTTTATTTGTAATAGGGATTCAATCTTCCCATTGCCATGTAAAGCTGCTCAGCAAATGCTTAATACCACAGTTTATTTGTAATAGGGATTCAATCTTCCCATTGCCATGTAAAGCTGCTCAGCAAATGCTTAATTTCACAGTTTATTTGTAATAGGGATTCAATCTTCCCATTGCCATGTAAAGCTGCTCAGCAAATGCTTAATATCACAGTTTATTTGTTATAGGCATTCAATCTTCCCATTGCCATGTAAAGCTGCTCAGCAAATGCTTAATACCACAGTTTATTTGTAATAGGGATTCAATCTTCCCATTGCCATGTAAAGCTGCTCAGCAAATGCTTAATTTCACAGTTTATTTGTAATAGGGATTCAATCTTCCCATTGCCATGTAAAGCTGCTCAGCAAATGCTTAATACCACAGTTTATTTGTAATAGGGATTCAATCTTCCCATTGCCATGTAAAGCTGCTCAGCAAATGCTTAATACCACAGTTTATTTGTAATAGGGATTCAATCTTCCCATTGCCATGTAAAGCTGCTCAGCAAATGCTTAATATCACAGTTTATTTGTAATAGGGATTCAATCTTCCCATTGCCATGTAAAGCTGCTCAGCAAATGCTTAATACCACAGTTTATTTGTAATAGGGATTCAATCTTCCCATTGCCATGTAAAGCTGCTCAGCAAATGCTTAATACCACAGTTTATTTGTAATAGGGATTCAATCTTCCCATTGCCATGTAAAGCTGCTCAGCAAATGCTTAATACCACAGTTTATTTGTAATAGGGATTCAATCTTCCCATTGCCATGTAAAGCTGCTCAGCAAATGCTTAATTTCACAGTTTATTTGTAATAGGGATTCAATCTTCCCATTGCCATGTAAAGCTGCTCAGCAAATGCTTAATATCACAGTTTATTTGTTATAGGCATTCAATCTTCCCATTGCCATGTAAAGCTGCTCAGCAAATGCTTAATACCACAGTTTATTTGTAATAGGGATTCAATCTTCCCATTGCCATGTAAAGCTGCTCAGCAAATGCTTAATTTCACAGTTTATTTGTAATAGGGATTCAATCTTCCCATTGCCATGTAAAGCTGCTCAGCAAATGCTTAATATCACAGTTTATTTGTTATAGGCATTCAATCTTCCCATTGCCATGTAAAGCTGCTCAGCAAATGCTTAATACCACAGTTTATTTGTAATAGGGATTCAATCTTCCCATTGCCATGTAAAGCTGCTCAGCAAATGCTTAATTTCACAGTTTATTTGTAATAGGGATTCAATCTTCCCATTGCCATGTAAAGCTGCTCAGCAAATGCTTAATATCACAGTTTATTTGTTATAGGCATTCAATCTTCCCATTGCCATGTAAAGCTGCTCAGCAAATGCTTAATACCACAGTTTATTTGTAATAGGGATTCAATCTTCCCATTGCCATGTAAAGCTGCTCAGCAAATGCTTAATATCACAGTTTATTTGTAATAGGGATTCAATCTTCCCATTGCCATGTAAAGCTGCTCAGCAAATGCTTAATACCACAGTTTATTTGTAATAGGGATTCAATCTTCCCATTGCCATGTAAAGCTGCTCAGCAAATGCTTAATACCACAGTTTATTTGTAATAGGGATTCAATCTTCCCATTGCCATGTAAAGCTGCTCAGCAAATGCTTAATATCACAGTTTATTTGTAATAGGGATTCAATCTTCCCATTGCCATGTAAAGCTGCGCAGCAAATGCTTAATACCACAGTTTATTTGTAATAGGGATTCAATCTTCCCATTGCCATGTAAAGCTGCTCAGCAAATGCTTAATATCACAGTTTATTTGTAATAGGGATTCAATCTTCCCATTGCCATGTAAAGCTGCTCAGCAAATGCTTAATACCACAGTTTATTTGTAATAGGGATTCAATCTTCCCATTGCCATGTAAAGCTGCTCAGCAAATGCTTAATACCACAGTTTATTTGTAATAGGGATTCAATCTTCCCATTGCCATGTAAAGCTGCTCAGCAAATGCTTAATACCACAGTTTATTTGTAATAGGGATTCAATCTTCCCATTGCCATGTAAAGCTGCTCAGCAAATGCTTAATACCACAGTTTATTTGTAATAGGGATTCAATCTTCCCATTGCCATGTAAAGCTGCTCAGCAAATGCTTAATACCACAGTTTATTTGTAATAGGGATTCAATCTTCCCATTGCCATGTAAAGCTGCTCAGCAAATGCTAAATACCACAGTTTATTTGTAATAGGGATTCAATCTTCCCATTGCCATGTAAAGCTGCTCAGCAAATGCTTAATACCACAGTTTATTTGTAATAGGGATTCAATCTTCACATTGCCATGTAAAGCTGCTCAGCAAATGCTTAATACCACAGTTTATTTGTAATAGGGATTCAATCTTCCCATTGCCATGTAAAGCTGCTCAGCAAATGCTTAATACCACAGTTTATTTGTAATAGGGATTCAATCTTCCCATTGCCATGTAAAGCTGCTCAGCAAATGCTTAATACCACAGTTTATTTGTAATAGGGATTCAATCTTCCCATTGCCATGTAAAGCTGCGCAGCAAATGCTTAATACCACAGTTTATTTGTAATAGGGATTCAATCTTCCCATTGCCATGTAAAGCTGCTCAGCAAATGCTTAATATCACAGTTTATTTGTAATAGGGATTCAATCTTCCCATTGCCATGTAAAGCTGCTCAGCAAATGCTTAATGCCTCAGTTTATTTGTAATAGGGATTCAATCTTCCCATTGCCATGTAAAGCTGCTCAGCAAATGCTTAATACCACAGTTTATTTGTAATAGGGATTCAATCTTCCCATTGCCATGTAAAGCTGCTCAGCAAATGCTTAATTTCACAGTTTATTTGTAATAGGGATTCAATCTTCACATTGCCATGTAAAGCTGCTCAGCAAATGCTTAATTTCACAGTTTATTTGTAATAGGGATTCAATCTTCCCATTGCCATGTAAAGCTGCTCAGAAAATGCTTAATATCACAGTTTATTTGTAATAGGGATTCAATCTTCCCATTGCCATGTAAAGCTGCTCAGCAAATGCTTAATACCACAGTTTATTTGTAATAGGGATTCAATCTTCCCATTGCCATGTAAAGCTGCTCAGCAAATGCTTAATATCACAGTTTATTTGTAATAGGGATTCAATCTTCCCATTGCCATGTAAAGCTGCTCAGCAAATGCTTAATACCACAGTTTATTTGTAATAGGGATTCAATCTTCACATTGCCATGTAAAGCTGCTCAGCAAATGCTTAATACCACAGTTTATTTGTAATAGGGTTTCAATCTTACCATTGCCATGTAAAGCTGCTCAGCAAATGCTTAATACCACAGTTTATTTGTAATAGGGATTCATTCTTCCCATTGCCATGTAAAGCTGCTCAGCAAATGCTTAATACCACAGTTTATTTGTAATAGGGATTCAATTATCCCATTGCCATGTAAAGCTGCTCAGCAAATGCTTAATACCACAGTTTATTTGTAATAGGGATTCAATCTTCACATTGCCATGTAAAGCTGCTCAGCAAATGCTTAATACCACAGTTTATTTGTAATAGGGATTCAATCTTCACATTGCCATGTAAAGCTGCTCAGCAAATGCTTAATACCACAGTTTATTTGTAATAGGGATTCAATCTTCACATTGCCATGTAAAGCTGCTCAGTAAATGCTTAATACCACAGTTTATTTGTAATAGGGATTCAATCTTCCCATTGCCATGTAAAGCTGCTCAGCAAATGCTTAATACCACAGTTTATTTGTAATAGGGATTCAATCTTCCCATTGCCATGTAAAGCTGCTCAGCAAATGCTTAATACCACAGTTTATTTGTAATAGGGTTTCAATCTTCCCATTGCCATGTAAAGCTGCTCAGCAAATGCTTACTATCACAGTTTATTTGTAATAGGGATTCAATCTTCACATTGCCATGTAAAGCTGCTCAGCAAATGCTTAATATCACAGTTTATTTGTAATAGGGACTCAATCTTCCCATTGCCATGTAAAGCTGCTCAGCAAATGCTTAATACCACAGTTTATTTGTAATAGGGATTCAATCTTCACATTGCCATGTAAAGCTGCTCAGCAAATGCTTAATACCACAGTTTATTTGTAATAGGGTTTCAATCTTCCCATTGCCATGTAAAGCTGCTCAGCAAATGCTTAATATCACAGTTTATTTGTAATAGGGATTCAATCTTCCCATTGCTATGTAAAGCTGCTCAGCAAATGCTTAATACCACAGTTTATTTGTAATAGGGTTTCAATCTTCCCATTGCCATGTAAAGCTGCTCAGCAAATGCTTAATATCACAGTTTATTTGTAATAGGGATTCAATCTTCCCATTGCCATGTAAAGCTGCTCAGCAAATGCTTAATACCACAGTTTATTTGTAATAGGGTTTCAATCTTCACATTGCCATGTAAAGCTGCGCAGCAAATGCTTAATACCACAGTTTATTTGTAATAGGGATTCAATCTTCCCATTGCCACGTAAAGCTGCTCAGCAAATGCTTAATATCAGAGTTCATTTGTTATAGGCATTCAATCTTCCCATTGCCATGTAAAGCTGCTCAGCAAAGGCGTAATATCACAGTTTATTTGTAATAGGGTTTCAATCTTCACATTGCCATGTAAAGCTGCTCAGCAAATGCTTAATACCACAGTTTATTTGTAATAGGGATTCAATCTTCACATTGCCATGTAAAGCTGCTCAGCAAATGCTTAATATCACCGTTTATTTGTAATAGGGATTCAATCTTCACATTGCCATGTAAAGCTGCTCAGCAAATGCTTAATTTCACAGTTTATTTGTAATAGGGATTCAATCTTCCTATTGCCATGTAAAGCTGCTCAGAAAATGCTTAATATCACAGTTTATTTGTAATAGGGATTCAATCTCCCATTGCCATGTAAAGCTGCTCAGCAAATGCTTAATACCACAGTTTATTTGTAATAGGGATTCAATCTTCCCATTGTCATGTAAAGCTGCTCAGCAAATGCTTAATATCACAGTTTATTTGTAATAGGGATTCAATCTTCCCATTGCCATGTAAAGCTGCTCAGCAAATGCTTAATATCACAGTTTATTTGTAATAGGGATTCAATCTTCCCATTGCCATGTAAAGCTGCTCAGCAAATGCTTAATACCACAGTTTATTTGTAATAGGGTTTCAATCTTCCCATTGCCATGTAAAGCTGCGCAGCAAATGCTTAATACCACAGTTTATTTGTAATAGGGATTCAATCTTCCCATTGCCATGTAAAGCTGCTCAGCAAATGCTTAATACCACAGTTTATTTGTAATAGGGATTCAATCTTCCCATTGCCATGTAAAGCTGCTCAGCAAATGCTTAATATCACAGTTTATTTGTAATAGGGATTCAATCTTCCCATTGCCATGTAAAGCTGCTCAGCAAATGCTTAATTTCACAGTTTATTTGTAATAGGGATTCAATCTTCCCATTGCCATGTAAAGCTGCTCAGCGAATGCTTAATTTCACAGTTTATTTGTAATAGGGATTCAATCTTCCCATTGCCATGTAAAGCTGCTCAGCAAATGCTTAATACCACAGTTTATTTGTTATAGGCATTCAATCTTCCCATTGCCATGTAAAGCTGCTCAGCAAATGCTTAATATCACAGTTTATTTGTAATAGGGATTCAATCTTCCCATTGCCATGTAAAGCTGCTCAGCAAATGCTTAATATCACAGTTTATTTGTAATAGGGTTTCAATCTTACCATTGCCATGTAAAGCTGCTCAGCAAATGCTTAATATCACAGTTTATTTGTAATAGGGATTCAATCTTCCCATTGCCATGTAAAGCTGCTCAGCAAATGCTTAATACCACAGTTTATTTGTAATAGGGTTTCAATCTTCCCATTGCCATGTAAAGCTGCTCAGCAAATGCTTAATACCACAGTTTATTTGTAATAGGGATTCAATCTTCACATTGCCATGTAAAGCTGCTCAGTAAATGCTTAATACCACAGTTTATTTGTAATAGGGATTCAATCTTCCCATTGCCATGTAAAGCTGCTCAGCAAATGCTTAATACCACAGTTTATTTGTAATAGGGTTTCAATCTTCCCATTGCCATGTAAAGCTGCTCAGCAAATGCTTAATACCACAGTTTATTTGTAATAGGGTTTCAATCTTCCCATTGCCATGTAAAGCTGCTCAGCAAATGCTTAATATCACAGTTTATTTGTAATAGGGTTTCAATCTTCCCATTGCCATGTAAAGCTGCTCAGCAAATGCTTAATATCACAGTTTATTTGTAATAGGGTTTCAATCTTCCCATTGCCATGTAAAGCTGCTCAGCAAATGCTTAATACCACAGTTTATTTGTAATAGGGATTCAATCTTCACATTGCCATGTAAAGCTGCTCAGCAAATGCTTAATACCACAGTTTATTTGTAATAGGGATTCAATCTTTCCATTGCCATGTAAAGCTGCTCAGCAAATGCTTAATATCACAGTTTATTTGTAATAGGGATTCAATCTTCCCATTGCCATGTAAAGCTGCTCAGCAAATGCTTAATATCACAGTTTATTTGTAATAGGGTTTCAATCTTCCCATTGCCATGTAAAGCTGCTCAGCAAATGCTTAATACCACAGTTTATTTGTAATAGGGATTCAATCTTCCCATTGTCATGTAAAGCTGCTCAGCAAATGCTTAATATCACAGTTTATTTGTAATAGGGATTCAATCTTCCCATTGCCATGTAAAGCTGCTCAGCAAATGCTTAATATCACAGTTTATTTGTAATAGGGATTCAATCTTCCCATTGCCATGTAAAGCTGCTCAGCAAATGCTTAATACCACAGTTTATTTGTAATAGGGTTTCAATCTTCCCATTGCCATGTAAAGCTGCGCAGCAAATGCTTAATACCACAGTTTATTTGTAATAGGGATTCAATCTTCCCATTGCCATGTAAAGCTGCTCAGCAAATGCTTAATACCACAGTTTATTTGTAATAGGGATTCAATCTTCCCATTGCCATGTAAAGCTGCTCAGCAAATGCTTAATATCACAGTTTATTTGTAATAGGGATTCAATCTTCCCATTGCCATGTAAAGCTGCTCAGCAAATGCTTAATTTCACAGTTTATTTGTAATAGGGATTCAATCTTCCCATTGCCATGTAAAGCTGCTCAGCGAATGCTTAATTTCACAGTTTATTTGTAATAGGGATTCAATCTTCCCATTGCCATGTAAAGCTGCTCAGCAAATGCTTAATACCACAGTTTATTTGTTATAGGCATTCAATCTTCCCATTGCCATGTAAAGCTGCTCAGCAAATGCTTAATATCACAGTTTATTTGTAATAGGGATTCAATCTTCCCATTGCCATGTAAAGCTGCTCAGCAAATGCTTAATATCACAGTTTATTTGTAATAGGGTTTCAATCTTACCATTGCCATGTAAAGCTGCTCAGCAAATGCTTAATATCACAGTTTATTTGTAATAGGGATTCAATCTTCCCATTGCCATGTAAAGCTGCTCAGCAAATGCTTAATACCACAGTTTATTTGTAATAGGGTTTCAATCTTCCCATTGCCATGTAAAGCTGCTCAGCAAATGCTTAATACCACAGTTTATTTGTAATAGGGATTCAATCTTCACATTGCCATGTAAAGCTGCTCAGTAAATGCTTAATACCACAGTTTATTTGTAATAGGGATTCAATCTTCCCATTGCCATGTAAAGCTGCTCAGCAAATGCTTAATACCACAGTTTATTTGTAATAGGGTTTCAATCTTCCCATTGCCATGTAAAGCTGCTCAGCAAATGCTTAATACCACAGTTTATTTGTAATAGGGTTTCAATCTTCCCATTGCCATGTAAAGCTGCTCAGCAAATGCTTAATATCACAGTTTATTTGTAATAGGGTTTCAATCTTCCCATTGCCATGTAAAGCTGCTCAGCAAATGCTTAATATCACAGTTTATTTGTAATAGGGTTTCAATCTTCCCATTGCCATGTAAAGCTGCTCAGCAAATGCTTAATACCACAGTTTATTTGTAATAGGGATTCAATCTTCACATTGCCATGTAAAGCTGCTCAGCAAATGCTTAATACCACAGTTTATTTGTAATAGGGATTCAATCTTTCCATTGCCATGTAAAGCTGCTCAGCAAATGCTTAATATCACAGTTTATTTGTAATAGGGATTCAATCTTCCCATTGCCATGTAAAGCTGCTCAGCAAATGCTTAATATCACAGTTTATTTGTAATAGGGATTCAATTTTCCCATTGCCATGTAAAGCTGCTCAGCAAATGCTTAATATCACAGTTTATTTGTAATAGGGATTCAATCTTCCCATTGCCATGTAAAGCTGCTCAGCAAATGCTTAATATCACCGTTTATTTGTAATTGGGATTCAATCTTCCCATTGCCATGTAAAGCTGCTCAGCAAATGCTTAATACCACAGTTTATTTGTAATAGGGATTCAATCTTCCCATTGCCATGTAAAGCTGCTCAGCAAATGCTTAATATCACAGTTTATTTGTAATAGGGATTCAATCTTCCCATTGCCATGTAAAGCTGCTCAGCAAATGCTTAATACCACAGTTTATTTGTAATAGGGATTCAATCTTCCCATTGTCATGTAAAGCTGCTCAGCAAATGCTTAATACCACAGTTTATTTGTAATAGGGATTCAATCTTCCCATTGCCATGTAAAGCTGCTCAGCAAATGCTTAATACCACAGTTTATTTGTAATAGGGATTCAATCTTCACATTGCCATGTAAAGCTGCTCAGCAAATGCTTAATATCACAGTTTATTTGTAATAGGGATTTAATCTTCCCATTGCCATGTAAAGCTGCTCAGCAAATGCTTAATATCACAGTTTATTTGTAATAGGAATTCAATCTTCCCATTGCCATGTAAAGCTGCTCAGCAAATGCTTAATGCCACAGTTTATTTGTAATAGGGATTCAATCTTCCCATTGCCATGTAAAGCTGCTCAGCAAATGCTTAATATCACAGTTTATTTGTAATAGGGATTCAATCTTCACATTGCCATGTAAAGCTGCTCAGCAAATGCTTAATACCACAGTTTATTTGTAATAGGGATTCAATCTTCACATTGCCATGTAAAGCTGCTCAGCAAATGCTTAATACCACAGTTTATTTGTAATAGGGACTCAATCTTCCCATTGCCATGTAAAGCTGCTCAGAAAATGCTTAATACCACAGTTTATTTGTAATAGGGATTCAATCTTCACATTGCCATGTAAGCTGCTCAGAAAATGCTTAATACCACAGTTTATTTGTAATAGGGATTCAATCTTCCCATTGCCATGTAAAGCTGCTCAGCAAATGCTTAATATCACAGTTTATTTGTAATAGGGCGTCAATCTTCCCATTGCCATGTCTAGTTGCTCAGCAAATTCTCTTAATGCCTTATTATGGCACATAAACAGAGTTTGTTCTGGTGATGGCCAGAGTCCGTTATGTTTCATAATTGTCGTTTGTAATTTTGTCCGTTCCTGTATTAGTAGTCGGCAGTAGTATATTAAGTGTTGGTAAGTTTGTTCTGTAAGAAAGTCGCATGGACAAGTGTTTCTGTTTGTGATTTTGAAACGGTATAAGTACGAGTTTATTGAGCCATGTCCTGTGACAAGTTGTGTCACAGGATATATATATATATATATATATGTATATATATATATATATATATATATATATATATATATATATATATGGCATACTTTGTCTCGATGAGCTATTTGATTTTTTCTGACCTAAATTTGTTCCTAACAGGAATTATTTGGGTCCTAATGTATATTAAGACATAGTTTTGTACCTGAAAACATTCCAGCAGCCAATATGTGGTTTATAGTAAATGTTGTGTTAGGATGTTGAAGAGTCCCGTCTCGTCATGTGTTGTACGATATGTTGTGTTAGAATGTTGAAGAGTCCCGTCTCGTCATGTGTTGTACGATATGATGGGTTAGTATGTTGAAGAGTCCCGTCTCGTCATGTGTTGTACGATATGATGGGTTAGTATGTTGAAGAGTCCCGTCTCGTCATGTGTTTTACGATATGATGTGTTAGGATGTTGAAGAGTCCCATCTCGTCATGTGTTGTACGATATGATGTGTTAGAATGTTGAATAGTCCCGTCTCGTCATGTGTTGTACGATATGTTGTGTTAGAACGTTGAAGATTCCCGTCTCGTCATGTGTTGTACGATATGTTTTGTTAGAATGTTGAAGAGTCCCGTCTCGTCATGTGTTGTACGATATGTTGTGTTAGGATGTTGAAGAGTCCCGTCTCGTCTTATGTTGTACGATATGATGTGTTAGGATGTTGAAGATTCCCGTCTCGTCATGTGTTGTACGATATGTTGTGTTAGAATGTTGAAGATTCCCGTCTCGTCATGTGTTGTACGATATGTTGTGTTAGGATGTTGAAGATTCCCGTCTCGTCATGTGTTGTACAATATGTTGTGTTAGGATGTTGAA
Organism: Gonocerus acuteangulatus; assembly: GCA_946811695.1. Lineage (NCBI taxonomy): Eukaryota > Metazoa > Arthropoda > Insecta > Hemiptera > Coreidae > Gonocerus > Gonocerus acuteangulatus. Next base: position 82,891,169 of record OX328129.1, on the reverse strand, counting down.
GAGTCCCGTCTCGTCTTGTGTTGTACGATATGATGTGTTAGGATGTTGAAGAGTCCCGTCTCGTCATGTGTTGTACGATATGTTGTGTTAGAATGTTGAAGATTCCCGTCTCGTCATGTGTTGTACGATATGTTGTGTTAGAATGTTGAAGATTCCCGTCTCGTCATGTGTTGTACGATATGTTGTGTTAGGATGTTGAAGATTCCCGTCTCGTCATGTGTTGTACGATATGTTGTGTTAGGATGTTGAAGAGTCCCGTCTCGTCTTGTGTTGTACGATATGATGTGTTAGGATGTTGAAGATTCCCGTCTCCTCATGTGTTGTACGATATGTTGTGTTAGGATGTTGAAGAGTCCCGCTCGTCACGTGTTGTACGATATGTTGAGTTAGAATGTTGAAGAGTCCCGTCTCGTCATGTGTTGTACGATATGATGTGTTAGGATGTTGAAGAGTCCCGTCTCGTCATGTGTTTTAGGATATGTTGAGTTAGAATGTTGAAGAGTCCCGTCTCGTCATGTGTTGTACGATATGTTTTGTTAGGATGTTGAAGATTCCCGTCTCGTCATGTGTTTTACGATATGTTGAGTTAGAATGTTGAAGAGTCCCGTCTCGTCATGTGTTGTACGATATGTTTTGTTAGGATGTTGAAGATTCCCGTCTCGTCATGTGTTGTACGATATGTTGTGTTAGAATGTTGAAGATTCCCGTCTCGTCATGTGTTTTACGATATGTTGAGTTAGAATGTTGAAGAGTCCCGTCTCGTCATGTGTTGTACGATATGATGTGTTAGGATGTTGAAGAGTCCCGTCTCGTCATGTGTTTTACGATATGTTGAGTTAGAATGTTGAAGAGTCCCGTCTCGTCATGTGTTGTACGATATGTTTTGTTAGGATGTTGAAGATTCCCGTCTCGTCATGTGTTGTACGATATGTTTTGTTAGGATGTTGAAGAGTCCCGTCTCGTCATGTGTTGTACGATATGTTGTGTTAGAATGTTGAAGAGTCCCGTCTCGTCATGTGTTGTACGATATGTTGAGTTAGAATGTTGAAGATTCCCGTCTCGTCATGTGTTGTACGATATGTTGTGTTAGAATGTTGAAGATTCCCGTCTCGTCATGTGTTGTACGATATGATGGGTTAGTATGTTGAAGAGTCCCGTCTCGTCATGTGTTGTACGATATGATGGGTTAGTATGTTGAAGAGTCCCGTCTCGTCATGTGTTGTACGATATGATGTGTTAGGATGTTGAAGAGTCCCGCTCGTCACGTGTTTTACGATATGATGTGTTAGGATGTTGAAGAGTCCCATCTCGTCATGTGTTGTACGATATGTTGTGTTAGAATGTTGAAGAGTCCCGTCTCGTCATGTGTTTTACGATATGTTGAGTTAGAATGTTGAAGAGTCCCGTCTCGTCATGTGTTGTACGATATGTGTTGTACGACATGTGTGAGAGTATTGAATCGACAATAATCCATTAGCGACAAATACATCTTCTTCACTTCTGTTTCTTCTGCTTCAAGGTCGGCCATTCACTGAAGGTCTGTTTTATTTCTCCTAGATAGTTATCCGTCGTCAAGAATCATGATTGGTGTACATTTACTTTAATCTGTCTTGTGGCCTTGGTTTGCATATCTCGTATTGTAATTCTGAGCATATCTTGTCTTGTTGATTATGTCCTGCGCCTACTTCACTTTCCAGTATATAGTTTCACTCCCTGGAGTATTGCCTTCAACTTCTGGTACATCCTGTATCATGCGTGTATATAAAAGGGAACTGCCCCCTCTGTAAATTTTAATATAATACGTAAATATAGGTCTCCCGTGGTCTAGTGGCTAACGCCTTAGATTCATAACTGGGAAATGGTGGGTTCGATTCCCGCGGCAGAAATTTTCTCATCCCACGGCTCATTGGGAAAATTCCTCGCTACACCCTGGATGTCTGCATTAATGGCCTTGTTGTTGATGCGCCATTAAAAAAAAAAATGTGAAATTTTTGTGTGTAATAGTGTTTTAATCTCTATTCCAAGTTCTATATTGTTAGTATTCCATGCCGCAGGAATTCTCCCAGAACCCTCCCCCCCCCCCCCCGCCCTGCATAAGACTGAAAGTGAGACAGAGGAATGTCTTCAGTGGCTAAGCCATACCTGGTGTTGCTTCTTCCAAAGACAGCTGATTTTCTTCAGAGATTTGTATCTCGCCTGAAGTACAGATAGTGACTAACAGCTGACCGTTCTCCCGATACGGAAGCAGAACAAGCTACAGGTGTCCTAAGGAACCAGGAAGACAGCTGAACTTCTTCAGAGATTTGTATCTCGCCTGAAGTGCAGATAGTGACTAACAGCTGACTTTCCTCCCGATACGGAAGGAGAAGAAGCTCAAGGTGTCCTATGGAACCAGGAAGACTGCTGATCTTCTTCAGAGATTTGTATCTCGCCTGAAGTACAGATAGTGACTAACAGCTGACCGTCCTCCCGATACGGAAGCAGAAGAAGCTACAGGTGTCCTATGGAACCAGGAAGAAAGACAGCTGATCTTCTTCAGAGATTTGTATCTCGCCTGAAGTACAGATAGTGACTAACAGCTGACCGTCCTCCCGATACGGAAGCAGAAGAAGCTACAGGTGTCCTATAGAACCAGGAAGACAGCTGATCATTTACAAGGTCCTTCATCTAGGATAGCTGCATGAGGTAATGTTAGCAGAATTTTCCCAGTAACTAGCTAGGTAACTAGCTAAGCAGGTCATGGGTAATTCCTAGTCCAGCAACTCCGAAAACTAACCTATTTCACAATAACCCTACAAAAACATTAAATATAAAGAATACAATTTTATTAAAACACTAGCTGTTACCCGGCTTGCTATGCTACACCTACTTTCTGCATGTATAACAGCAAAAATAAATTAGAAACCAAATAATTAATATTAAAATCTAATAAAGCAACTATTTGTGTTCATTGTTTCCAACTCGTGATCTTCGAACTGTGAGTCCTTGACGATTTTAACCTAGCCTATGACTCTCCCCGTATCAAGACCTACCTGTGTGCCAGTTTTGGTCAAAATCGGTCAAACGGAGTGGATTTTTATAAGGAACAAACATACAGACCGACAGATGGTAGACATTTTTGACCTAGCGTATGTCGCTCAGTTTGGTCAAAATCGAAGGAAGGGTGTGGATTTTCATAAGGAAGAAGAAGCATACAAACGGACAAACAGACAGACTCGTGATTTATATATATATATATATATATATATATATATATATATATATATATATATATATATAGATTAGACAATTAATAAAAAAGTCAATGTTACAAATTGCAATGTTTCTTCTACTTTAGGTTATTTTTTTTTAAATTTCAACGTATATATATAAATATATATGTATATATATATATATATACGTTAAAATATAAATAAATAAAATAAAAAATATAATCTAAAGTAGAAGAAACATTGTAATAAAATCTCGTAATAAATTCCACTTCAATGAAATAAAAAATATTTATAATTTGTATCTAGAGTTCTAGCTGAAAATAGTGATGAATCGATAGAGTTGTAAAGAATGAATCGGTAAAACTATCACGGAATAACTTCTATTGATGAATAGAAATGAAATCTATTTGCAACTGATCCCAATTCTAGACATGAACTATCATTACTTATCGATCCGTGACAAGTTTATAAATCTTGTATTTGATACAACATAATAAAGTATAGGTAAATAGAAAAACAGAAAAAGATAAATATATCAATATCAAAATAAATAAATAAATAACAAAAATAAATAAATATCAATTGTTTTTGACCTATGGAAAAAAAATAAATATACAAAATATGAAGAGATTATTTATTATATATATATATATATATATATATATATATATATATATATAAAAATCAGTCCCGTAACAGGCCACGAGGGCCCTGAGGGGCAGATACTATAGAGGTATCTGATTCATGACCATACGGCACACTTGGGAGTGTGCCACACTATATATATATATATATATATATATATATATATATATATATATATCTACTTTATTTTTTAAAATCTGTAATAAGTTGTAAATGCCCTGTATACTTTCTTAGTATTGCTTAAAGAGAATACTAGCAGTCTATAAATATACGATCCCTAGTTTGTATATATATAAAATATATATAAATATATATATGTCTATATATATATATATATATATATATATATATATATATATATATATATATATATATATATCCCGAGCAAGCGATCCCGAGATTTTTTCTTCATGTGACTTCGCACGTGGGTTGAATTCGGCCTCCCTGACCGACCCTAGGCCAACCCATATTTAAATTAATGTAATAATGGGTACCTTGGGTGCTAGTGACTCCAGCAGTCGAAGCAGCCAAGGGGAAAATCAGGCGGCCGGAGCATAGTAATGACCACACTATCTCCCTAGTGTGCCGTATGGTCATGATTCAGATACCTCCATAGTATCTGCCCCTCAGGGCCCTCGTGGCCTATTACGGGACTGATTTTTTATTTATACATATATATATATATATATATATATATATATATATATATATATATATATATACATACATATATATTCGGCGCTAATGACCTAGAAGTAGACGCGCCGTAAAAAAAAAAAAAAAAAAAAAAAAAAAAAAAAATATATATACATATATATATATATACAATTTTAAAACCTTATTGTTATATGAATACTTTTTATACAAACTAGGGATCGTATATTTATAGACTGTTAGTATTCTCTTTAAGCAATACTAAGAAAGTATACAGGGCATTTACAACTTATTACAGATTTTAAAAAATAAAGTAGATAAAATAGCAACGAAAACCCAAAGGATTTTATCAAAAATATAAACAATAATTTAATAATTATTAAACTCTGAGAACTTTAGATTAAGGAGTGCGCATTCCGTTCGTATGGTTGTGGGTTCGAAGCCTACAGAGTATAGTGAATTTGTGTTGAATTACTGCCCTGGAAATGTGGGGTTAATCCGAGAAATGTGGGGTTAAACATTTCCAAACATATGTCTTATCTCAAATTATGATAACTAGTCCGTAGAAAAATATTTAGCAATAGTGGAGATGGAGCTTTTAGCTCGTTTCCTCAGTGCATCCATAGCGAGGAAACCCGTTTATGACGCAATCCCGAGGTGTCGACTTCGAAATTCACACGAATAAGATAGTTGCGTTTACGGTTTTTCGTTTGAATGCTTCCGGGTACACTCTGCAAAGGTCCTCTAACGTAGGAAGAGGAATAAAACCATTTTCAAAGCGATATCTGTAACCGTTTTCGAGAAAATTTGATAAAATTAATTTTTCGAACTAGTTTTCGGTTTGGGTAGTTAAAATCGTTGAATTCAGTTGAAATAGTTTCTAGATGTATGAAGTTCGTCCAAACTAGAATATTTAAAATTTGGTTACATTTAGAGTTAAACAAGTATTCGAAATAAAATGTTTTACTAACAGATATGACTAGTTTCAGAATTTTTGTATATTTTCTTAAATATCTTTATAACGATTGGCAACATCATGGTAAATAGACGTTTACCATTCAAAGGCCTAATCAGTGTCTTACAAAAACGTTTCTGCAGTAATTTTCAATAGGACGGACACATCCGGAGAAATAAATGCTTAAAACGCTCAAGTTGCTCGTTTCGTTTATTTGAACGGTTTTTTGGTCTGTTTCTCTTAGATTTTTATTGCTTGTTATTTTTGTATTTTTTTACAGTAGCAAAAAGTATTTATCTGAAAAAGAGGACACATAAAATGAGAAACAATATTTTGTTGTTAGAAATATAACTTCCCTAATAATGCCTTGAAATTATTTTCTTCTATTAACCTGCTGTCGGCTTCGTTCTTCTCAACATTTTTCTATTCACTGTTTACTTCACTCTTCAATTAATTGTTTGTTTTTAATTTCATTTACTAATAAAATGAGTATTTTACTGAACCAAGGTGAAAAAATAAGAAACCTATTCCTCAAAGAGCTTCAAAATAAACTAATAACTCTTTTTATTTCTTTAAAAAAGTCTCTATTAGGAATAAAAACGGAAAGATGCAGATGAAGCGGTTTCAGCAAGTGCGCCTATTTATATCATTTTAAATTTCTTATCCAAACTGATATGAAACCAATGTCATGGTATTTCTGGATAATATCAATAGCAAAGGTTCTTCTAATAACTAATTATAAACGTTTTTAAATTGAACCTGTAAAGATTTGGAAAGGTGTACTTCAGGGTGAGATACTTAGTCCATATCTAGTCTGTTTTTAAAGCTTGTCAGGACGAAGAGGATTCGTTGGTGTTTTTTATCCTTTGTAAATCTGATCATGCCTTTTTTATGACTTCTCTAAAACTATTTTCCCCTGCACAAAGCAAAATGGTGATTTCTATTCATAGATTCTAATGTATTCTCAAATTGTCTAATATTTGATGATTATGGCGACAAAGCTGCACCAGAGTAATGTTGTTTACTATTTAGAAATAGGTAATTTCCATTACAAATCGCTGGGTAATTTCTCGCTCATTTCTTATTCACAACCGTACAACAATGTCGGCATAGGTTCTTCCCATATTTATCTCCCGTACATTCTTATGTTATTCATTTATTTATTTTTACGGTATCAACAACTGGGATACAAACCCCGGGCTATCTACAGGTTGACCTGTTCATTATATCAACAGTACACGGTCGGTCACCCAGCTTCCCCCCCCCCCTTTCTAATAACGATTAATATCGAACATTAGATTAAATAAACAGCTATTATCAGTGTTAACTTAATAATTTCAATGCCAAAATTCTCGATAAGAATTTATTCAAATTATTACTGTAGGCTTTCTGTTTATTACCATTTCAATAGAAAAGTAATTACACTTGAAACTTTTTCCAAAAACAAAGTCTTATTTTTCTTTTAATTTTATTTGTTTGATTCTCTTTTTTACCGTGATTATCAAAAAAATATAAAAAAATTATAATTTTGAATGATCATATTTTTTTTTGTTGTATATAGATTGTTTTCTTTTTAAACAAACAAACAGAAAGAAGTAGTGCTCCAGTGATGATTATTTGTCATCAGGTGATTAATTGCCTGAAAGGTAACAGCAACAGAAATCTGATTGGCCTTCAGAAAAATAATAGCTTAATACTTTTACTCCGAAAATTGAATGATCTATGGCATCGAGCAAACATTATCTTATACTAATGAGTATAAGATACTATCCTATTAGCAAAAAATACTAATGAGTATTCTTATTTTATTTGTAAATATGTTTTTGTAAATAGATAGATAGATGTTTTCAATGTTACACTTAAAACCTCTGCATCAAAACGGTAGGATTTCTTCAAAACAAAGTATCGCCATTTTCTTTCTTCAAGCAATGCATATTCAATAGCTAAGTGGTTATTTTACAAACGTATTAGGCCGATTTGTATTCTAAAATCTTTAATTAATAAAAACAATGGAATTTTTCCTGAAAAGTGTACAGCCATTTTGTTTTTCTAGAAATGAAATCCAAATTCATATATATATATATATATATATATATATATATATATATATATATATTATTTATTTATTTATTAGAAATCTGTACAAATTATAAACAGTAAAATGATCAAGTTTGTTGATGCAGATATTATGTACAAGTTGACAAAAACGGTAAAAAAAAATAAAATAAAAAACATACAAAATATGGAAGGAGACAACCACTGTTGGCACTTCCAGAGATGTCTCAGTAAATATGGAAGGAGACAACCACTGTTGGCACTTCCAGAGATGTCTCTGTAAATATGGAAGGAGACAACCACTGTTGGCACTTCCAGAGATGTCTCAGTAAATATGGAAGAAGACAACCACTGTTGGCACTTCCAGAGATGTCTCAGTAAATATGGAAGGAGACAACCACTGTTGGCACTTCCAGAGATGTCTCAGTAAATATGGAAGAAGACAACCACTGTTGGCACTTCCAGAGATGTCTCAGTAAATATGGAAGAAGACAACCACTGTTGGCACTTCCAGAGATGTCTCAGTAAATATGGCAGGAGACAACCACTGTTGGCACTTCCAGAGATGTCTCAGTAAATATGGAAGAAGACAACCACTGTTGGCACTTCCAGAGATGTCTCAGTAAATATGGAAGGAGACAACCACTGTTGGCACTTCCAGAGATGTCTCAGTAAATATGGAAGGAGACAACCACTGTTGGCACTTCCAGAGATGTCTCAGTAAATATGGAAGAAGACAACCACTGTTGGCACTTCCAGAGATGTCTCAGTAAATATGGAAGAAGACAACCACTGTTGGCACTTCCAGAGATGTCTCTGTAAATATGGAAGGAGACAACCACTGTTGGCACTTCCAGAGATGTCTCAGTAAATATGGAAGAAGACAACCACTGTTGGCACTTCCAGAGATGTCTCAGTAAATATGGAAGAAGACAACCACTGTTGGCACTTCCAGAGATGTCTCAGTAAATATTTTGCTGGTCACGATACCATCAGGTAAGTAAATTGTCTCGGGGCCACTGTCTCTTGAGCCGCCTGGGAGGATTGTCTGGATGGGATTGGGAAGATAAGATTTGATCTTCGGGATTAGGATGGTATGACAATTTGGAGTGGAACATTTGCAAACGGGTCTTAACAAGGTCAAGGACAAATGGAATGTTAAGGTCATTGTGAAGGGTTTTGTTGGATACATAGAAAGGGGCATTTACAATTTTACGGAGGACTTTTGACTGGAATGCCTGTATTCTGTTGATGTTGGATTGTTTTGCAGATCCCCAGAGTTCGAGTCCGTATGTCCATATTGGTCGAATAATTGTTTTGTATATCGTTAGTTTGTTCTGTATTGATAATTTAGATGAGGGTCCAAGGAGTCGTCTAAGTAGTCCGTATCTTTTGTTCAGTTCTTGTCTTTTCAGTCTCGTGTGAGGGTTCCATGTCAGTCGGCTGTCAAGGTATAATCCTAGATATCGAACCTCGCTGGATACTGGTAGTGGAGTGTTTTTGAGATGTACAGAAGTGCATGATCTCCGGTTGAGAGTGAATGTAACCTGCTTACATTTTTCAGGGTTGATTTTTACTCTCCACATTTCACTCCAATGTTGTATGGCGGTAAGATGTTCCTGCAGGTGTTGGGATGCTACTGAGGGATCGGGGGAAGTTGATAGGATGGCAGTATCATCTGCGTAGGTTGTTAGAAGGGTTGGGGGGGGGGGGGGAATATCCGCAGTGTAAAGAATGAAAAGGAGAGGACCAATAATTCTCCCTTGAGGGACTCCAAGCATTTATGGGGTAGGTCGGGGAAAGAGTTGTACCGTATTTGACTTGGAAGGATCTGTTTGACAGGTAGGATTTGAGGATAAGGAAATAGGTGTGTTGAAGTATAAGCTTTACTTTGTAAAGTAATCCCGGGTGCCAAACCAGATCGAATGCTTGAGCAACGTCGAGAAAGGCACTCGTGCCAAAAACTCTTACGTTCAAGCGAGGAGAAAATTGAGTCTACGACTCGTAAGCACTGTTGTATGGTGGAATGCTGGAAGCGGAAACCAAATTGATGGTTGGGAATTGTATTCGAGGATTCTATGATAGGGAGGATTCTTTTATAAAGGAGTTTTTCGAATATTTTGGACATTAATGGCAGAAGGCTGATAGGTCGATAGGAAGAAGGGCAATCTGGAGGTTTGAAGGGTTTGGGGATAACGATGACAACTGAGTGATTCCAGGGATTCGGGAAATGGGTTGTTCTTAGGATTGAGTTATACAGGTAAGTAAGGAATATAATGGCCTTCTGGGGGAGGTTTTTGTGCATTGTGGAGGTGATAAGATCATAACCGGGAGATTTCCTAGGAAGGTGTTTGATGATGTATTTAACTTCGGATGGATGGAAAGCTTTGGGAGGGAAGGACAAAGGTAAAGGAGAATTCAGGTAATCTTCGATATCTGCATCATGGGAGGGGCACATTTGAGGATTAGGGGAAAATACTGTGGTTAGGTGTGTGGAGAGGAGGAGCGCCTTTTCTTCATCACTTCTGGCCCAGGTCCCGTCGTTGCGTTTGAGAGGGGAAGGAATTGGGTGGAACTTTAGGATTTTACGAGTGACTGTCAACAAAGAACAGTCTTGTGTAGAGAGGGATGAAAGGTATTCGTTAAAGGATTCTGAGCGGAATTGGGATAGGGAAGATTTCAGTTGGCGTGTCAGTCTGTTGTATGCGTTTCTGTCGGAGGGATAGCGTGATCTTTGCCATAAAGCCCTGGCTCGTCGCTTGGCTGCAAGGAGTTCTTGGATGTGGGTTGGGAGTGGCATTTTGGGTGGAGGAGGGAAACTTGTTCTTGGTCGGCATGAATTGCGGGCACTGTCTTGAATGGCTTTAGTAAACGATTCAGTGGCTTTGTCTAGGTCTGAAGGGGTTTTTAGGGAAACGGTTAGGTCTATGGAGCGCTCTAGGTTGAGCTGAAATGATTGCCAGTTGGTGGGACCGGGAGTAAGGGATGGTTGTAGAGGGTTAGAAGGATCGCAGAATGGTCCGACGATAGGTCGAGGAGCGAATCAACAGAAGTCACTATGCCTCCCAAGCCAGACGAGATGAAGAAATCGACTAGGTCAGGGCTGCGGGATGGATCAGTTGGCCAGTATGTTGGCGTGTTGGGAGATATTGGGCGATAATTTTGGGAGTTAAGGATATCGTAAAGGATTCTGCCACGGGAGTTAGCTGAACGGCTTCCCCACATGGGGTGTTTCGCATTAAAATCACCCCCGGTGAGGAAGCGGGGACCAAAGGATTGGAATATTGAGAGGAATTCAGGATGGTAGCCTGCAGGCTTACTGAAGCGATGCTGGACTCTTGATGGCGCTTGATCTGGTTCTTGATTAGAATTAGAGTCCCGTGCTGCGCCAGAGATGGATGATCGGTTCGATAACAGGAGTAACCCTTAACACCGAAGGACATGGAGTTTTTCAGGTGTGTCTCAGTTATAAGGGCGATGTTGATGTTTTTGTCAGTTAGTAAAAGTGTCAGTTCTTGTCTTCTTGTTGTAAGTCCGTAAATTCATATATATAAAGAAGTTTTGTGCAAAAAATCGACCATATCCAACAAATAATAAACGAGGTGTGATTCTTTCGACCATAAGATCAGGATTGGGACCACTGTCCCTAATTGACATCAGGCCTTCGAATATTCCATGAACAACTTAATAAGATTGTAGGCTATTCGTCCCTAGAAACGGCGAGACCTCCAAGACTACATCGTCCTAGGCCTATTAATCCCTAGAAACGGCGAGACCTCCTAGACTACATCGTCCTAGGCCTATTGATCCCTAGATACGGCGAGACCTCCAAGACTACATCGTCCTAGGCCTATTAATCCCTAGAAACAGCGAGACATCCTAGAATACATCGTCCTAGGCCTATTGATCCCTAGATACGGCGAGACCTCCTAGGCTACATCGTCCTATGCCTATTCATCCCTAGAAACGGCGAGACCTCCTAGACTACATCGTCCTAGGCCTATTGATCCCTAGATACGGCGAGACCTCCTAGGCTACATCTTCCTAGGCCTATTGATCCCTAGAAACGGCGAGACCTCCTAGGCTACATCGTCCTAGGCCTATTAATCCCTAGAAACGGCGAGACCTCCTAGACTACATCGTCCTAGGCCTATTGATCCCTAGATACGGCGAGACCTCCTAGGCTACATCGTCCTATGCCTATTCATCCCTAGAAACGGCGAGACCTCCTAGACTACATCGTCCTAGGCCTATTGATCCCTAGATACGGCGAGACCTCCTAGACTACATCTTCCTAGGCCTATTGATCCCTAGAAACGGCGAGACCTCCTAGGCTACATCGTCCTAGGCCTATTAATCCCTAGAAACGGCGAGACCTCCTAGACTACATCGTCCTAGGCCTATTGATCCCTAGATACGGCGAGACCTCCTAGGCTACATCGTCCTATGCCTATTCATCCCTAGAAACGGCGAGACCTCCTAGACTACATCGTCCTAGGCCTATTGATCCCTAGATACGGCGAGACCTCCAAGACTACATCGTCCTAGGCCTATTAATCCCTAGAAACGGCGAGACCTCCTAGACTACATCGTCCTAGGCCTATTGATCCCTAGATACGGCGAGACCTCCTAGGCTACATCGTCCTATGCCTATTCATCCCTAGAAACGGCGAGACCTCCTAGACTACATCGTCCTAGGCCTATTGATCCCTAGATACGGCGAGACCTCCAAGACTACATCGTCCTAGGCCTATTAATCCCTAGAAACGGCGAGACCTCCTAGACTACATCGTCCTAGGCCTATTGATCCCTAGATACGGCGAGACCTCCTAGGCTACATCGTCCTATGCCTATTCATCCCTAGAAACGGCGAGACCTCCTAGACTACATCGTCCTAGGCCTATTGATCCCTATTCATCCTTCTATCACCTGAAGATGGCGTTGGTAGATTACAGCCAAGATGCCGAGCTTCCTGTTATCTACTGGCTTAGAGAATCCTCTTCTAGCTGGTTTTATTTTTAGCTTCCGACATGGAACCCTGTTCAGGCGGGTTGATCGATGGCTGACAGTCTGTCTTACAGCTCTCATGACTTGAATCAACCCGATCCAATCATTCAAGCAGATTTTAAGGGAAATTTTAATACTTTTTAATAAAGGCATTGGATAGATGTGCTAGTGATTTCGATATTGTTAGCATAATTATTATTATTTATATATTTTTAAAATTAATGCAGATTGATTCAATTTTCTTGGGTTATAATTTTAGTTATTTAGCCCACTATGAAAGTGGGGACGGGCCCCTCTCTCCAGTGGGGTAGCCCCCCCCCCACACCGCAGACTTTAGAGTAGGAAAATCCATACGACTGTTTCAGGCGGAATGAAGACTCTCGGACGCCATTGCACTACAAGGATGGTAATGTCCTGCGCTATCAGGAGGTGATAACGGGATGGTGCTGTCCTGCGCTATCAGGAGGTGATAACGGGATGATGCTGTCCTGCGCTATCAGGAGGTGATAACGGGATGGTGCTGTCCGGCGCTATCAGGAATTGATAACGAGATGATGCTGTCCTGGGCTATCAGGAGGTGATAACGGGATGATGCTGTCCTGCGCTATCAGGAGGTGATAACGGGATGGTGCTGTCCGGCGCTATCAGGAATTGATAACGGGATGATGCTGTCCTGCGATATCAGGAGGTGATAACGGGATGGTGCTGTCCTGGGCTATCAGGAATTGATAACGAGATGATGCTGTCCTGGGCTATCAGGAGGTGATAACGGGATGATGCTGTCCTGCGCTATCAGGAGGTGATAACGGGATGGTGCTGTCCTGCGCTATCAGGAGGTGATAACGAGATGATGCTGCCCTGCGCTATCAGTAGGTGATAACGGGATGGTACTGTCCTGCGCTATCAGGAGTTGATAACAGCATTCTCAGGGAGGTCTGGATTTGACGGAAAGGTATTTAGATACAGCTGGGCCGGTCATGCTACTGTCAAAGGGCGACGCTGACGGACGGGGAGCTGGTGAGGAGACATTATGTCTTCATCAGAGGTTTCTGATATTAATATCCAAAGGATGGAAAGCGTGACTTAGATACTTATCAGCTGTTTCCGACTCATCAAACATACAACATCACATTAGCCAAGTAAAGCAATCCGGCCTATTAATCCTATGAACAAATTAACACTCAGAGCTTTCCACGGCGATGGTATTCAAGGACTTCAGGATATTTCCGTGATGATGTTTTAATTACCGACGTTTCGGCAGACATTTAGCCGGCTTCTTCGGGGTTATTCCTGATAATCTCTCTCTTTTTTTTTTTTTTTTTTTTTTTTTTTTTTTTTTTTTTTTTTTTTTTTTTTTTTACGGCACATCTACATCTAGGTCATTAGCGCCGACATCCAGGGTGGAGCGAGGAATTTTCCCAGCGAGCCGTGGGATGAGAAAATTCCTGCCGGAGGTTCGGAATCGAACCCTCCATCTCCCGCTTATGAATCCAAGGCGCTAGCCATTAGACCACGGGAGACCCCTTTATCATATTAGTGATACTGTAATTGTTTCTTCAAGCAACAAACATTCATGTAACATCCAATCCGAATTATACCGATGTATTCATGTAACATCCAATCCGAATTATACCGATGTATTCATGTAACATCCAATCCGAATTATACCGATGTATTCATGTAACATCCAATCCGAATTATACCGATGTATTCAGTCCATGAGTGTTATCCAGAGTGTTCGTTAGACGGATAAAGCAGCCCGTGCTGTTTCCTTGTCTTATCAACCAGAAGACTCGGTCTGGAATTATCATTAACACTGTAATCCTACTCTTTTGTACAAGAGCTGACAATAGTTAGCCGAGGTTTCTATTCCTCATGTACTATTTAGAAAGATCTACAATAGAACTAACCACACGTTAAGGTATTGTCATTCTGCCGAAATACAGTGATCTATCTACAGAAAGCCTGCAGAACTGCTGGACCCTGTATCCGCTCTGTTCGGATAGAAACCAGGATTTTCGCTTCGACTGCTGACGGTCCGGTCCGGGACGGGATATATAGCGTGAATGTAATACCTGTCTTGCTTGATAGATGTTTAGCTTAATACACTAAGCATCCGTCAAGCAAGAGTGTCCAAAACCTGACCAAAACCCTAGTTTTTGAATGGTCACGCCAGAGAATCCACAGACATTCCTAGCAAGAATTAAGTAGGAACACATGGTAATACGAAAATAATAATGATAAATTACATGCAAATTTACCAACTCTTTTACAAGTGCAACTTCGATTGGGAATTCTATAAAATAAAGAAGTGTACATCCCTCACAGACGTCAAGGGTCCATGTTACTTAATGTTTTAATGTCCCCTGATTGTGGACTAGCCATGTTGTTGAAACCGACGTTTCGCTACACACTCTGTCGCCTTCTTCAGGGCTTATTGTACGAATAAAATCCAAAAATGTCGACAGAATATATGTCGAAATGTCGGTTAATACAACATCGATACCAGAACACCATAAAACATTATTTATTTATTAAATATTTAACGTCCATTATTATTAAATACGAATTTTAGGACGGGTTATCTATAGGTTACCACCCTCTCTAACCAGGATAGGGCTGATGCCACTACCCCATAGTGGGAATCGAACCCACGACCCTTGGCACGGATTGTTAAGTACTCACGCCTTAACACCCACGGCCACCGGGCCTCTAAATAAAACATTGAATACCAAAAACAATTCGATTACTACGAGTGAGAAACATGTTATGCATTATACATGAACGAAGCATCAATATGTAGCTAAGGCGAGTATGTTAGTAAATGGTATATATTATATGATAATATATTGGTCGACAGCTAACGTCGCGCTTTCCTGATCGACTCCATTAGGAGTGTATGATATTGACGTCACGCCAAAGAACCCCCCCCCCCACGTGGTGCTCCACTGCAGACTAGACTGCTTACATAATCAATGCTGCCTGGACACGCAGAGGTCTACTTTCGTTTCAAGGAACTGCTTCATCTATAAGCATTCTTATGAGATATGCAATATCATATTGTCTATATATATGCCATAGACTTCTGTCCGACTGGTTGGATAATGGAAGAATTTATCGAACTGAGATGGAAGAAGGATAGCTATGAAAAGGAATACACGTATTAAATAGACATGGACTCGTGTTCCAATACTTGCACGGACGACTGACAGAGAAACACAAAGCATTTCCTTTATCCGTCTGTGTATGTAAGATTTGAAAGGAAGAACCATGGGATTTACTCCTAAAAGAATTAAGCAATGAAATTCTATCATATTCGAACGGAGACCTTCAGTAGGTCATACCATTAAAGTCATGTGCACAATATCATATTCGAACGGAGACCTTCAGTAGGTCATACCATTAAAGTCATGTGCACAATATCATATTCGAACGGAGACCTTCAGTAGGTCATACCATTAAAGTCATGTGCACAATATCATATTCGAACGGAGACCTTCAGTAGGTCATACCATTAAAGTCATGTGCACAATATCATATTCGAACGGAGACCTTCAGTAGGTCATACCATTAAAGTTATGTGCACAATATCATATTCGAACGGAGACCTTCAGTAGGTCATACCATTAAAGTCATGTGCACAATATCATATTCGAACGGAGACCTTCAGAAGGTCATACCATTAAAGTCATGTGCACAATATCATATTCGAACGGAGACCTTCAGTAGGTCATACCATTAAAGTCATGTGCACAATATCATATTCGAACGGAGACCTTCAGTAGGTCATACCATTAAAGTCATGTGCACAATATCATATTCGAACGGAGACCTTCAGTAGGTCATACCATTAAAGTCATGTGCACAATATCATATTCGAACGGAGACCTTCAGTAGGTCATAACATTAAAGTCATGTGCACAATATCATATTCGAACGGAGACCTTCAGTAGGTCATACCATTAAAGTCATGTGCACAATATCATATTCGAACGGAGACCTTCAGTAGGTCATACCATTAAAGTCATGTGCACAATATGGAATTTTTATTTAGAACATGATACAATATGAATTAACTAAAAATAATTAAGATATTTATAGCCCTTTGGAATATGCTGTTATTCATATACAGATACTATATAGAACAGTCTATATCCCCTCTCCCGTCCATATCACAGCTAAGCATCGGCTTGAAGAGAGCTAACATCCTTAGCTTCTTGACAGATACTGACCATGTGCTGTGTATTAGTCGGGTCTATATCGCCCCTCCCGTCAATATCACAGCTAAGCATCGGCTTGAAGAGAGCTAACATCCTTAGCTTGTTGACAGATACTGACCATGTGCTGTGTATTAGTCGGGTCTATATCGCCCCTCCCGTCCATATCACAGCTAAGCATCGGTTTGAAGAGAGCTAACATCCTTAGCTTCTTGACAGATACTGACCATGTGCTGTGTATTAGTCGGGTCTATATCGCCCCTCCCGTCAATATCACAGCTAAGCATCGGCTTGAAGAGAGCTAACATCCTTAGCTTGTTGACAGATACTGACCATGTGCTGTGTATTAGTCGGGTCTATATCGCCCCTCCCGTCAATATCACAGCTAAGCATCGGCTTGAAGAGAGCTAACATCCTTAGCTTCTTGACAGATACTGACCATGTGCTGTGTATTAGTCGGGTCTATATCGCCCCTCCCGTCAATATCACAGCTAAGCATCGGCTTGAAGAGAGCTAACATCCTTAGCTTGTTGACAGATACTGACCATGTGCTGTGTATTAGTCGGGTCTATATCGCCCCTCCCGTCAATATCACAGCTAAGCATCGGCTTGAAGAGAGCTAACATCCTTAGCTTGTTGACAGATACTGACCATGTGCTGTGTATTAGTCGGGTCTATATCGCCCCTCCCGTCAATATCACAGCTAAGCATCGGCTTGAAGAGAGCTAACATCCTTAGCTTGTTGACAGATACTGACCATGTGCTGTGTATTAGTCGGGTCTATATTCCCCCTCCCGTCCATATCACAGCTAAGCATCGGCTTGAAGAGAGCTAACATCCTTAGCTTGTTGACAGATACTGACCATGTGCTGTGTATTAGTCGGGTCTATATTCCCCCTCCCGTCCATATCACAGCTAAGCATCGGCTTGAAGAGAGCTAACATCCTTAGCTTGTTGACAGATACTGACCATGTGCTGTGTATTAGTCGGGTCTATATTCCCCCTCCCGTCCATATCACAGCTAAGCATCGGCTTGAAGAGAGCAAACATCCTTAGCTTGTTGACAGATACTGACCATGTGCTGTGTATTAGTCGGGTCTATATTCCCCCTCCCGTCCATATCACAGCTAAGCTTCGGTTTGAAGAGAGCTAACATCCTTAGCTTGTTGACAGATACTGACCATGTGCTGTGTATTAGTCGGGTCTATATCCCCCCTCCCGTCCATATCGCAGCTAAGCATCGGCTTGAAGAGAGCTAACATCCTTAGCTTGTTGACAGATACTGACCATGTGCTGTATAATAGTCGAGCCATTCGGATTCGGCTAAATCATGAACAAAGGGTATTTCAGTGTCTCGGTGGATAGTCAAGTTTGATACGTAGAAAGAGGTGGTTATTCCGAAATATAAGATTATAAAAGAGGGAATCCCCCCCCCCGTAAAGGATATATAAGCCACGCCCCTGATAAGAACTGCACTATCCATGCTAAAGCAAAGTTAAGAATCTGAATAAAACTTTTTAATCTTGAGCCGCGCTAAATATTCTGTAGATTCTCCTAGCTTTCCCTGAGGAAAGCTAAAACTAGAAATTGCTCTGAGATCTCTAGTATTCTCCATCTCTCCCCCCTCGACAAGTCCACTTCAGGAAAAGTCCCTTGGAAATCCTGCCTTTAAGGAAGTCTCCTTCTAAATCCTTCCTTTTAGAGTGTTTGGATATGATTTCTATACTTTTAGCAGAAATATTTATACTCAGAATGTAATTCACAGGGGTTTTCGCACAATCTTCTTCACTTCATTTCATATTCTACTAAAGAAAGTGATATATCTGTAACTATACATTGACTTATCTTGCACAACTTATCGTCTCATTAACATCTTTTATAGCTTATTAAACAAAATTTTCTTAAACATTTATCAGGCGCAATAGTCGACAAATACAATACGTGAAATACTAATAGTCCGTCTCGCAGGAACTGCGTCATCTTAGGGCGATTCCGTTCTTATCCCTTCTGCTATTTAGGAAGATTGTAATAGAAGCAGTCAATAGACAAGCTAAGGATGTTAGCTCTCTTCAAGCCGATGCTTAGCTGTGATATGGACGGGAGGGGGAATATAGACCCGACTAATACACAGCACATGGTCAGTATCTGTCAACAAGCTAAGGATGTTAGCTCTCTTCAAGCCGATGCTTAGCTGTGATATGGACGGGAGAGGGGATATAGACCCGACTAATACACAGCACATGGTCAGTATCTGTCAAGAAGCTCAGGATGTTAGCTCTCTTCAAGCCGATGCTTAGCTGTGATATGGACGGGAGAGGGGATATAGACCCGACTAATATACAGCACATGGTCAGTATCTGTCAAGAAGCTCAGGATGTTAGCTCTCTTCAAGCCGATGCTTAGCTGTGATATTGACGGGAGGGGCGATATAGACCCGACTAATACACAGCACATGGTCAGTATCTGTCAAGAAGCTAAGGATGTTAGCTCTCTTCAAGCCGATGCTTAGCTGTGATATGGACGGGAGAGGGGATATAGACTGTTCTATATAGTATCTGTATATGAATAACAGCATATTCCAAAGGGCTATAAATATCTTAATTATTTTTAGTTAATTCATATTGTATCATGTTCTAAATAAAAATTCCATATTGTGCACATGACTTTAATGGTATGACCTACTGAAGGTCTCCGTTCGAATATGATATTGTGCACATGACTTTAATGGCATGACCTACTGAAGGTCTCCGTTCGAATATGATATTGTGCACATGACTTTAATGGTATGACCTACTGAAGGTCTCCGTTCGAATATGATATTGTGCACATGACTTTAATGGTATGACCTACTGAAGGTCTCCGTTCGAATATGATATTGTGCACATGATTTTAATGGTATGACCTACTGAAGGTCTCCGTTCGAATATGATATTGTGCACATGACTTTAATGGCATGACCTACTGAAGGTCTCCGTTCGAATATGATATTGTGCACATGACTTTAATGGTATGACCTACTGAAGGTCTCCGTTCGAATATGATATTGTGCACATGACTTTAATGGCATGACCTACTGAAGGTCTCCGTTCGAATATGATATTGTGCACATGACTTTAATGGTATGACCTACTGAAGGTCTCCGTTCGAATATGATATTGTGCACATGACTTTAATGGTATGACCTACTGAAGGTCTCCGTTCGAATATGATATTGTGCACATGACTTTAATGGTATGACCTACTGAAGGTCTCCGTTCGAATATGATATTGTGCACATGACTTTAATGGTATGACCTACTGAAGGTCTCCGTTCGAATATGATATTGTGCACATGACTTTAATGTTATGACCTACTGAAGGTCTCCGTTCGAATATGATATTGTGCACATGACTTTAATGTTATGACCTACTGAAGGACTCCGTTCGAATATGATATTGTGCACATGACTTTAATGTTATGACCTACTGAAGGTCTCCGTTCGAATATGATATTGTGCACATGACTTTAATGGTATGACCTACTGAAGGTCTCCGTTCGAATATGATATTGTGCACATGACTTTAATGTTATGACCTACTGAAGGTCTCCGTTCGAATATGATATTGTGCACATGACTTTAATGTTATGACCTACTGAAGGTCTCCGTTCGAATATGATATTGTGCACATGACTTACATTGAGGAACCCCGCTTATAAGGTTGATCTCATGACGCAATCCGGTAGTGCCGACTAGAAAATTTTGCGTTTCAGAACCCCTAGAGACTGAAAATGATAGTGGTTAAAATTTATATATATATATATATATATATATATATATATATATATATATATATATATGTATATATTTATATATATATATGTGTGTGTGTGTATATATATATATATATATATATATATATATATATATATATATATATATTCATTTCGCTCTGTAGCTCCCAGACGAATGGTCCGATTTTGATGAAATTTGGTACAAAAATCTTTCGTTTAATTTGAAAGGTCAAGTTCGTTAACCAGCAAAATCCGCCCACTGGAAGATGGCGTTTGGGGCGAAATTCGCGCAAAAAAAATCGAAACGCTTACGTTTTTGAACACTATTAGAAATCAGCTACCTCCACCGTTAATAGTTCTTGGAGATTTTAATGCACAT
>OX328129.1:82845273-82865273 GCA_946811695.1 Gonocerus acuteangulatus | reverse complement strand
ACTCAGGATTGGACACACATTAATAACCCATAGCTACACGATGACTATAAGGCTAAATATGAAACATGAAACAGTGAACTAACTCTCAAAAACACACTAACAGAATGGCAACAAAGTTCCAACACAAATCGTAAGAACAATTTAAATATCTTTGGTTAAATTTATGTCAAGCAACTATACAAAGTTTCCGTTGAATCCATACTTTTGGTCAACCTAACTGAAAACAAGTTTTGGAAAACTATTTTTATTCTGTTTTCTCGAAAACGGTTAATGTTACCGCTTTAAAAATGGTTAATTTCCATGCGGTAGAAATGCTATAAACACAAGCCTACAACCACAGATTGGTTGGCGAAAACTGTGTTCCGCTTGGGCATTTTAAATAAAACAACTTGGCATTTTAAATCAAGCAGAACATTTCTGGGCCAACACCCACACACACTCGCACGCACGCACGCACGTACGCACGCACACACGCACACACACACACACACACACACACATATAATATATATATATATATATATATATATATATATATATTTGAACCACCGTTATTTTCGTGATGTATGTGTTATGAAACGCGAAGTGTTCTAATCAGCAAGTGATTAGGGATTGCGTGATCGGGTACTCGGCGTAATCAGCTGGTTTCTACCTATGAAGGGGGGAGGAAGGAATCCCGCTAATAAACAGATCAACGTCTTGTGATTGCAACATGAATACTAAATTATTAAAATTACAAATATACAGCCATGGGGAAATGGTTAGATAACCATAAATACTATAATAGACTTCACTACTTCTTAGAACAATATCTCGCCTTTATATTTACGCTTTAAGGTTAGCTGAGTGGTAGAGCACTGGTTTAAGGTTAGCTGAGTGGTAGAGCACTGGTTTAAGGTTAGCTGAGTGGTAGAGCACTGGTTTAAGGTTAGCTGAGTGGTAGAGCACTGGTTTAAGGTTAGCTGAGTGGTAGAGCACTGGTTTATGGTTAGCTGAGTGGTAGAGCACTGGTTTAAGGTTAGCTGAGTGGTAGAGCACTGGTTTAAGGTTAGCTGAGTGGTAGAGCACTGGTTTAAGGTTAGCTGAGTGGTAGAGCACTGGTTTAAGGTTAGCTGAGTGGTAGAGCACTGGTTTAAGGTTAGCTGAGTGGTAGAGCACTGGTTTATGGTTAGCTGAGTGGTAGAGCACTGGTTTAAGGTTAGCTGAGTGGTAGAGCACTGGTTTAAGGTTAGCTGAGTGGTAGAGCACTGGTTTAAGGTTAGCTGAGTGGTAGAGCACTGGTTTAAGGTTAGCTGAGTGGTAGAGCACTGGTTTAAGGTTAGCTGAGTGGTAGAGCACTGGTTTAAGGTTAGCTGAGTGGTAGAGCACTGGTTTAAGGTTAGCTGAGTGGTAGAGCACTGGTTTAAGGTTAGCTGAGTGGTAGAGCACTGGTTTAAGGTTAGCTGAGTGGTAGAGCACTGGTTTAAGGTTAGCTGAGTGGTAGAGCACTGGTTTAAGGTTAGCTGAGTGGTAGAGCACTGGTTTAAGGTTAGCTGAGTGGTAGAGCACTGGTTTAAGGTTAGCTGAGTGGTAGAGCAATGGTTTATGGTTAGCTGAGTGGTAGAGCACTGGTTTAAGGTTAGCTGAGTGGTAGAGCACTGGTTTAAGGTTAGCTGAGTGGTAGAGCACTGGTTTAAGGTTACCTGAGTGGTAGAGCACTGGACTAATATGCTGGAGGAGCCGAGTTCAAATCCCGAGCATAGTACTAAAGATTTTTATCTTCTAGTGTCTTCCTTCATGGGTTGGATTCGGCCTCCCTGACCGTCCCTAGGCCACCCAGGCTTTAATTAATTTATTAATGGGTACCTTGCTGAGTAAATACAATTACAAACGAAGGCATGGGCGTATTTAGAAAATAATTACGGGAGGGGCTGGAAAAATTCCGGGGGGGGGCTGAGACCATTCAGGGATATGGAATACTAACAATCTACAACTTGGAATAGTTACTGCAATTAGAACACTATAAAACTATTATTTCTGAACTAAGTGATCTTATATAATTCATTTTAAGGTTTTTATGATATATTTTACCGATTTCGGGGGCTGCAGCCCCCTCAGCCCCCCTCCCTTATATACGCCCAAGAACGAAGGTGGTTTTAATAATATTGAACTATGTACAATGGAATTTCTGTATTATCTTCTTGTCAACGCTCCATATCATCTTGAATCTTATCGTTCGAGTATAGTGAATCTGCATTATGATAAAAATACAAAATGAAAAAAAAAATCATCAAATGAGCATAAGAGCCGATAGAGTAGTTTTGATCTCATGTTTTTTTCAGATGTTCGTTTAGAAAACCTTTACCCAGTCTCAAGATCAAGATGGTGTTTATATCGGGCTCATGAAACAATTTTATCAGAAATTTTTTCTTCGAGTTTAGCATGAATCCGGATGATGGATCTTGTGTGTGCCGAATCTCAATGAACAAAAAAATAGAAATTAACAAAAGTGTTTATATATATATATATATATATATATATATATATATATATATATATATATATATATATATATATATGCAGATATATACTCAAACATATACACATTAGGGAAAGTCTACTGTATATATATACATTAAAGAGTAGTGTATCAATTTCTTTTCCGTTGTTTCACTGTAATAATACATTTGCCTAACAAACTTCCTAGCTCTGCTGACGTCGCTTCAGAGACTCTTCCTTCTCCTGTTTCATTGTAATAATACATTTGCCCAACAAACTTCCTAGCTTTGCTGACGTCGCTTCAGAGGCTCTTCCTTCTCCTGTTTCATTGTAATAATACATTTGCCCAACAAACTTCCTAGCTTTGCTGACGTCGCTTCAGAGGCTCTTCCTTCTCCTGTTTCATTGTAATAATACATTTGCCCAACAAACTTCCTAGCTTTGCTGACGTCGCTTCAGAGGCTCTTCCTTCTCCTGTTTCACTGTAATAACACATTTGCCCAACAAACTTCCTAGCTTTGCTGACGTCGCTTCAGAGGCTCTTCCTTCTCCTGTTTCACTGTAATAACACATTTGCCCAACAAACTTCCTAGCTTTGCTGACGTCGCTTCAGAGGCTCTTCCTTCTCCTGTTTCATTGTAATACTACATTTGCCCAACAAACTTCCTAGCTTTGCTGACGTCGCTTCAGAGGCTCTTCCTTCTCCTGTTTCATTGTAATAATACATTTGCCCAACAAACTTCCTAGCTTTGCTGACGTCGCTTCAGAGGCTCTTCCTTCTCCTGTTTCATTGTAATAATACATTTGCCCAACAAACTTCCTAGCTTTGCTGACGTCGCTTCAGAGGCTCTTCCTTCTCCTGTTTCATTGTAATAATACATTTGCCCAACAAACTTCCTAGCTTTGCTGACGTCGCTTCAGAGGCTCTTCCTTCTCCTGTTTCACTGTAATAACACATTTGCCCAACAAACTTCCTAGCTTTGCTGACGTCGCTTCAGAGGCTCTTCCTTCTCCTGTTTCACTGTAATAACACATTTGCCCAACAAACTTCCTAGCTTTGCTGACGTCGCTTCAGAGGCTCTTCCTTCTCCTGTTTCATTGTAATAATACATTTGCCCAACAAACTTCCTAGCTTTGCTGACGTCGCTTCAGAGGCTCTTCCTTCTCCTGTTTCATTGTAATAATACATTTGCCCAACAAACTTCCTAGCTTTGCTGACGTCGCTTCAGAGGCTCTTCCTTCTCCTGTTTCATTGTAATAATACATTTGCCCAACAAACTTCCTAGCTTTGCTGACGTCGCTTCAGAGGCTCTTCCTTCTCCTGTTTCACTGTAATAACACATTTGCCCAACAAACTTCCTAGCTTTGCTGACGTCGCTTCAGAGGCTCTTCCTTCTCCTGTTTCACTGTAATAACACATTTGCCCAACAAACTTCCTAGCTTTGCTGACGTCGCTTCAGAGGCTCTTCCTTCTCCTGCTTCATTGTAATACTACATTTGCCCAACAAACTTCCTAGCTTTGCTGACGTCGCTTCAGAGGTTCTTCCTTCTCCTGTTTCATTGTAATAATACATTTGCCCAACAAACTTCCTAGCTTTGCTGAAGTCGCTTCAGAGGCTCTTCCTTCCCCTGTTTCATTGTAATAATACATTTGCCCAACAAACTTCCTGGCTTTGCTGACGTCGCTTCAGAGGCTCTTCCTTCTCCTGTATCATTGTAATAATACATTTGCCCAACAAACTTCCTGGCTTTGCTGACGTCGCTTCAGAGGCTCTTCCTTCTCCTGTTTCATTGTAATAATACATTTGCCCAACAAACTTCCTGGCTTTGCTGACGTCGCTTCAGAGGCTCTTCCTTCTCCTGTTTCATTGTAATAATACATTTGGTAAACAAACTTCCTGGCTTTGCTGACGTCGCTTCAGAGGCTCTTCCTTCTCCTGTTTCATTGTAATAATACATTTGCCCAACAAACTTCCTAGCTTTGCTGACGTCGCTTCAGAGGCTCTTCCTTCTCCTGTTTCATTGTAATAATACATTTGCCCAACAAACTTCCTAGCTTTGCTGACGTCGCTTCAGAGGCTCTTCCTTCTCCTGTTTCACTGTAATAACACATTTGCCCAAAAAACTTCCTAGCTCTGCTGACGTCGCTTCAGAGGCTCTTCCTTCTCCTGTTTCACTGTAATAACACATTTGCCCAACAAACTTCCTAGGTCTGCTGACGTCGCTTCAGAGACTCTTCCTTCTCCTGTTTCACTGTAATAATACATTTGGCCAACAAACTTCCTAGCTTTGCTGACGTCGCTTCAGAGGCTCTTCCTTCTCCTGTTTCATTGTAATAATACATTTGCCCAACAAACTTCCTAGCTTTGCTGACGTCGCTTCAGAGTCTCTTCCTTCTCCTGTTTCATTGTAATAATACATTTGCCCAACAAACTTCCTAGCTTTGCTGACGTCGCTTCAGAGACTCATCCTTCTCCTGTTTCATTGTAATAACACATTTGCCCAACAAACTTCCTAGCTTTGCTGACGTCGCTTCAGAGGCTCTTCCTTCTCCTGTTTCACTGTAATAACACATTTGCCCAACAAACTTCCTAGCTTTGCTGACGTCGCTTCAGAGGCTCATCCTTCTCCTGTTTCATTGTAATAACACATTTTCCCAACAAACTTCCTAGCTTTGCTCACGTCGCTTCAGAGGCTCTTCCTTCTCCTGTTTCATTGTAATAACACATTTGCCCAACAAACTTCCTAGCTTTGCTGACGTCGCTTCAGAGGCTCTTCCTTCCCCTGTTTCATTGTAATAATACATTTGCCCAACAAACTTCCTAGCTTTGCTGACGTCGCTTCAGAGGCTCTTCCTTCCCCTGTTTCTTTGTAATAATACATTTGCCCAACAAACTTCCTAGCTTTGCTGACGTCGCTTCAGAGGCTCTTCCTTCCCCTGATTCATTGTAATAATACATTTGCCCAACAAACTTCCTAGCTTTGCTGACGTCGCTTCAGAGACTCTTCCTTCTCCTGTTTCATTGTAATAATACATTTGCCCAACAAACTTCCTAGCTTTGCTGACGTCGCTTCAGAGACTCTTCCTTCTCCTGTTTCATTGTAATAATACATTTGGCCAACAAACTTCCTAGCTTTGCTGACGTCGCTTCAGAGGCTCTTCCTTCTCCTGTTTCATTGTAATAATACATTTGCCCAACAAACTTCCTAGCTTTGCTGACGTCGCTTCAGAGGCTCTTCCTTCTCCTGTTTCATTGTAATAATACATTTGCCCACCAAACTTCCTAGCTTTGCTGACGTCGCTTCAGAGGCTCTTCCTTCTCCTGTTTCATTGTAATAATACATTTGCCCAACAAACTTCCTAGCTTTGCTGACGTCGCTTCAGAGGCTCTTCCTTCTCCTGTTTTATTGTAATAATACATTTGCCCAACAAACTTCCTAGCTTTGCTGACGTCGCTTCAGAGGCTCTTCCTTCTCCTGTTTAACTGTAATAACACATTTGCCCAACAAACATCCTAGCTTTGCTGACGTCGCTTCAGAGGCTCTTCCTTCTCCTGTTTCACTGTAATAATACATTTGCCCAACAAACTTCCTAGCTCTGCTGACGTCGCTTCAGAGGCTCTTCCTTCTCCTGTTTCACTGTAATAACACATTTGCCCAAAAAACTTCCTAGCTCTGCTGACGTCGCTTCAGAGGCTCTTCCTTCTCCTGTTTCACTGTAATAACACATTTGCCCAACAAACTTCCTAGCTCTGCTGACGTCGCTTCAGAGGCTCTTCCTTCCCCTGTTTCATTGTAATAATACATTTGCCCAACAAACTTCCTAGCTTTGCTGACGTCGCTTCAGAGGCTCTTCCTTCTCCTGTTTCATTGTAATAATACATTTGCCCAACAAACTTCCTAGCTTTGCTGACGTCGCTTCAGAGGCTCTTCCTTCTCCTGTTTCATTGTAATAATACATTTGCCCAACAAACTTCCTAGCTTTGCTGACGTCGCTTCAGAGGCTCTTCCTTCTCCTGTTTCACTGTAATAACACATTTGCCCAACAAACTTCCTAGCTTTGCTGACGTCGCTTCAGAGGCTCTTCCTTCTCCTGTTTCACTGTAATAACACATTTGCCCAACAAACTTCCTAGCTTTGCTGACGTCGCTTCAGAGGCTCTTCCTTCTCCTGCTTCATTGTAATACTACATTTGCCCAACAAACTTCCTAGCTTTGCTGACGTCGCTTCAGAGGTTCTTCCTTCTCCTGTTTCATTGTAATAATACATTTGCCCAACAAACTTCCTAGCTTTGCTGAAGTCGCTTCAGAGGCTCTTCCTTCCCCTGTTTCATTGTAATAATACATTTGCCCAACAAACTTCCTGGCTTTGCTGACGTCGCTTCAGAGGCTCTTCCTTCTCCTGTATCATTGTAATAATACATTTGCCCAACAAACTTCCTGGCTTTGCTGACGTCGCTTCAGAGGCTCTTCCTTCTCCTGTTTCATTGTAATAATACATTTGCCCAACAAACTTCCTGGCTTTGCTGACGTCGCTTCAGAGGCTCTTCCTTCTCCTGTTTCATTGTAATAATACATTTGGTAAACAAACTTCCTGGCTTTGCTGACGTCGCTTCAGAGGCTCTTCCTTCTCCTGTTTCATTGTAATAATACATTTGCCCAACAAACTTCCTAGCTTTGCTGACGTCGCTTCAGAGGCTCTTCCTTCTCCTGTTTCATTGTAATAATACATTTGCCCAACAAACTTCCTAGCTTTGCTGACGTCGCTTCAGAGGCTCTTCCTTCTCCTGTTTCACTGTAATAACACATTTGCCCAAAAAACTTCCTAGCTCTGCTGACGTCGCTTCAGAGGCTCTTCCTTCTCCTGTTTCACTGTAATAACACATTTGCCCAACAAACTTCCTAGGTCTGCTGACGTCGCTTCAGAGACTCTTCCTTCTCCTGTTTCACTGTAATAATACATTTGGCCAACAAACTTCCTAGCTTTGCTGACGTCGCTTCAGAGGCTCTTCCTTCTCCTGTTTCATTGTAATAATACATTTGCCCAACAAACTTCCTAGCTTTGCTGACGTCGCTTCAGAGTCTCTTCCTTCTCCTGTTTCATTGTAATAATACATTTGCCCAACAAACTTCCTAGCTTTGCTGACGTCGCTTCAGAGACTCATCCTTCTCCTGTTTCATTGTAATAACACATTTGCCCAACAAACTTCCTAGCTTTGCTGACGTCGCTTCAGAGGCTCTTCCTTCTCCTGTTTCACTGTAATAACACATTTGCCCAACAAACTTCCTAGCTTTGCTGACGTCGCTTCAGAGGCTCATCCTTCTCCTGTTTCATTGTAATAACACATTTTCCCAACAAACTTCCTAGCTTTGCTCACGTCGCTTCAGAGGCTCTTCCTTCTCCTGTTTCATTGTAATAACACATTTGCCCAACAAACTTCCTAGCTTTGCTGACGTCGCTTCAGAGGCTCTTCCTTCCCCTGTTTCATTGTAATAATACATTTGCCCAACAAACTTCCTAGCTTTGCTGACGTCGCTTCAGAGGCTCTTCCTTCCCCTGTTTCTTTGTAATAATACATTTGCCCAACAAACTTCCTAGCTTTGCTGACGTCGCTTCAGAGGCTCTTCCTTCCCCTGATTCATTGTAATAATACATTTGCCCAACAAACTTCCTAGCTTTGCTGACGTCGCTTCAGAGACTCTTCCTTCTCCTGTTTCATTGTAATAATACATTTGCCCAACAAACTTCCTAGCTTTGCTGACGTCGCTTCAGAGACTCTTCCTTCTCCTGTTACATTGTAATAATACATTTGGCCAACAAACTTCCTAGCTTTGCTGACGTCGCTTCAGAGGCTCTTCCTTCTCCTGTTTCATTGTAATAATACATTTGCCCAACAAACTTCCTAGCTTTGCTGACGTCGCTTCAGAGGCTCTTCCTTCTCCTGTTTCATTGTAATAATACATTTGCCCACCAAACTTCCTAGCTTTGCTGACGTCGCTTCAGAGGCTCTTCCTTCTCCTGTTTCATTGTAATAATACATTTGCCCAACAAACTTCCTAGCTTTGCTGACGTCGCTTCAGAGGCTCTTCCTTCTCCTGTTTTATTGTAATAATACATTTGCCCAACAAACTTCCTAGCTTTGCTGACGTCGCTTCAGAGGCTCTTCCTTCTCCTGTTTAACTGTAATAACACATTTGCCCAACAAACATCCTAGCTTTGCTGACTTCGCTTCAGAGGCTCTTCCTTCTCCTGTTTCACTGTAATAATACATTTGCCCAACAAACTTCCTAGCTCTGCTGACGTCGCTTCAGAGGCTCTTCCTTCTCCTGTTTCACTGTAATAACACATTTGCCCAAAAAACTTCCTAGCTCTGCTGACGTCGCTTCAGAGGCTCTTCCTTCTCCTGTTTCACTGTAATAACACATTTGCCCAACAAACTTCCTAGCTCTGCTGACGTCGCTTCAGAGGCTCTTCCTTCCCCTGTTTCATTGTAATAATACATTTGCCCAACAAACTTCCTAGCTTTGCTGACGTCGCTTCAGAGGCTCTTCCTTCCCCTGTTTCATTGTAATAATACATTTGCCCAACAAACTTCCTAGCTTTGCTGACGTCGCTTCAGAGGCTCTTCTTTCTCCTGTTTCATTGTAATAATACATTTGCCCAACAAACTTCCTAGCTTTGCTGACGTCGCTTCAGAGACTCTTCCTTCTCCTGTTTCATTGTAATAATACATTTGGCCAACAAACTTCCTAGCTTTGCTGACGTCGCTTCAGAGGCTCTTCCTTCTCCTGTTTCATTGTAATAATACATTTGCCCAACAAACTTCCTAGCTTTGCTGACGTCGCTTCAGAGGCTCTTCCTTCTCCTGTTTCATTGTAATAATACATTTGCCCACCAAACTTCCTAGCTTTGCTGACGTCGCTTCAGAGGCTCTTCCTTCTCCTGTTTCATTGTAATAATACATTTGCCCAACAAACTTCCTAGCTTTGCTGACGTCGCTTCAGAGGCTCTTCCTTCTCCTGTTTTATTGTAATAATACATTTGCCCAACAAACTTCCTAGCTTTGCTGACGTCGCTTCAGAGGCTCTTCCTTCTCCTGTTTAACTGTAATAACACATTTGCCCAACAAACATCCTAGCTTTGCTGACGTCGCTTCAGAGGCTCTTCCTTCTCCTGTTTCACTGTAATAATACATTTGCCCAACAAACTTCCTAGCTCTGCTGACGTCGCTTCAGAGGCTCTTCCTTCTCCTGTTTCACTGTAATAACACATTTGCCCAAAAAACTTCCTAGCTCTGCTGACGTCGCTTCAGAGGCTCTTCCTTCTCCTGTTTCACTGTAATAACACATTTGCCCAACAAACTTCCTAGCTCTGCTGACGTCGCTTCAGAGACTCTTCCTTCTCCTGTTTCATTGTAATAATACATTTGGCCAACAAACTTCCTAGCTTTGCTGACGTCGCTTCAGAGGCTCTTCCTTCTCCTGTTCCATTGTAATAATACATTTGGCCAACAAACTTCCTAGCTTTGCTGACGTCGCTTCAGAGGTTCTTCCTTCTCCTGTTCCATTGTAATAATACATTTGGCCAACAAACTTCCTAGCTTTGCTGACGTCGCTTCAGAGTCTCTTCCTTCTCCTGTTTCATTGTAATAATACATTTGGCCAACAAACTTCCTAGCTTTGCTGACGTCGCTTCAGAGTCTCTTCCTTCTCCTGTTTCATTGTAATAATACATTTGCCCAACAAACTTCCTAGCTTTGCTGACGTCGCTTCAGAGGTTCTTCCTTCTCCTGTTCCATTGTAATAATACATTTGGCCAACAAACTTCCTAGCTTTGCTGACGTCGCTTCAGAGGTTCTTCCTTCTCCTGTTCCATTGTAATAATACATTTGGCCAACAAACTTCCTAGCTTTGCTGACGTCGCTTCAGAGTCTCTTCCTTCTCCTGTTTCATTGTAATAATACATTTGGCCAACAAACTTCCTGGCTTTGCTGACGTCGCTTCAGAGTCTCTTCCTTCTCCTGTTTCATTGTAATAATACATTTGCCCAACAAACTTCCTAGCTTTGCTGACGTCGCTTCAGAGGTTCTTCCTTCTCCTGTTCCATTGTAATAATACATTTGGCCAACAAACTTCCTAGCTTTGCTGACGTCGCTTCAGAGTCTCTTCCTTCTCCTGTTTCATTGTAATAATACATTTGCCCAACAAACTTCCTAGCTTTGCTGACGTCGCTTCAGAGGCTCTTCCTTCTCCTGTTCCATTGTAATAACACATTTGCCCAACAAACTTCCTAGCTTTGCTGACGTCGCTTCAGAGGCTCTTCCTTCTCCTGTTTCACTGTAATAACACATTTGCCCAACAAACTTCCTAGCTTTGCTGACGTCGCTTCAGAGGCTCTTCCTTCTCCTGCTTCATTGTAATACTACATTTGCCCAACAAACTTCCTAGCTTTGCTGACGTCGCTTCAGAGGTTCTTCCTTCTCCTGTTTCATTGTAATAATACATTTGCCCAACAAACTTCCTAGCTTTGCTGACGTCGCTTCAGAGGCTCTTCCTTCTCCTGTTTCACTGTAATAACACATTTGCCCAACAAACTTCCTAGCTTTGCTGACGTCGCTTCAGAGGCTCTTCCTTCTCCTGTTTCATTGTAATAATACATTTGCCCAACAAACTTCCTAGCTTTGCTGACGTCGCTTCAGAGGCTCTTCCTTCTCCTGTTTCACTGTAATAATACATTTGCCCAACAAACTTCCTAGCTTTGCTGACGTCGCTTCAGAGGCTCTTCCTTCTCCTGTTTCATTGTAATAATACATTTGCCCAACAAACTTCCTAGCTTTGCTGACGTCGCTTCAGAGGCTCATCCTTCTCCTGTTTCATTGTAATAACACATTTGCCCAACAAACTTCCTAGCTTTGCTCACGTCGCTTCAGAGGCTCTTCCTTCTCCTGTTTCATTGTAATAATACATTTGCCCAACAAACTTCCTAGCTTTGCTGACGTCGCTTCAGAGGTTCTTCCTTCTCCTGTTTCATTGTAATAATACATTTGCCCAACAAACTTCCTAGCTTTGCTGACGTCGCTTCAGAGGCTCTTCCTTCTCCTGTTTCATTGTAATAACACATTTTCCCAACAAACTTCCTAGCTTTGCTGACGTCGCTTCAGAGGCTCTTCCTTCTCCTGTTTCATTGTAATAATACATTTGCCCAACAAACTTCCTAGCTTTGCTGACGTCGCTTCAGAGGCTCTTCCTTCTCCTGTTTCATTGTAATAACACATTTTCCCAACAAACTTCCTAGCTTTGCTGACGTCGCTTCAGAGGCTCTTCCTTCTCCTGTTTCATTGTAATAATACATTTGCCCAACAAACTTCCTAGCTTTGCTGACGTCGCTTCAGAGGCTCTTCCTTCTCCTGTTTCATTGTAATAATACATTTGCCCAACAAACTTCCTAGCTTTGCTGACGTCGCTTCAGAGGCTCTTCCTTCTCCTGTTTCATTGTAATAACACATTTGCCCAACAAACTTCCTAGCTTTGCTGACGTCGCTTCAGAGGCTCTTCCTTCCCCTGTTTCATTGTAATAATACATTTGCCCAACAAACTTCCTAGCTTTGCTGACGTCGCTTCAGAGGCTCTTCCTTCCCCTGTTTCATTGTAATAATACATTTGCCCAACAAACTTCCTAGCTTTGCTGACGTCGCTTCAGAGGCTCTTCCTTCCCCTGTTTCATTGTAATAATACATTTGCCCAACAAACTTCCTAGCTTTGCTGACGTCGCTTCAGAGGCTCTTCCTTCTCCTGTTTCATTGTAATAATACATTTGCCCAACAAACTTCCTAGCTTTGCTGACGTCGCTTCAGAGACTCTTCCTTCTCCTGTTTCATTGTAATAATACATTTGCCCAACAAACTTCCTAGCTTTGCTGACGTCGCTTCAGAGGCTCTTCCTTCTCCTGTTTCATTGTAATAATACATTTGCCCAACAAACTTCCTAGCTTTGCTGACGTCGCTTCAGAGGCTCTTCCTTCTCCTGTTTCACTGTAATAACACATTTGCCCAACAAACTTCCTAGCTTTGCTGACGTCGCTTCAGAGGCTCTTCCTTCTCCTGTTTCACTGTAATAACACATTTGCCCAACAAACTTCCTAGCTTTGCTGACGTCGCTTCAGAGGCTCTTCCTTCTCCTGTTTCATTGTAATAATACATTTGCCCAACAAACTTCCTAGCTTTGCTGACTTCGCTTCAGAGGCTCTTCCTTCTCCTGTTTCATTGTAATAATACATTTGCCTAACAAACTTCCTAGCTTTGCTGACGTCGCTTCAGAGGCTCTTCCTTCTCCTGTTTCATTGTAATAATACATTTGCCCAACAAACTTCCTAGCTTTGCTGACGTCGCTTCAGAGGCTCTTCCTTCTCCTGTTTCATTGTAATAATACATTTGCCCAACGAACTTCCTAGCTTTGCTGACGTCGCTTCAGAGGCTCTTCCTTCTCCTGTTTCATTGTAATAATACATTTGCCCAACAAACTTCCTAGCTTTGCTGACGTCGCTTCAGAGGCTCTTCCTTCTCCTGTTTCATTGTAATAATACATTTGGCCAACAAACTTCCTAGCTTTGCTGACGTCGCTTCAGAGGCTCTTCCTTCTCCTGTTTCACTGTAATAATACATTTGCCCAACAAACTTCCTAGCTTTGCTGACGTCGCTTCAGAGGCTCTTCCTTCTCCTGTTTCACTGTAATAATACATTTGCCCAACAAACTTCCTAGCTTTGCTGACGTTGCTTCAGAGGCTCTTCCTTCTCCTGTTTCATTGTAATAATACATTTGCCTAAAAAACTTCCTAGCTTTGCTGACTTCGCTTCAGAGGCTCTTCCTTCTCCTGTTTCATTGTAATAATACATTTGCCCAACAAACTTCCTAGCTTTGCTGACGTCACTTCAGAGGCTCTTCCTTCTCCTGTTTCATTGTAATAACACATTTGCCCAACAAACTTCCTAGCTTTGCTGACGTCGCTTCAGAGGCTCTTCCTTCTCCTGTTTCATTGTAATAATACATTTGCCCAACAAACTTCCTAGCTTTGCTGACGTCGCTTCAGAGGCTCTTCCTTCTCCTGTTTCATTGTAATAATACATTTGCCCAACAAACTTCCTAGCTTTGCTGACGTCGCTTCAGAGGCTCTTCCTTCTCCTGTTTCATTGTAATAATACATTTGCCCAACAAACTTCCTAGCTTCGCTGACGTCGCTTCAGAGGCTCTTCCTTCTCCTGTTTCATTGTAATAATACATTTGCCCAACAAACTTCCTAGCTTTGCTGACGTCGCTTCAGAGGCTCTTCCTTCTGCGCGCAGACATAAATAGTAAAAAAAGATGAAAACTTGCCTTAATTATTTATTTATTTAAATTTTAACGTCCATTTATTATTAACTACGAATTTTAGGATGGGTTATCTATAGGTTACCCTTTTCTAGCTAGGATAGGGCTGATGCCACCACTCCATAGTGGGAATCAAACCCACTACCCTTGGCACGGAGTGTTAAGTGCTCACGCCTTAACACTCACGACCATCGGGTCTCATTCCTTAATTATAAATACAATGCAATGTATATATACTCAGGGGGAAAAATTAGTGCTCGTTGTAAACCAATTAATTTATTCAATTAGACATAAAATATCCATAAGATGGTGTTTGCCCCGATTTCTGAGCTGAACTAGAGAATCATTGATGGAACCATTCCTCCGAAACAAAGCATTTATATTCTGCGTCGATTGACTTCCAAACCATAAGATGATGTTTGCCCCGATTTCTGAGCTGAACTAGAGAACCATTGATGGAACCATTCCTCCGAAACAAAGCATTTATATTCTGCGTCGATTGACTTCCAAACCATAAGATGATGTTTGCCCCGATTTCTGAGCTGAGCTAGAGAATCATTGATGGAACCATTCCTCCGAAACAAAGCATTTATATTCTGCGTCGATTGACTTCCAAACCATAAGATGATGTTTGCCCCGATTTCTGAGCTGAACTAGAGAACCATTGATGGAACCATTCCTCCGAAACAAAGCATTTATATTCTGCGTCGATTGACTTCCAAACCATAAGATGATGTTTGCCCCGATTTCTGAGCTGAGCTAGAGAATCATTGATGGAAACCTGAAAATGTTTAGATTCTTCACAGTTTTATTCAAATTCCTCCGAAACAAAGCATTTATTAGAACTGTCTAGGCCTTTATATTCTGCGTCGATTGACTTCCAAACCATAAGATGATGTTTGCCCCGATTTCTGAGCTGAGCTAGAGAATCATTGATGGAAACCTGAAAATGTTTAGATTCTTCACAGTTTTATTCAAATTCCTCCGAAACAAAGCATTTATTAGAACTGTCTAGGCATTTATATTCTGCGTCGATTGACTTCCAAACCATAAGATGATGTTTGCCCCGATTTCTGAGCTGAGCTAGAGAATCATTGATGGAAACCTGAAAATGTTTAGATTCTTCACAGTTTTATTCAAATTCCTCCGAAACAAAGCATTTATTAGAACTGTCTAGGCCTTTATATTCTGCGTCGATTGACTTCCAAACCATAAGATGATGTTTGCCCCGATTTCTGAGCTGAGCTAGAGAATCATTGATGGAAACCTGAAAATGTTTAGATTCTTCACAGTTTTATTCAAATTCCTCCGAAACAAAGCATTTATTAGAACTGTCTAGGCCTTTATATTCTGCGTCGATTGACTTTCAAACCATAAGATGATGTTTGCCCCGATTTCTGAGCTGAACTAGAGAACCATTGATGGAACCATTCCTCCGAAACAAAGCATTTATATTCTGCGTCGATTGACTTCCAAACCATAAGATGATGTTTGCCCCGATTTCTGAGCTCAACTAGAGAATCATTGATGGAACCATTCCTCCGAAACAAAGCATTTATATTCTGCGTCGATTGACTTCCAAACCATAAGATGATGTTTGCCCCGATTTCTGAGCTGAGCTAGAGAATCATTGATGGAAACCTGAAAATGTTTAGATTCTTCACAGTTTTATTCAAATTCCTCCGAAACAAAGCATTTATTAGAACTGTCTAGGCCTTTATATTCTGCGTCGATTGACTTCCAAACCATAAGATGATGTTTGCCCCGATTTCTGAGCTGAACTAGAGAATCATTGATGGAACCATTCCTCCGAAACAAAGCATTTATTAGAACTGTCTAGGCCTTTATATTCTGCGTCGATTGACTTCCAAACCGCTTCATTTCGATCGAGTAGTTTTGGTGAGAGGTTTCGAAAAAAACACATATTTACCCACTTTAGAGTAAATTCAGATTTTCGCTCAAATTTTCTTCACCATTATTATTTATTTAAATTTGAACGTCCATTATTATTAACTACGAATTTTGGGACGGGTTATCTACCCGTCTTTTTTCTAAAGAAAAGCCACCATCCCTAGTGGGAATCGAACCCACGACCTCTTCAACATTACTCTGCCGAATTCTTCAGCATTAATCTGCCTAATTCTTCAACTTTACTCTGCCGAATTGAAATGTTATGGTAATCGATCAACGCAACATTTCATTATGTAAATTTTACCTCTGTAATAATAAACTTTTCGAATCGCTGATTTATTTTAGAAGAATTTAAAAAAAAAAAAAAAAAAAAAAACCTTGAAAAGGTAGAATACTTCGCGGCTTCCCCACATTCTGGCCCCAGCTGGACTCTGAAATCGAGAGAAAAATCAGAGTATTCCTATTTGGTGCCTTTTTGATTAAATAAAACCTTTTGCAGAACTCCACTGATTTTTTCGTAACTAACAGTGGTTCCTATTTGTTTAAACATAACAAATGATAATATTCAACTGTTAAATATTCATATCGCATATTTAACATAATAAAACATAGAAAGGTATGTTGGATGATCCCCTCAGGAGAATATACAATCCTATCACTATGACTCATGGAAGGGGAGAGGGGGAGTGTTAAATCAGCTGATTTCAAGGCATACAGGCTACATCATTATAGTTAGGAAGTACTGAGGGGGGGGGGGTCGTCTCTTTTAAATTGCATATGTATAAATATATATATATATATATATATATATATATATATATATATATATATATATATTGTCTAAAAAAGCTATTGATGTCCACAACTTCTTGATTAATTTATCTTATGTGCTTTATTTAATAATAAGGTTTTTTCTGTATTTTTGTCGTTATTGTCGGTCAAAAGAAACTTTTGGGGGGAAAAAGTGATAAGATACGTTATCATTTTGGGCACTAATGTTTTCTAAAATAATTTAGAATTTCTCATATTTGTGAAATTTTCAAATGAAAATTTGCTCATTAATTGAGTTTTTTCTCAATAAATTAGTCAATATCGATAAATAAATAGGAACAATATTTGAGTGAATGAATTTCTGACAAAATATTATTTTTATCCAAATTTTTAGGGGCAGAGATATGAATAGAATAATACCATGGGGGCTTCCTCCCCCTGGGTATCCGAGAGCTGATCAGAATGACTGATACTAAACTTTGACATTTCATCCCGCGATGACCTGACAAGGGTAACAGTACACACAGGTAATCAACAATTCCAGGAGAACACCATCTCATAATACTGATAAAGCTAACTCTTATAGAATCGAATATTCACTTACTCTCCGTTATCCTCTCTCTAATCCGGCAGGAATGAGTGACGGTTCTCGGTAGCCGGAGCTAGACCGGCTGTGATCCGTCTTGTTGTTTTGTAGATTTAATGTTAATATGCGGTCTTTGCAATCATGTAGCATGTGTGAAATGGCCATGTTTATGTTGCAGATAGAAGGAACTTGTCCGTCCTGTCGCGTGAAATGGCATTGTGTCAGCAACGAATGTCCAATACGAAGTCTAGTAATGACTACATCATCTCCAAACTGTCCAAGTTTCTTGCGTTTTATTCGTACGTTCTTATGTCTATTTGTTCTGTGAATGGTTCCACGTCCATTGTACATGTTTCTGTTGCCTGTTTGTGATATTTTGTCGGATTCTCCGTTCCCTGAAATGCCAATGTGTCCGGGTATCCATAGAATAACCACTTCTAGACTATAATGTTTCAGATCGTTCTCCTATCAATAGAAGATGAATATATATTTCTAATCAACCACCGACCATCATGGTTTCTCTTCCTTCAATCAATAATCCTCATTTCCAGCTGTTCTTCTTCTAATCTTCCATTGTATTCTCGGCCATATCCATTTCTCCTTTAGTCTGCCAAACAAAGGCCAACAGCAGAGGTATGTATATATATTCATACACATGCATAATCTTCTTTATTACACATAAATATACAAAAACATACGCTCCTTATGTTCAACAACAATAACGAAAATCTGTTAGTTTTTGCTATCTATAGCAACATCATATGTTAATTGTGTTTATCATATGCCAATTATTTTCTATATATGTCATTTGTTTTCTATCATATGTTCTAATTAGTTCAACACACACACACAGTTTTTCAGTTTATGTTTATACTGAGGTACATTCATTCAATAAAAATATTGTTCAAAGTTTATATAAAGTATATCTTTCACTATTCATTGTCCATTTTTTATTTTACTTCATTAACATTTACAATTATAAATTTATGAAATTACATTATTGATGGTAGGCCAAAAGAGTGGACCTATGATTTATAAAATGTCATATTACAGGTTAAAGTGGGGTAGATTAATGATTTTAGGTTTTATATTATTTTTTTAAAAGGCATTTTAAAATTTTCTTTTGACCAATTATTAGCTACACGTCTTGTTCATAAATAATTATTTGGGCGAGTAAAAAAGAATAGGAATTAATTTTTCTGAAATATATATATATATATATATATATATATATATATATATATATATATATATATATATAGGTAGAGTATAGTTTCAAGTTTTTCAAAATCAACAAACTAATGTATATATGTATGTGTGTGTGTATGTGTGTGTGTGTGTGTGTGTGTGTGTGAATGTGTCTGTTCGGTCCGTAGCTGTCCCGAAAAGGGTCCGATCTTGTCGTATTTCCAACCAAACTGTTTCCGCTGCTCCTTCTTGTGAAGTATCATGTGTTACTGTTATTAGATCGAGCAACGGCCCTTACGTGATAAAGTATTAACGGCGTCTCTGTTTCCTACTTATACATCCATAACTACCTTTAACAGATTTCTTGGAACAGTATTTTTGAATGGAGCAAGATATTTAGGCTCTTGTAGATTAAAACATAGAGTATTGGTCTTAACTTCCTACGGGGCAGATTAATCAAGTTATCTACTTCTTAAAACACATTTATCGAAGAAATTCTAAAAAAAAAAAAAACAACCGTAACGCATTAATCGATAGTTTAGCTTATAGACTAAACGCAGTCATTGTGTTAAACGACAACATAAAATATATATATATATATATATATATATATATATATATATATATATATATATATATATATATATATATATATTAAAGAAAAGCTGACAATGAAATGCCATTATTGTCTGTAGAATAAAAGAAATCATAACAAATTATTATCAATAGAACTGTTTCGACAGAAAGAAACGTCAGCATTTCTGATGGTTTATGACTAGCGAGCATGGTTCAAACTCGTCATGAATATCCTCCATTGTCTTAAAGTAGCTTGTTCTTTTCTAGAATTTGATTGGCTACAACAGAATCTCAGATGCAGCGAGAACATTTCTCACGCTGCATTGTGCGCTGCTTACAGCCCGTCCAAGCGTTTTCCGGACAACATCTGTCAGCTCATACAGCTTTTCTCGACTACAATTTCCCCTTTCTTTTGATAACACCTTCAAGGTTCAGTTATGGTGACTGTTATAAAGATATCAATTCGCAGTTATTTTGACAAGCTCTAGTTATGTTGATTGTTATAAAGATATCAGGAGGCACGGTGGCCGTGAGTGTTAATGCGTGAGCACTGAGTGCCATAGGTCGTGGGTTCGATTCCTACTATGGGTTGGTGCCTTTTCTTTAGAAAAAAGAAAAGGCATCAACCCTATCCTGGCTAGAACAGGGTGGTAACCTATAGATAACCCGTCCTAAAATTCGTAGTTAATAATAAATGGACGTTAAAATTTAACAATAATATAAAGATATCAGAACAGCAAAGCAGAGGAAACCGAGTAATTTCTACTGCTTTTCTGAGCATTGCGGCGCCTAAGATCTTACGTTTCTTCAGGATGCCTTAGATGGAGGTATTTAAATGACTACATGTAAATGACAGCTGTATCTATTCCATGCTGTCTAAATGACAATAGAAATAGGAACATATTGAAAACGGGCTGAGATGACGCAGCTCCTGCGCTATCAACATATCGTCGATACAAATGCAAACTAACGAATATGAAAAAATGCATCTTTCATTGTCCATCTTTAATAATTTCTGCTGGACTTATTTACGGCAAATTCTTCAATCTGACTTCACTCTATTAAAGGGAAAGTATTCCACTATCAAAAGGTTAAATATGCCGAATATTTGACTGTCCAAAAAAAAG
>OX328129.1:82832073-82845073 GCA_946811695.1 Gonocerus acuteangulatus | reverse complement strand
TCCCTAACCATCCCTAACCATCCCTAACCATCCCTAACCATCCCTAACCATCCCTAACCATCCCTAACCATCCCTAACCATCCCTAACCATCCCTAACCATCCCTAACCATCCCTAACCATCCCTAACCATCCCTAACCAAATGATGAAATTGATGTAATTTGGTACAAAAATCTGTCGTCCAATTTGAAAGGTCAAGTTCGTTAACCAGCAAAATCCGCCCACTGGAAGATGGCATTTGGGGCGAAATTCGCGCAAAAAAAATCGTAACGCTTACGTTTTTGAGTTCATAAGCTTGTAAGTACTCGTTTTATAGGCTTCTTTGGCTAGTAAAACGAATGAAACCATTTTCAAGGCGATAGCTTTAACCGTTTTTGAGAAAATTGGAAAAATACTTTTTGAATACCGTTTTTGGTTTGGGTACTTAGAATCATGGGATTCAGTTGAAACATTTTCTGCATGTTTTACTATCATTCAAACTAATATGTTGACATTTTGGTTAAGTTTGGAGTTAAGGAAGGGTTAGAATAAAATATTTTATTAACAGACATAAAAAGTTTTGGTAACTCTGTATATTTTCCTTAATATCTCGAAAAAGGTTGAGAATCTTGGCAAACAAAACAATACCATTAGAAAGCTTACTAAATGCTCTACAAAAAAGGTTCTAAAGGAAGTTTTGATTAGGCGATGGCAATCGGAGAAATAAGTGCTTAAAACATTAAAGTAATGGATTTTGCTTATTCGAACTGTTCTTTTTGTCTGTTTTTATTCCTTGTTATTTTTTAATTGCTTATATTTGGATAATGTATTTTACAATAAAACAGATTAGGCAAAATAAGAAAAACAATTCATTGTTAGAAACATAGCTTGCCAAGAGAAAAAGATTCGATGACGTCTTTTGAATATTTTCAATTGCCTTTATGCTGTTGGTTTTTTTATTTTATTTTTTAATTGATTTTATCTGTAGAATTATTACTATAGTAAAAGAACACAGGAATATGTGGAAATTTTTGATATTTTCCAATTCATTGAAACGTATGAAATGAAGTATCGCTAGAAGAGGTTTCTAGGGTCTTGCGGACCCGACCCTAACCCCAGGTATAGCCATAAAACCCTTTGAACAAAGGCCGAGGAAAATATTATCTGTTTCTATTCTATGCTTTTCAAATGAGAATAGGGATATGAACAAGAACCGGGGTCTCCCGTGGTCTAATGGCTAGCGCCTTGGATTCATAAGCGGGAGATGGTGGGTTCGATTCCCAACCTCCGGCAGGAATTTTATCATCCCACGGCTCGCTGGTAAAATTCCTCGCTAAACCCTAGATGTCGGCGCTAATGACCTAGATGTAGATGAGCCGTAAAAAAAAAAAAGAAAAAGAAAAAAAAGAACTGGAACCGCGCTAAGATGACGCAGTTCCTGCGAGTCGGACTTTTTAATTTAATTTTTCCTTTATTTATGCAATCTTAATGTTCCTTTTTCGCTGCTACTGCTCCAATAAATTTTTTAAATGCTTTGAAGCACTCGAGTGACTCCACAATGCTTGTCAGATCTAGATTATAATCATAGATCCGTCTCATTAGCCTCACACGGATACAGTCGTACAGCTTGCATCTTTTAATTATATGTTCCACGCTCTCAGCCTCCTCTCCACATCTGCATAAAGGACTTTGCGCCTTTTAGCGCGGTTCCCCCCTCCCTCCATAGGGAGGAACCCCGCTTATAAGGTTGATACAATGAAACAATCCGGAAGTGCCGACTAGAAAATTTCGCTTTTCAGAACCCCTAGAGACCGAAAATAACGGTGGTTAAAATTTGTGTATATATATATATATATATATTTATTTATATATATATATTTATTTATATATATATATTTATTTATATATATATATATTTATTTATATATATATATATATATATATATATATATATATATATATATATATATATATATATATCTGTTCGCGGATTTCTGGGCTCCCTAATGGTCCGATTTTTATGAAATTTGGTACAAAAATCTGTCGTCCAATTTGAAAGGTCAAGTTCGTTAACCAGCAAAATCCGCCCACTGGAAGATGGCATTTGGGGTGAAATTCGCGCAAAAAAAATCGTAACGCTTACGTTTTTGAGTTCATAACCTTGTAAGTACTCTTTGTATAGGCTTTTTGGGGTAGGAAAATGAATGAAACCATTTTCAAGGCGATAGCATTAACCGTTTTCGAGAAAATTGGAAAAATAGTTTTTGAATCCCGATTTTGGTTTGGGTACTTAAAATTACGGGATTCAGTTGAAACATTATCTGCATGTTCTACGTTCATTAAAACTAATATGTTGAAAGTTTTGTTACGTTTGGAGTTAAGGAAGGGTTAGAATAAAATATTTTATGAACAGACATGAAAAGTTTTGGGAACTTCGTATACTTTCATTATTATCTCGAACACGGTTGGGAAATCGTGGTAAGTGGATAGAAATATTTGAAAGCTTACTAAATTTTCTACAAAAAAGATTCTGA
The DNA here is from genome assembly GCA_946811695.1 of Gonocerus acuteangulatus. Lineage (NCBI taxonomy): Eukaryota > Metazoa > Arthropoda > Insecta > Hemiptera > Coreidae > Gonocerus > Gonocerus acuteangulatus. The sequence goes on along the minus strand of OX328129.1, from coordinate 82,842,561 downwards.
AACTATTTTTGATTAGGTTATGTCAATCAGAGAAATAAGTGCTTAAAACTTCAAATACGTCTGTTTTGTTCTTATGAATGGGTTTTTGTCGTTCTTTTTGTAATGTTTGTCTCTTTTTCTTCGTTTTTTATTGATTTTTATTTTTGTAATCTCTTATGTTGGGAAAATGTATTTGTGTGTAAAACAGGATAGGAAAAATGAGACTAATTTTCTGTTGCTAGAAATAATGTAAATTTTGGGAACTTTCATTAATATCTCGAAAACGGTTGAAAATCTTGGTAAACGGAACAATACCATTAGAAAGCTTATTAAATGCTCTACATAAAAGGTTTTAATGAAAGTTTTGATTAGGCGATGTCAATCGGAGAAATACGAGCTTAAAACTTTAAAGTAATCGATTTCGCTTATTCGAACTGTTCTTTTTGTCTGTTTTTTATTCCTTTATATTTCTTAATTGCTTATAGTTGGATAATGTATTCGAAAATAAAACAGGTTAAGTAAAATAACAAAAACAATTTATTGTTAGAAATATAGAGTTCCAAGATTCCAAGACCTTGTAACTAGCGGGACCGTTTCTTGTGTTGTCGGCCTTTCCAGGTAAGATTGTAAATCCTACCTTTCAAGACTGGTGGAACCAAAATAATAACTGTCGGGGTTCGGTCACTGCTACTTAATAAAACTACATTTTATCGTAAAAATGGTTTTATTGTGCCGACGTTTCGCTTGAACTTCAAGCCTTCATCAGGGCTGTAAATACAAGAAGGACATATTTAACACTAATATATACACATATCTATCTAAATATACCTAATATATATATATATATATATATATATATATATATACATATATATATATATATATATATATATATATATATATATGCATATACACATACACATATACACGCACACATAAGTACATATATATGCCCACATACATACACATATGGGGTATGTATGTGGGCATATATATGTACACATGTGTGCGTGTAAAAATTAATAGTAATAAAACTCAGGCAATACTTTTCACAAAACGAAGACCTAAGCACATTCCTAATACATGTAACTTATAATAACATTATAATCCCATGGGAGAAAAACATGAAGTATTTAGGGGTAAACTTAGACAGCAGACTAAATTTTGCAAAACATGTTAATTATATTTGTGATAAAGCTAACAAAACTCTCTGTGTAATATATATGCTTCTTTCAACAAGAAGTCATCACTGAGCCCATGTAATAAACTACTCCTATTTAAATCAATAATAAGACCTGTATTATCATACGCTTGCCCTGCATTCAGCTTTATATCAAAATCAAATATGAAGAAAATACAAATATTTCAAAACAAGTGTCTCAGAATAACCAATAACTACCCGTACTATACAAAAATCTCAAAAATGCACACTCAAACAAAAATATCATACATAAAAAAAAAAAGTCCGACTCGCAGGAACTGCAGCATCTTAGCGCGGTTCCGTTCATGTCCCTAGTGGCATTTGATAAGCTTACAAAAGAAATAAACTTTTTTTTTTATATATATCTCGTGAAAATTGTCAAAATCCTCTCGAACATCTCGAATAAAAGTGATATTAAGGCGTCATGGACACCAACAGTAGCTACTTTTTACACAGAAGCGGAAATTACAGAATCTGGCTGTCATTCTAAAGCAAAGCTCTATAAATCAATACAAAATATACCTAATAAAGCCTATCTAGAGGATACAGAAGCATGGGCGTATATGAGGGGGGGGGCTGCAGCCCCTCCCGAAATTTTGAATTGATGATAAAAACTTCTCGTAAAACCCTTAAAAATAAATGAAATAAGATCACTTAGTTCATAAAACATATTTTATTTTACGTGTAATAGCGTTTTAGTTGCCTAAAACTATTCCAAGCTCTAAATATTTAGTATTCCATACCCTGGAAATGGTCTCAGCCCCCCCCCCCGAAATTGTTTTTATATACGCCCATGTACAGAAGGATCAAGAAGAAGTACACAAGATTGAGAAGAATACCCTGCCTAATATAGCCTATATAGAATAATATGCCGAATAAAACCTATCTAGTTAATACACAAGGACAAATAAAAGTCTTGACGAATAACAAGTCAAGAAAAAAAACTTTATTTACCCAACTACAATAGAATAATATACCTAATTAAGTCTATGGAGTAGACACAAATGGACCAAAAACAAGTCTTGTGGAATATTGTTTTTTTCTAATTAAATACTTTTTATCAATATTTAGTATATAACCTTTGTTGAAAACTATTGATTGCTAATTGATGAATCGGTTTACAACTAAGTAGTCTTTATGAATATTTAGTATATAACCTATGTTTGGATCTGTGTTTTTGGGGTGCTCTCCGCCTAGGCTTTGTATTTGTGTCGGCAGATACCTGGGGTATATTTACAGCTCTTGAGGATTAACTCTTAGCAGGTAAATTTCCTGCGGACCTTCTGCTTCTACGGGCATTGAACCGCCATATTCGCTCATAGTATCTAACCGTTGTGAAGTTTATTTTTTGGATTTAGGACTTAATATACATATGTAGACTAAATCATAGCAAGAAGTAATCCTCCGTCGTCGGTTCTTAACTATGTAGACTCGCTAATGTTATCCAATCTTAGATACATCGTATTTAAAATCCACAGTAAAAACACGACATTTCATCAGAATCCCCTGCTGAATAAAACTTATATAGAATAATATGCAAAATAAAGCCTATCTAGTGGATAAAAATAGAGGAAAAAAGCCGTTCGTGGTGGTAGAAAATCTTAAAAGTATTTCGCTCAGAAATCTCCGAAATATTGTCACTAATTTTACGTATCCTGTTTTATAGCCAAAGAGATTTATATTCTATAATCAATAAGAAAAACCTACTAACAATAAAAAAACTATGGGTAACAGATGAAAATAGGGAATACCAAAAATAATTCTAAAGAACGAAATCAACACCAGTACTGTAATCTAGATATTCATACGGCATCTTCGAATTCTAACAAACAAAATATTGATTCTAATTATACGTATCCTGTTTTATTGACAAATACATTTGACTACTATAAGCAATTAAAAACACTAGGGAATATGCCAAAGAACTCGGAGTAGGAGCCTCGACAGTTTCAAGACATTTGAAGGAAATCGACAAATCCAAAACTGGCATTTCATACGGTACAGCCTGATATATTTTTAACAATGAATTGTTTTTCTTATTTTAATTAATCTGTTTTATTGTCAAATACATTATCCAACTTTAACCAATAAAAAAACAACAAGGAATAAAAACAAACAAGAAGAACCGTTCGAATAAACGAAATCAATTACTTCAAAGTTTAAGCACTTATTTCTCCGATTGACATAGCCTAATCAAAAATTGTTTCAGAATCTTTTTTGTAGAACATTTAGTAAGCTTTCGCATGGTAACCATCCGTTTACCAATATTTCTAACCGTCTTCGAGATATTAGGGAATGTATACGAAGTTCCCAAAACATTTCATGTCTGTTAACAAAATATTTTATTCTAATCCTTCCTTAGCTCCAAACGTAACCAAAATTTTAACTTATTAGTGTTGATGAAATTCAAAAATGCAGAAAATGTTTCAACTGAATCCCATAATTTTAAGTATCAAAATCAAAGACAAAAAGAACAGTTCGAATAAGCGAAATCAATTACTTTAAAGTTTTAAGCACTTATTTCTCCGATTGACATCGCCTAATCAAAACTTTCATTAGAACCGTTTTTGTAGAGCATTTAGTAAGCTTTCTAATGGTATTCTTCCGTTTCCCAAATTCTCAACCTTTTTCGAGATATTATGGAAAGTATACAAAGTTACCAAAACTTTTTTATGTCTGTTAATAAAATATTTTATTCTAACCCTTCCTTAACTCCAAACGCAACCAAAATTTCAACATATTACTTTTAATGAAAGTAGAACATGCAGTAAATGTTTCAACTGAATCCCATGATTCTAAGTACCCAAACCAAAAACGGCATTCAAAAATTATTTTTTCCGTTTTCTCGAAAACGGTTAAAGCTATCTCCTTGAAAATGGTTCCATTCGTTTTCCTAGCCCAAGAAGCCTATAAAAAGAGTACTTACAAGCTTATGAACTCAAAAACGTAAGCGTTACGATTTTTTTGCGCGAATTTCGCCCCAAACGCCATCTTCCAGTGGGCTGATTTTGCTGGTTAACGAACTTGACCTTTCAAATTGGACGTCAGATTTTTGTACCAAATTTCATCAAAATCGGACCATCAGGGAAGCCAGAAATGAGCGAACAGACAAATATATATATATATATATATATATATATATATATATATATATATATATATATATATAAATAAATATATACACATATATATATATATATATATATATATATATATATATATATATACAAATTTGAACCAACGTTATTTTCGGTCTCTAGGGGTTCTGAAACGCGAAATTTTCTTGTCGGCACTTCCGGATTGTTTCATTGTATCAACCTTATAAGCGGGGTTCCTCCCTATGGGGGAGGGAGGAACCGCGCTAAAATATATATATATAAACTTACGTATAGTTTCTTTCAAAGATGCAGGAAAATCAGGAACCCACTGATAAAAGAAATAGGTAACTACACCAAAGCATCAGGTAAAAGATACGTGCACAAACGTATTAAACATATTCTTATGAACAGGAATTCTGAATAGTAAATGTGTAAGCTCTAGGTGCTACATCTACTACACTGCCTGATCTCTGCTCCTATTATCTCATACCTAGGACTAGCAGCTCTAGGTGCTACATCTAGTATACTGCCTGATCTCTGCTCCTATTATCTCATAGCTAGGACTAGCAGCTCTAGGTGCTACATCTAGTATACTGCCTGATCTCTGCTCCTATTATCTCATAGCTAGGACTAGCAGCTCTAGGTGCTACATCTACTACACTGCCTGATCTCTGCTCCTATTATCTCATAGCTAGGACTAGCAGCTAGCTCTAGATGCTACATCTAGTATACTGCCTGATCTCTGCTCCTATTATCTCATAGCTAGGACTAGCAGCTCTAGGTGCTACATCTAGTATACTGCCTGATCTCTGCTCCTATTATCTCATAGCTAGGACTAGCAGCTCTAGGTGCTACATCTAGTATACTGCCTGATCTCTGCTCCTATTATCTCATAGCTAGGACTAGCAGCTCTAGGTGCTACATCTAGTATACTGCCTGATCTCTGCTCCTATTATCTCATAGCTAGGACTAGCAGCTCTAGATGCTACATCTAGTATACTGCCTGATCTCTGCTGCTATTATCTCGTAGCTAGGACTAGCAGCTAGCTCTAGGTGCTACATCTAGTATACTGCCTGATCTCTGCTCCTATTATCTCATAGCTAGGACTAGCAGCTAGCTCTAGGTGCTACTTCTAGTATACTGCCTGATCTCTGCTCCTATTATCTCATAGCTAGGACTAGCAGCTCTAGATGCTACATCTAGTATACTGCCTGATCTCTGCTGCTATTATCTTATAGCTAGGACTAGCAGCTAGCTCTAGATGCTACATCTAGTATACTGCCTGATCTCTGCTCCTATTATCTCATAGCTAGGACTAGCAGCTCTAGATGCTACATCTAGTATACTGCCTGATCTCTGCTGCTATTATCTCGTAGCTAGGACTAGCAGCTAGCTCTAGGTGCTACATCTAGTATACTGCCTGATCTCTGCTCCTATTATCTCATAGCTAGGACTAGCAGCTAGCTCTAGGTGCTACTTCTAGTATACTGCCTGATCTCTGCTCCTATTATCTCATAGCTAGGACTAGCAGCTCTAGGTGCTACATCTAGTATACTGCCTGATCTCTGCTCCTATTATCTCATAGCTAGGACTAGCAGCTCTAGATGCTACATCTAGTATACTGCCTGATCTCTGCTGCTATTATCTCGTAGCTAGGACTAGCAGCTAGCTCTAGGTGCTACATCTAGTATACTGCCTGATCTCTGCTCCTATTATCTCATAGCTAGGACTAGCAGCTAGCTCTAGGTGCTACTTCTAGTATACTGCCTGATCTCTGCTCCTATTATCTCATAGCTAGGACTAGCAGCTCTAGATGCTACATCTAGTATACTGCCTGATCTCTGCTGCTATTATCTCATAGCTAGGACTAGCAGCTAGCTCTAGATGCTACATCTAGTATACTGCCTGATCTCTGCTCCTATTATCTCATAGCTAGGACTAGCAGCTCTAGATGCTACATCTAGTATACTGCCTGATCTCTGCTGCTATTATCTCGTAGCTAGGACTAGCAGCTAGCTCTAGGTGCTACATCTAGTATACTGCCTGATCTCTGCTCCTATTATCTCATAGCTAGGACTAGCAGCTAGCTCTAGGTGCTACTTCTAGTATACTGCCTGATCTCTGCTCCTATTATCTCATAGCTAGGACTAGCAGCTCTAGATGCTACATCTAGTATACTGCCTGATCTCTGCTGCTATTATCTCATAGCTAGGACTAGCAGCTCTAGATGCTACATCTAGTATACTGCCTGATCTCTGCTCCTATTATCTCATAGCTAGGACTAGCAGCTCTAGATGCTACATCTAGTATACTGCCTGATCTCTGCTGCTATTATCTCATAGCTAGGACTAGCAGCTAGCTCTAGATGCTACATCTAGTATACTGCCTGATCTCTGCTCCTATTATCTCGTAGCTAGGACTAGCAGCTAGCTCTAGGTGCTACATCTACTGCACTGCCTGATCTCTGCTCCTATTATCTCGTAGCTAGGACTAGCAGATAGCTTTAGGTACTAAGCTGTAAACATAAACACAGGTCTTCTATAATCAGTCTTTAATGAATTTAGTTTGCTTCAATTAGTTTTATGCCTATTAATTAGTAATTACCTCTCCTATTACTTATCAGTATATATTCTTCAAATAATTATTATCATTATCATTGTAATTAAGTATTATTATATCATTAATTATTATAGTTATCGTTAATTTATATTATCATTATATGATGTGTCTTAGTACGTAGTTAGTAGTATAAGTCAGGGTTTTTGTGACTTTTTTCCCTTATAAATAATTGTTAACTTTTATTTTATTCACTGCAGTGTTAACCTAGAAATAGTGTGTTATATATACATATATATATATATATATATATATATATATATATATATATATATAAAAGTTATATTTAGATAGATCTGTTTACATATTAGTGTTAAACATGTCCTACTTGTTTTTACAGCCCTGATGAAGGCTTGATGTTCAAGCCGAAACGTCGGAACAATAAAACCATCTTTACGTTAAAATGTAATTTTATTAAGTAGCAGTGACCGAACCCGGACAATCCCTATCTTGCATCATCAACGGTCAACGATCTCCTCTCAACAAAATAATAACTGCTTCTATTTTAATCTTTCGACATTAGACTAGGGATAAGAACGGAACCGCGCTAAGATGAGGCAGTTCCTGCGAGTCGGACTTTTTGTATTTGTATAAATATTCCTTGAAGTCTCCATGGCCCGAAAGGTGCTGAGTTGTGTGATGGTCCACTAACAACCAGTCTTGCCTTAATCGTCGGAAAGTATTTTTTTGTGATGGATGCCTTGGTCGATGTTTGCCATGCTGTCTCCCATTCTTCTATTACCCATTCCCACGCTGCTTCCTTTATTTTTCTTTTGAAATTTGTGTCTTCTCTTGGGATTTGCAGCTTGTTAGATAGGCTACACGGAATTGTGCTCGAGAGTTCCCATTCTTTGATCTTTTGCGTCTGAGCTATTCTGGCCATGATTACCAAATCTTTGCGTCTATGGCTATGCGATGTCTATACTAACTGCCAATGCATATCTTTCGCCTCCGTGGTTCGCCTCACTTATTAACGTTTTTATTGCCAGCTCAGTGGACCTTCCTTTTATCCCTCCGAATTGTCGCTCACTTATATTAGGGATGATATATCTGGTTATTTCATTCTTTACTAGCTTTTCTAGTACTTTACCCATGACTGGAAGAAGGCATATTGGTCTGTAGCTATTCGGTATGGACAGATCTCTTGGGTTCTTTTTATTAAGAATAATGATCGAAGCCCTTTTCCAACATATTAGGAAATGTCCTACCTCGAGACAGCAGTTCAGGAGTTCAGTAAACTCTGCGCCGATTATCTTGAAGGCGTAGAATTCTGGGGCTTATACCGTCTCCTCCTGGTGCTCCATTGAGGTTCAGACTGTCTACTGCTAATTCGACATCTAATGTGTCCCATGCCTCGGCCATGTCTTGACCAGATGGCACCCTGACCTGTTCTCTCATGAGCTTTTCTGCCGGAGTATCGTTAGCAGTATTGTCCTCGCCAAGCATCTCTTGTAGCATATTTCTTGCTGCTGTCTCTATGTTGTCGGGGTATACATCATTGCTTGTAATGGCTGGTAATGCAGTGTATGCCTGGTATTTTCCTTTGATTGACCGGTATGCGAATCCCCAGGGGACTTTTTCTGTTGTGTTTTCAATAAACTCTTTCCAGGACTTCCTCTTTGCTTTCTTTACTTTCCTTATAAACTTTATCCTAACCGTCCTGTAGAGGGATTCCATTGCCTTTAACCATCCCTAACCATCCCTAACCATCCCTAACCACCCCTAACCATCCCTAACCATCTATTAGCTTGATTAATTTAATTAATCAATCTAATTAATCAGTTAATTTAATTAATATTAACAGTCACTCATTGTAGAGTACAACAATCACATTTAGTTAAAAATAATGTATATATATACAAATTTGAACCACCGTCATTTTCGGACTCTAGGGGTTCTGAAACGCAAAATTTTCTAGTCGGCACTTCCGGATTGTTTCATGAGATCAACCTTATAAGCGGGGCTCCTCCCTACGAAGGGAGAGAGGAAATGCACTAAAAACATGGAAACGCCTATATCTGGTTGATTGGTGGCATTCAACTGCACTTTAGTCGGCGTACACACCCCTCAAGTATGGCGATTTACTTTGGGACCACCCTGTATAATAAGTAGGTATCATAATTTGAAATCTGAAATTGAAATTTTCATTTCGATATTTTAGTGACTAATTAATACTTTTAGGTGTTTTATAATTTTTATTCTTATCATAATGTAATTGTTGACTTATTAAGTTTCCTTTTTTCCTTCATAGGGAGGAACCCCGCTTATAAGGTTGATCTCATGAAACGATCCGGAAGTGCCAACTGTAAAATTTGCGTTTTAGAACCCCTAGAGACCGAAAATGACGGTGGTTCAAATTTGTATATATATATATACATTTTTATGTATATAATCGCTAAAAAATAAGAAAAATAAGTAATAATAAAGATAAGGAATAAGGTAAACACATCCATTAAATGTACATATATAAATAAATCAACCTCAGAATTTTCCTTAAGAAAAATCGTTAACAAGACAAATAATAAATGATTTATTTATGGTTTATATTCATAACACTTTATGTGTGACACATTGATAAGATTAATTTCTTATTTGTGATAAAAACTTTCTGTAGCAGAAATTGATTGCAGGTACTCTCATTTTACCACTCCTGAGTTCTATTTTCACGCAATGATGGAATTGTCTCGATACCAAGTTATGTAAGAGTTTCTGACGAGCTAGAAAGAAAGAATCCATTCGAAAGTTCTTCCTCTCCACTGGCATGTCACTAATATCTTCCTCTAAAGAATATGAAAATCTCTTGTAGCGCCCTGGAAACCAAAATAATTTAATTCTAAGTTTAACGGAAATAGATAATTATATAATAATAAAGACATAGTTTTATCATTTTCAAGATTAAGCGGAGAACAGTTGTGATTGTGTTGCCGAAAGGCTGTGTTTACTTAGTGCTCTCGTTTATATTGCTATTTATTTGAGTCAAAAAGTGTTATGACGGGTGTGAAAAGACTGGCCGAGTCCCGTCCTCGGATTAGAAAGCTAGATATTTCCTCGGCTGCGAAAATTCTTAGCAAAAGTGTGGAAAATATTAGAGGCGATTCAAACCTAACCTCAACAGAAGAACCGGCCAAAACAGGTGATATGAATTTTCTATCTCACATATTCCCTGAGGTGACTGTTATACAGCCAGGTAGTATTAACCTCAACTGTAACCTTCCTCACGTAACCAATGACAACGAGTCACTTCCAATCAACACAGACAGTCTCGACTCAATGGACGCTCAATCATTCGAAGAACCTAAACTCAAGAGAAATAGATATGCCCGAATAATAACTCCTGTGGCAGTTATGACTCCGACTAATAATAGATTTTCCCCATTATCTGAAATACACACTGAAGATGATACTACTCCTATCTCTACTTCATCCCCGATTCAAAAACTGAGACCAAACAGACAACAGACCAGACATTTCAACCGAACAGCTGACATCCCTGAGAGTCCACAGTCCCCTAAAATTCCGCCTATTTTTGTTGTTGTGTCTGACAACCACGAAAACTCATTCATTGACAGTAAACAGCTAGTTGCAGATCTTGG
>OX328129.1:82652073-82827073 GCA_946811695.1 Gonocerus acuteangulatus | reverse complement strand
TTCTAAAAAAGACTTTATGGAATAGAAGAGATAGACTGGTGGCGATGTCTTCTTCAGTTTATATAATAGCCCTCGATGCCAAACTGATTCGAAGGCCCCCTTCAAACCCAGGAACAAGCCATCTGTGTATTCCTTGGCTTCGAACCCTTTAACTATTGCCTCTGCAACTCTCTGTGCTTGGTGCGTGGCAGAGTGATGGTGTCGGAAGCCAAATTGATGAGATGGAATGATTGAAGTCTCTTCAAGATGTGTCCGCAGCCTTTTCTCCAAGCATTTTTCCAGCAGTTTGCCGAGAGTACATAATAGACTTATGGGGCGATAACTGGCAGGACTATGCTTAGGCTTCCCGTCCTTGTGGAACATTAGCACGATCGCATTCTTCCATGTCTTGGGAAAGTACCCCTACCTCAAGAAGGCGTTGAAGAGTCCGACCAAGTAGGCGATCGTCTTCCTGGGCAGCTTTTTCAGAATAAAATTCGGGATCTGATCCTTCCCTGGTGCTTTTCGGTTCTTCAGTTTCCTGATATACCCCTTTACCTCCTGTGGAGTTATGTAGTCTGTAAGTCTACCGTCTGCGGTCACAGGTCATCTAGGACATCATCTTCGGAGACGTTGAAGGGCAAGCCTCGTATTACAGCAGAGAGGGTTCTGTCCGGGTTGGAAATTAAAAGATATTTAATATCAGGAGTTTCGTCAAAAAAATTCGTTACGTTTCTAAAGTCCTCAATGCTGGACAAAGATATTTTTATTTTCTTGAATAGCATTTTGCAGTCAAATGCGGACTTTGCAACTCGTCCAAGATCTGCAACTAGCTGTTTACTGTCAATGAATGAGTTTTCGTGGTTGTCAGACACAACAACAAAAATAGGCGGAATTTTAGGGGACTATATATATATATATATGTATATATATATATATATATATATATATATACATATATATATATGTATATATATATATATATGTATATATATATATATATGTATATATATATATATATATACATATATATATATATATATATATATATATATATATATATATATATTTGTCTGTTCGCTCATTTCTGGCTTCCCTGATGGTCCGATTTTGATGAAATTTGGTACAAAAATCTGTCGTCCAATTTGAAAGGTCAAGTTCGTTAACCAGCAAAATCCGCCCACTGGAAGATGGCGTTTGGGGCGAAATTCGCGCAAAAAAATCGGAACGCTTACGTTTTTGAGTTCATAAGCTTGTAAGTACTCGTTTTATAGGCTTCTTGGGTTAGGAAAACGAATGAAACCATTTTCAAGGCGATAGCTTTAACAGTTTTCGAGAAAACTGAAAAAATAATTTTTGAATGCCGTTTTTGGTTTGGGTACTTAGAATCATGGGATTCAGTTGAAACATTTACTGCATCTTCTACTTTCATTGAAACTAATATGTTGAAATTTTGGTTGCGTTTGGAGTTAAGGAAGGGTTAGAATAAAATATTTTATTAACAGACATAAAAAAGTTTTGGTAAATTTGTATACTTTCCATATTATCTCGAAAAAGGTTGAGAATTTGGGAAACGGAAGAATACCATTAGAAAGCTTACTAAATGCTCTACAAAAACGGTTCTAATGAAAGTTTTGATTAGGCGATGTCAATCGGAGAAATAAGTGCATAAAACTTTAAAGTAATCGATTTCGCTTATTCGTACTGTTCTTTTTAGCACTTTCCTCCGAAGGAAAGTAGCTATTGAGGTTGGACTCATGACGGAATTTTTGAAAAATTTCTTCAAATCTTTATCGATCCTACCTAGTAGACACCGAAAATGACCCCCGTTAAAATTTATATATATCTATATACATATATATATGCATATATATATATATATGTGTCTGTTAACACGATAGCGGCCAGAGTTTTTGTTTTTTCGTCACGAAACTTGGTATATAGCATTCAATTAGCAAACGATTGAACGAGTTCGTTAACCACCAAAGTCGGTCCACCGGAAGGGGGGGTTTACCCCGAACCCAAAACACTTATTTGACTATTTCAGCCGTAATATTTGTTATATTTCAACGAAACTTGGTATTCGTAGTGTTAATATAGAGAGAAAAGTGAGATATAAAAATGAACTAAATCGGTTCATTAGAAGGGGGGGTTTACTCCGGACCCACAATACCAAATCGCCACTACCAGCCGTGATTTTTGGTATATTTCGACGAAACTCGGTATTCGTAGTGCTAATCCACAGGTAAATATGTGTTGTAAAAATAAACGAAATCGGTTCATTAGGAGGGGGGGTTTACTCCGGACCCACAATACCAATTCGCCACTACCAGCCGTGATTTTTGGTATATTTCGACGAAACTCGGTATTCGTAGTGGCAATCTACAGGTAAATAAGTGTTGTAAAAAGAAACTAAATCGGTTCATTAGAAGGGGGGGTTTACTCCGGACCCAAATTCCTAATATACTCATACCGGTCGTAATTTCTGCTGTATTGTAACGAAACGCTGTATACGTCGTGGGTAACTCATGAGAAAGAAGTGTTGTAAAAATGAGCTGAATCGGTCAATCGGAAAGCGGGGGTTTAATTTGTAATATATTTGAATAGAAAAGCCGGCTGACGTAGGTTCACAAAGCCGCCGCAAGGAGCGCTTTCTACCACTAGAGTGACTGTATCCTGTTCCTGCGTTAGATCAAAATACGATAATATGAGGTTTTTTGTATTTATTACGTAGTGTAGTAGGTACCATGTGTAAACATAACTCTGGATGCAAATTAATAATTGATCAGTTACTCATTACAAAATGAGAACTATTCACGTTTTTATTTTATTTATGTAGGATATTTTAAGCAAATTGTTCTGGAAAGCAGTCTACACTACCCAAATTCTGAGGAAAGTGCTTAGTTATGCAGCTCCTGCGTGACGGACTTTTTGTCTTTGATTTTGATACTTAAAATTATGGGATTCAGTTGAAACATTTTCTGCATTTTTGAATTTCATCAACACTAATATGTTAAAATTTGTAAGTACTCGTTTTATAGGCTTCTTGGGCTAGGAAAACGAATGAAACCATTTTCAAGGCGATAGCTTTAACCGTTTTCGAGAAAACTGAAAAAATAATTTTTGAATGCCGTTTTTGGTTTGGGTAATTAGAATCATGGGATTCAGTTGAAACATTTACTGCATCTTCTACTTTCATTAAAACTAATATGTTGAAATTTTGGTTGCGTTTGGAGCTAAGGAAGGATTAGAATAAAATATTTTATTAACAGACATGAAATGTTTTGGGAACTTCGTATACATTCCCTAATATCTCGAAGACGGTTAGAAATATTGGTAAACGGATGGTTACCATGCGAAAGCTTACTAAATGTTCTACAAAAAAGATTCTGAAACAATTTTTGATTAGGCTATGTCAATCGGAGAAATAAGTGCTTAAACTTTGAAGTAATTGATTTCGTTTATTCGAACGGTTCTTCTTGTTTGTTTTTATTCCTTGTTGTTTTTTTATTGGTTAAAGTTGGATAATGTATTTGACAATAAAACAGATTAATTAAAATAAGAAAAACAATTCATTGTTAAAAATATATCAGGCTGTACCGTATGAAATGCCAGTTTTGGATTTGTCGATTTCCTTCAAATGTCTTGAAACTGTCGAGGCTCCTACTCCGAGTTCTTTGGCATATTCCCTAGTGTTTTTAATTGCTTATAGTAGTCAAATGTATTTGTCAATAAAACAGGATACGTATAATTAGAATCAATATTTTGTTTGTTAGAATTCGAAGATGCCGTATGAATATCTAGATTACAGTACTGGTGTTGATTTCGTTCTTTATAATTATTCTTGGTATTCCCTATTTTCATCTGTTACCCATAGTTTTTTTATTGTTAGTAGGTTTTTCTTATTGATTATAGAATATAAATCTCTTTGGCTATAAAACAGGATACGTAAAATTAGTGACAATATTTCGGAGATTTCTTAGCGAAATACTTTTAAGATTTTCTACCACCACGAACGGCTTTTTTCCTCTATTTTTATCCACTAGATAGGCTTTATTTTGCATATTATTCTATATAAGTTTTATTCAGCAGGGGATTCTGATGAAATGTCGTGTTTTTACTGTGGATTTTAAATACGATGTATCTAAGATTGGATAACATTAGCGAGTCTACATAGTTAAGAACCGACGACGGAGGATTACTTCTTGCTATGATTTAGTCTACATATGTATATTAAGTCCTAAATCCAAAAAATAAACTTCACAACGGTTAGATACTATGAGCGAATATGGCGGTTCAATGCCCGTAGAAGCAGAAGGTCTGCAGGAAATTTACCTGCTAAGAGTTAATCCTCAAGAGCTGTAAATATACCCCAGGTATCTGCCGACACAAATACAAAGCCTAGGCGGAGAGCACCCCAAAAACACAGATCCAAACATAGGTTATATACTAAATATTCATAAAGACTACTTAGTTGTAAACCGATTCATCAATTAGCAATCAATAGTTTTCAACAAAGGTTATATACTAAATATTGATAAAAAGTATTTAATTAGAAAAAAACAATATTCCACAAGACTTGTTTTTGGTCCATTTGTGTCTACTCCATAGACTTAATTAGGTATATTATTCTATTGTAGTTGGGCAACTAAACTTTGTTTTATTTTGTTAAATAAAGTTTTTTTTTCTTGACTTGTTATTCGTCAAGACTTTTATTTGTCCTTGTGTATTAACTAGATAGGTTTTATTCGGCATATTATTCTATATAGGCTATATTAGGCAGGGTATTCTTCTCAATCTTGTGTACTTCTTCTTGATCCTTCTGTACATGGGCGTATATAAAAACAATTTCGGGGGGGGGCTGAGACCATTTCCAGGGTATGGAATACTAAATATTTAGAGCTTGGAATAGTTTTAGGCAACTAAAACCCTATTACACGTAAAATAAAATATGTTTTATGAACTAAGTGATCTTATTTAATTTATTTTTAAGGGTTTTACGAGAAGTTTTTATCATCAATTCAAAATTTCGGGAGGGGCTGCAGCCCCCTCAGCCCCCCCCTCATATACGCCCATGCTTCTGTATCCTCTAGAAAGGCTTTATTAGGCATATTTTGTATTGATTTATAGAGCTTTGCTTTAGAATGAGAGCCTACTGTCGGTGTCCCTGACGCCTTAATATCACCAGGCTAATGGTATTATTTTGTGGAGAGGATGTACCAAGACATTACCATCTGGGAGAACCTACAGCCTGACGCCTCAAGCCGAGGCTGTACCAAGACATTACCATCTGGGAGAACCTACAGCCTGACGCCTCAAGCCGAGGCTGTAACAAGACATTACCATCTGGGAGAACCTACAGCCTGACGCCTCAAGCCGAGGCTGTAACAAGACATTACCATCTGGGAGAACCTACAGCCTGACGCCTCAAGCCGAGGCTGTAACAAGACATTTTGTTTTAATCTTATTTGACTTGTTTCCTTTGTTTTTGTTTTATTTATTTTTTCCCCACTTCAATTTGTGTAAAAAACTATTTGTTTTGGCCCCCCCCCAAAAAAAGAAGGTTTTATTTGTTTGTTTGTTCTAATTTGTTCTAAAGCCCAGATGTTGATCATACCTCGATCAGCTGATTCCAGATCTCCATCTTGAACATGTGATATCGTTTCTGAAGGTTTGTTCTCTAATGCTGAATCATGATGGGCTAATGGTGTTGCCAAGGCGACCGAGAGTACAACCACTATCGAAACAAAATTAAAAAGTTAATTATCAGTGACATTATATAAACTTACATTTTATTAACAATCCTCTAGTATAAGTGTATCATTTAAATTTTGTACATGTCCGAAGGAAGCACCAGTAAATATTTCTTTTCTTCATTTTATATATATATATATATATATATATATATATATATATATATATACATATATGTATATATATATATATATATATACATATATGTATATATATATATATATATATATATATATATATAATATTGAGAAGATACGGTTGACCGTTGAGTTATAGTAGCTGTTGATCGTCGGGGTTTCGGTCGTTTTTTTTATTCAATAAAACATTTTATAGTTAAAATGTATTTTATTTTAACTATAAAATGTTTTATTGAATAAAAAAATAGACGGAAACCCCGACGATCAACACCTTCTACATCCCACAATCTAGGCGCACGGTAGTGCGCCAGGCCAAGTTCCGGCCTAAGCATACTGTGTGTATATAGACGGAAACCCCCGACGATCAACACCTTCTACATCCCACAATCTAGGCGCACGGTAGTGCGCCAGGCCAAGTTCCGGCCTAAGCATACTGTGTGTATATAGACGGAAACCCCCGACGATCAACACCTTCTACATCCCACAATCTAGGCGCACGGTAGTGCGCCAGGCCAAGTTCCGGCCTAAGCATACTGTGTGTATATAGACGGAAACCCCCGACGATCAACACCTTCTACACCCCACAATCTAGGCGCACGGTAGTGCGCCAGGCCAAGTTCCGGCCTAAGCATACTGTGTGTATATAGACGGAAACCCCCGACGATCAACACCTTCTACATCCCACAATCTAGGCGCACGGTAGTGCGCCAGGCCAAGTTCCGGCCTAAACATACTGTGTGTATATAGACGGAAAACCCCGACGATCAACACCCTCTACATCCCACAATCTAGGCGCACGGTAGTGCGCCAGGCCAAGTTCCGGCCTAAACATACTGTGTGTATATAGACGGAAACCCCCGACGATCAACACCTTCTACATCCCTCAATATATTTGGCATTGAGTAAACTAGGTTTTTTTATTGTTTTGGTAGTAACCCCCCCCCCCACTCTTCTTGAGTAGAGTTTTTATTCTTTATTTTAAGTTTGGCTTCCTGCCTACCCAATTCATTCCTTAGAGGCTCTATTGGGTTAAGTCCAGACGACATTTCTATACAAACGTGCTGATCTATTACTCCATCTATAAATTGCAAGTTCCCAGCTCCCCCAGACCAAGACACCTCCACCTCTATACTACTGTCCTATTACAAGCGCCCACCGTCTATAGATACAGGCAGCCAGTACCCAGCTCCCCCAGACCAAGACACCTCCACCTCTATACTACTGTCCTATTACAATCGCCCACCGTCTATAGATACAGGCAGCCAGTACCCAGCTCCCCCAGACCAAGACACCTCCACCTCTATACTACTGTCCTATTACAATCGCCCACCGTCTATAGATACAGGCAGCCAGTACCCAGCTCCCCCAGACCAAGACACCTCCACCTCTATACTACTGTCCTATTACAATCGCTCACCGTCTATAGATACAGGCAGCCAGTACCCAGCTCCCCCAGACCAAGACACCTCCACCTCTATACTACTGTCCTATTACAATCGCCCACCGTCTATAGATACAGGCAGCCAGTACCCAGCTCCCCCAGACCAAGACACCTCCACCTCTATACTACTGTCCTATTACAATCGCCCACCGTCTATAGATACAGGCAGCCAGTACCCAGCTCCCTCAGACCAAGACACCTCCACCTCTATACTACTGTCCTATTACAATCGCTCACCGTCTATAGATACAGGCAGCCAGTACCCAGCTCCCCCAGACCAAGACACCTCCACCTCTATACTACTGTCCTATTACAATCGCCCACCGTCTATAGATACAGGCAGCCAGTACCCAGCTCCCCCAGACCAAGACACCTCCACCTCTATACTACTGTCCTATTACAATCGCCCACCGTCTATAGATACAGGCAGCCAGTACCCAGCTCCCCCAGACCAAGACACCTCCACCTCTATACTACTGTCCTATTACAATCGCCCACCGTCTATAGATACAGGCAGCCAGTACCCAGCTCCCCCAGACCAAGACACCTCCACCTCTATACTACTGTCCTATTACAATCGCTCACCGTCTATAGATACAGGCAGCCAGTACCCAGCTCCCCCAGACCAAGACACCTCCACCTCTATACTACTGTCCTATTACAATCGCCCACCGTCTATAGATACAGGCAGCCAGTACCCAGCTCCCCCAGACCAAGACACCTCCACCTCTATACTACTGTCCTATTACAATCGCCCACCGTCTATAGATACAGGCAGCCAGTACCCAGCTCCCCCAGACCAAGACACCTCCACCTCTATACTACTGTCCTATTACAATCGCTCACCGTCTATAGATACAGGCAGCCAGTACCCAGCTCCCCCAGACCAAGACACCTCCACCTCTATACTACTGTCCTATTACAATCGCCCACCGTCTATAGATACAGGCAGCCAGTACCCAGCTCCCCCAGACCAAGACACCTCCACCTCTATACTACTGTCCTATTACAATCGCCCACCGTCTATAGATACAGGCAGCCAGTACCCAGGTCCCCCAGACCAAGACACCTCCACCTCTATACTACTGTCCTATTACAATCGCTCACCGTCTATAGATACAGGCAGCCAGTACCCAGCTCCCCCAGACCAAGACACCTCCACCTCTATACTACTGTCCTATTAAAATCGCTCACCGTCTATAGATACAGGCAGCCAGTACCCAGCTCCCCCAGACCAAGACACCTCCACCTCTATACTACTGTCCTATTACAATCGCTCACCGTCTATAGATACAGGCAGCCAGTACCCAGCTCCCCCAGACCAAGACACCTCCACCTCTATACTACTGTCCTATTACAATCGTCCACCGTCTATAGATACAGACGGCCAGTTCGGTCTCTATTTTCAACAAAACCCACTTCTTCATGCCTTATTAAGATGAATCCTCGCCGTAGAATAACCTTTATTGACGGTTTGGCCCATATTTCCGTTCAAGTGGCCACATCTTCCCAAATTTATAATTTATTCATACATCATAGGTGGCAATTCCATTTAAAAAAAATCAATAACAACTGCTTTGAATAGAATACAATGTTGGCTTTCAAATTGAAGAGCTTCATAGGGCACTCCATGCAGCTTCTCGGAGATCATCACCAGTGATGGTGTGCCTTATGAAATGATATTGAATTTACCGGACATGGGAAAAAGGAAGTTGCTTGAACTGTACAACCAACTGTGGGCCATTACAAAATATCCGACTCAATGGAAAGAATCAGTCATTATCCCAATTTTAAAGGTAGGCAAAAATCCACAGGCTCCGGGTAGCTACAGACCAATATCACTTTTATGTTGCATGGGTAAGCTCCTGGAGTCTATGGTAAACTACCGACTAGTTTATATCTTAGAGACTAGTGGTCTAATTAGCAGGTATCAGGCTAGATTTCGGCAGAGACACTCAACCCAAGATCTACTAGGGTACTTGGAGCATTTCGTCCAGAACGATTTTTTATACCAAGAACATGCTACGGCCATTTTTTCGACATGAAACAGGCATATGTGTCGACTATTTTTCGATGTTGAATCACCAGAAAAAAATTGGTCCAAATCGGTGACCCCATCGCTGTATACTCCCCTTGTAAGAGGTAGACTACCTCTGTTCCTTAAAAGCTTCCTTGAAGAGAGAACTTTTAGAGTACGAATTAGCAATGCTCATTCATTTTTATGTGTACAGGAAAATGGAGTCCCTCAGGGGTCCGTCCTCAGCGTAACACTGTTTCTTGTCGCAATAAATGGCATAGGAGATGATATAGCGGCTGATGTTCGTCGTTCACTTTTTGCTGACGATCTGGCCTTGTTTGTTACCCATCCGGCTGAAGACACAGAAGTCCGAAGCCTACAACAGGCTATCAACACTGTAAGCGCAGTAGCCAGATCCCGTGGCTTTACTTTCTCCAATGAAAAGACGGTGTCTGTCCACTTTTGCAGGCTTCGGAGGCCGCATGATCCCCCAAGGCTGGAGATGTGTGGCTCTGAAGTCAGCTTGAGAGATGAACACAAATTTCTAGGGCTCGCCATGGACAAAAAACTAAGGTGGAGGTCTCACATCAACTACACAATTCAGAGGTGTGAGGCGTCCCTTAAAGTCCTTAAATCATTGTCCCGAATAAAGTGGGGTGCCGAAACATCACTCCTTCTGCAAATATTCGATGCACTACTGAGATCTCGGGTCGATTATGGATGTGCAATTTATGGGTCTGCTCGCAGATCGTGGCTCCGCCAGTTGGACAAATTGTACAATGCGGTGCTACGAGCTGCGATTGGTGCTTTTCGCACAAGCCCGTTAGATGCCATCTACGCAGAGGCACGACATCTACCTCCTAGTCACAGGAGAAACCTATTAACTATGACCTATGCAGCATCACTGAAGTGTCAGCCAAACCACCTCATGGCAAATATTATAAGTGATGAGAGCTCATCTGACATATATAGTAATAAGCGTTCAAGAACCAGACCTTTAGCAGTGAGGGCCGCTGAAACTTTCCGTGTCTATGGTGGAGTCTGGGAGAATCTCAAGGAAATACACCTTCCGGCCGTATGCCCCTGGGTTCTACCGGACTTCTATATTGACCTCACACTAGGAAAGTACCCGAAAGAAAATACCTCCAAGTTAATATATAAAGTTGCTTTTCTTGAAACAATTCAAAAATACAAAGGACACCTCATTATCTTCTCAGACGGCTCGAAAACAGACACAGGTACTAGATGTGGTTTGTACATTGATAACGGAAGACAACTCTCTATCCCACTAAATCCAGAAACAAGTGTCTTCCATGCAGAGTTAACCGGAATTAAAACAAAGTCCGTCTCGCAGGAACTGCATCATCTTAGCGCG
The DNA here is from genome assembly GCA_946811695.1 of Gonocerus acuteangulatus. Lineage (NCBI taxonomy): Eukaryota > Metazoa > Arthropoda > Insecta > Hemiptera > Coreidae > Gonocerus > Gonocerus acuteangulatus. Next base: position 82,816,370 of record OX328129.1, on the reverse strand, counting down.
GTTCCTTTCTTATCCCTAGTCTAATTTGGAAAGATTAAAATATTTATTTATTGATAAGGCTTCGCAACTTTGGCGAATCGCCTGAAGATTAAAATAGAAGCAGTTATTATTTTGGTTCCACCAGTCTTGAAAGGTCTTGATTTACGATCTTACCTGGAAGGGTCGGTCAACACTTGAAAGGGTCCCGCTAGTTACAAGGTCTTGGAATCTAGGAAATCTATATTTCTAACAATAATTTTTTTTGTAATTTTACTTAACTAGTTTTATTGTAGAATACATTATCCAACTATAAGCAATTAAGAAATAACAAGGAATAAAAACAGACAAAAAACCGTTCGAATGAACGAAATCAATTACTTTAATGGTTTAAGCACTTATTTCTCCGATTGACATCGTCTAATTAAAACTTTTGTCAGAACATTTTTTGTAGAGCATTTAGTAAGCTTTCGAATGGTAACCTTTCGCTTCACAAGATTTTCAACCGTTTTCGAGATATTAATGAAAGTATACGAAGTTCCCAAAACTTTTCATTATTTCTAGCTATAGACAATTGGTCTCATTTTACCTATCCTGTTTTACACACAAATACATTTTCTTAACATAAGAAATTACAAAAATAAAAATCAATAAAAAACTAAGGGAAAGAGACAAAAATTACAAAAAGAACGACCAACACCCGTTCATAAGAACTAAACAGACGTATTTGAAGTTTTAAGCACTTATTTCTTCGACTGACATCACCTAATCAAAACTTGTTTCAGAATCTTTTCTGTAGAGATTCTAAATTCTCTACAGAAATTTATCTACAGAAAATTTAGTAAGCTTTCAAATAGTTTCTATCCACTTATGAACATTTCCCAACCGTGTTCGAGATATTAATGAAAATATACGAAGTTCCCAAAACTTTTCATGTCTGTTCATAAAATATTTTATTCTAACCCTTCCTTAACTCCAAACGTAACCAAAGGTTTAAGATATTAGTTTTGATAAAATTTGAACATGCAAAAAATGTTTCAACTGAATCCCATGATTTTATGTACCAAAACCAAAAACGTTATTCAGCAACTATGTTCCCAATTTTCTCGAAAACGGTTAAAGCTATCGCCTTAAAAACGGTTTCATTCGTTTTCCTAGGCCAAGAAGCCGACAAAACGAGTACTTACAAGCATATGAACTCAAAAATGTAAGCGTTGCTATTTTATTTGCGCGAATTTCGCCCCAAACGCCATCTTCCAGTGGGCGGATTTTGCTGGTTAACGAACTTGACCTTTCAAATAACAGACAAATATATATATACAAATTTGAACCACCGTTATTTTCGGTCTCTAGGGGTTCTGAAACGCGAAATTTTCTAGTCGGCACTTCCGGATTGTTTCATGAGATCAATTTTATAAGCGGGGTTCCTCCCTATGAAGGGAGGGAGGAACCGTGCTAACAATATAAACAGATCTAAGGTGTTACACGGGAGCTGGTGAAAGGAAGAATGAGAATGTCTCGTATTGCAATTCTCTGTATGCAGGGTCTACTTCCAGGTAGTCGTATACTTTTACTGCCCTTTACCGTTACTCAGAAGGCTCTTTGTGTTTACAAACAAACGACTCGGTATAGACCACCCGTATTAACCCAAAAGTGATTATATCAAGCTTGATAAACTTCCTCAATTAAATTAAGGAATTTAGAGTGCTTAAAATAGGCTCTTGATCTAGTCAAAAAATTCAAGGAGAATTAGATCATGAATAGAAAATCTCGGCCAAACAGAAGGAAAATAACAATAACAAGGATAGTCAAACTTCGTTTTCAAAGATTGTTAGTTGTAACAAAAAAACGGCCACTCATGATTCTTAATAAATTAACTGTGAAGGGTGATTACACAAATATTCCTGTTGAGGCTTTAAAGCTTCAATTTAAAAAACATATTAACCCATAGGAATTATAGATTGGCCTAAAAACATAAAATCATTGAAAAAAGGATTTCTTATTATTGAATCAAACAAAAACGATATAGAGGTTATATCAACAGAGTTTTTAAATATATGCAAAGACCTGTTGATCAATAAAATTAAAATAAAAAATAGAGTTCTCTGTAAAAGGTTTAATGAGTTCTATTAAATACATATTTTCCAATTTAGTTATAATTTTAACTATTGGAATTATTATCCAAAGATTCATATAATTACTCAACAATAGATTCTAATTTGAAGCACAGCTATTTTCGATATCTACCTGTTCGAATTGTTTTTCTTATTTTAATTAATCTATTTTATTGTCAAATACATTATCTAACTATAAGCAATGAAAAAATAGGAATAAAAACAGACAAAAAAAACGTTAGAATAAAAGAAATCAATTACTTTAATGGTTTAAGCACTTATTTCTCTGATTGACATCGCCCAATTAAAACTTTCATCAGAACATTTTTTGTAGACCATTTAGTAAGCTTTCGAATGGTAACCTTTCGCTTCCCAAGATTTTGAACCGTTTGCGAGATATTAATGAAAGTATACGAAGTTCCCAAAATTTTCATTATTTCTAGCAACAGAAAATTGGTCTCATGTTTCCTATACTGTTTTACAAACAAATACATTTTCCTAACATAATAAATTACAAAAATAAAAGTCCGACTCGCAGGAACTGCCTCATCTTAGCGCGGTTCCGTTCTTATCCCTAGTCTAATTTCGAAAGATTAAAATAGAAGCTGTTATTATTTTGTTGAGAGGAGATCGTTGACCGTTGATGATGCAAGGTAGGGATTGTCCGGGTTAGGTCACTGCTACTTAATAATACATACCCCATATGTGTAGGTATGTGGGCATATATATGTACATATGTGTGCGTGTATATGTGTATGTGTATATGCATATATATAAATATATATATATTATATATGTATATATATATATATATATTTACATAGATATGTGCATATATTAGTGTTAAATATGTCCTACTTGTATTTACAGCCCTGATGAAGGCTTGAAGTTCAAGCCGAAACGTCGGCACAATAAAACCATTTTTACGATAAAATGTAGTTTTATTAAGTAGCAGTGACCGAACCCTGACAGTTATATTTTGGTTCCACCAGTCTTGAAAGGTAGGATTTACAATCTGACCTGGAAGGGTCGGCAACACAAGAAACCGTCCCGCTAGTTGCAAGGTCTTGGAATCTTGGAAATCTATATTTCTAACAATAAATTGTTTTTGTTATTTTACTTAACCTGTTTTATTTTCGAATACATTATCCAACTATAAGCAATTAAAAAATAACAAGGAATAAAATACAGGCGAAAAGAACACTTTGAATAAGCGAAATCAATTACTTTAAAGCTTTAAGCTCTTATTTCTCCGATTGACATCGCCTAATCAAAACTTTCATTAGAACCTTTTATGTAGAGCATTTAATAAGCTTTCTAATGGTATTCTTCCGTTTACCAAAATTCTCAACAGTTTTCGAGATATTAAAGAAAGTTCCCAAAATTTATATTATTTCTAGCAACAGAAAATTGGCCTCATTTTTCATATCCTGTTTTACACACAAAATTTTCGCAACATAAGAAATTACAAAACTAAAAAGCAATAAAAAACGAAGGGAAAGAGACAAAAATTACAACAAGAACGACAAAAACCCGTTCATAAGAACAAAACAGACGTATTTGAAGTTTTAAGCACTTATTTCTCCGATTGACATAACCTAATCAAAAATAGTTTTAGAATCTTTTTTGTAGAGAATTTAGTAAGCTTTCAAATAGTTTCTATCCACTTACCACGATTTCCCAACCGTGTTCGAGATATTAATGAAAGTATACGAACTTCCCAAAACCTTTCATGTCTGTTCATAAAATATTTTATTCTAACCCTTCCTTAACTCCAAACGTAACAAAACTTTCAACATATTAGTTTTAATGAAAGTAGAACATGCAGATAAAGTTTCAACTGAATCCCATGATTCTAAGTACCCAAACCAAAAACGGTATTCAAAAAATATTTTTCCAATTTTCTCAAAAACGGTTAAAGCTATCGCCTTGAAAATGGTTTCATTCGTTTTCCTAGCCCAGGAATCATATAAAACGAGTACTTAGAAGCTTATGAACTCAAAAACGTAAGCGTTACGATTTTTTTTTGCGCGAATGTCGCCCCAAATGCCATCTTCCGGTAGGCGGATTTCGCTGGTTAACGAACTTGACCTTTCAAATTGGACGACGGATTTTTGTACCAAATTTCATCAAAATCGGACCATTCGTCTTCGAGCTAGAGAGCGAACAGACAAATATATATATATATATATATATATATATATATATATATATATAAATATATACATATATATATATATACAAATTTGAACCACCATCATTTTCGGTCTCTAGGGGTTCTGAAACGCAAAATTTTCTAGTCGGCACTTCCGGATTGTTTCATTGTATCAACCTTATAAGCGGGGTTCCTCCCTATGGGGGAGGGAGGAACCGCGCTAAAAGCAATAAAAAACCAAGGGAAAGAGACAAAAATTACAAAAAGAACGACAAAAACCCGTTCATAAGAACAAAACAGACGTATTTGAAGTTTTAAGCATTTATTTCTCCGATTGACATAACCTAATCAAAAATAGTTTTAGAATCATTGTTGTAGAGAATTTAGTAAGCTTTCAAATAGTTTCAATCCACTTACCACGATTTCCCAACCGTGTTCGAGATATTAATGAAAGTATACGAAGTTTCCAAAACTTTTCATATCTGTTCATAAAATATTTTATTCTAACCCTTCCTTAACTCCAAACGTAACATAACTTTCAACATATTAGTTTTAATGAAAGTAGAACATGCAGATAATGTTTCAACTGAATCCCGTTATTCTAAGTACCCAAACCAAAAACGGTATTCAAAAACTATTTTTCCAATTTTCTCGAAAACGGTTAAAGCTATCGCCTTGAAAATGGTTTCATTCGTTTTTCTAGCCCAAGAAGCCTATAAAACGAGTACTTACAAGCTTATGAACTCAAAAACGTAAGCGTTACGATTTTTTCTGCGCGAATTTCGCCCCAAACGCCATCTTCCAGTGGGCGGATTTTGCTGGTTAACGAACTTGACCTTTCAAATTGGACGACAGATTTTTGTACCAAATTTCATCAAAATCGGACCATTCGTCTTCTATTTAGAGAGCGAACAGACAAATATATATATATATATATATAAATATATACATATATATATATATACAAATTTGAACCACCGTTATTTTCGGTTTCTAGGGGTTCTGAAACGCAAAATTTTCTAGTCGGCACTTCCGGATTGTTTCATTGTATCAACCTTATAAGCGGGGTTCCTCCCTATGGGGGAGGGAGGAACCGCGCTAAAAGCTCTTGAACATTATGAAAATTTCAGTCCACGAGTATTAGTGTGTACTGATTCATATAGCTCTTTAACCGCTCTAAAGGATAAATTTTCCACAATCCCCCTTGTATTAGATATTTTCAGCCTTTTAAATACCATGATTTCTGGAGAAGTAACTGTCACATTTTTATGGATACCAGGACATACTGATTTGGAAGGAAATGAAAAAGCAGACCACTTGGCAAGGCAAGCAACATCCTTGGACGGTAATGCCTTGCCTATACACTTAAAAGACTTCAAAAAACAAATGGTTAAACTTGTGTGGAAAAAGTGGCAAGAGGAATACAATTACAAGGACTTATTCTTAAAGAACATCGAAAGTTCCGTAATGTTCAATAGCCCTACCATTAGCATGAAAAGGCAAGACGATGTGGTGTTATTGCGTCTAAGGATCGGGGACACTCGATTGACTCATGGACACCACCTCGTCGGCCGACGATGACCACAATGTGAACACTGTGGCTGCCTCCTTGATGTTAAACATATCTTGTTGGAGTGTACTGCTCTCCAGGAAGCGAGGAGGAGACACAACTTAGCTGATAACCTAAAGCAACTCTTAAGTAGAAACAAATCATCTGTGAAGATATTGATGGAGTATTTAGTAGATACCAAATTCTATAGACAAATATAGTTGAATCTGCAAAAAAGATATTTGACCATCTACCTTGTACAAATGTTCAACCTTAGTGATGTAAACTTTTGTGAGATCTTAATGTGTGTAAATATTATTATACAAATATGAATGGTGTGTGTAAGTATTTATTGTGTGACTGTTTCAAGAGTGAATGAGTTACTGTAAATATGTAAATAGCTAATGATCTAGATTTAAGCCTAGAATTAAGATTAGTTCCAATATTTGTTAAAAAAGAACTAACTACCGTTTGAATAGTTTAGTTTAGGCTAAGAATTCTTTCTTCATTTGTTGAAAAAGAAAGAATAGACAATGGTGCCATTGACCATAGCAGTCGACGCACCCTAATTAAAAAAAAAAAAAAAAAAAAAAAAAAAAAAAAAAAAAAAAAAAAAAAAAAAAAAACAACTGCTTTGGCACAGGATTAGCACTGAGTTGTCAAGATTACCTTGGGAATGTTAGAGGTAGAATGCAGTCTGTATAAATCCCCTTATTTCTGATAATTTTCCTATGTGCAGAGCCATACAGCACGTGCAGCGTGTGTTTTAGCGCGGTTCCTCCCTCCCTTCATAGGGAGTAACCGCGCTAAAATCAATAACTACTGCTTTGGCACAGGATTAGCACTGAGTTGTCAAGATTACCTTGGGAATGTTAGAGGTAGAATGTAGTCTGTATAAATCCCCTTATTTCTGATAATTATCCTATGTGCAGAGCCATACAGCACGTGCAGCTTGTGTTTTAGCGTGGTTCCTCCCTCCCTTCATAGGGAGTAACAGCGCTAAAATCAATAACTACTGCATTGGCACAGGATTAGCACTGAGTTGTCAAGATTACCTTGGGAATGTTACGGGTAGAATGCAGTCTGTATAAATCCCCTTATTTCTGATAATTTTCCTATGTGCAGAGCCATACAGCACGTGCAGCTTGTGTTTTAGCGCGGTTCCTCCCTCCCTTCATAGGGAGTAACCACGCTAAAATCAATAACTACTGCTTTGGCACAGGATTAGCACTGAGTTGTCAAGATTACCTTGGGAATGTTAGAGGTAGATTGCAGTCTGTATAAATCCCCTTATTTCTGATAATTTTCCTATGTGCAGAGCCATACAGCACGTGCAGCGTGTGTTTTAGCGTGGTTCCTCCCTCCCTTCATAGGGAGTAACCGCGCTAAAATCAATAACTACTGCTTTGGCACAGGATTAGCACTGAGTTGTCAAGATTACCTTGGGAATGTTAGAGGTAGAATGTAGTCAGTATAAATCCCCTTATTTCTGATAATTTTCCTATGTGCAGAGCCATACAGCACGTGCAGCGTGTGTTTTAGCGTGGTTCCTCCCTCCCTTCATAGGGAGTAACAGCGCTAAAATCAATAACTACTGCTTTGGCACAGGATTAGCACTGAGTTGTCAAGATTACCTTGGGAATGTTAGAGGTAGAATGCAGTCTGTATAAATCCCCTTATTTCTGATAATTTTCCTATGTGCAGAGCCATACAGCACGTGCAGCGTGTGTTTTAGCGCGGTTCCTCCCTCCCTTCATAGGGAGTAACCGCGCTAAAATCAATAACTACTGCATTGGCACAGGATTAGCACTGAGTTGTCAAGATTACCTTGGGAATGTTAGAGGTAGAATGCAGTCTGTATAAATCCCCTTATTTCTGATAATTTTCCTATGTGCAGAGCCATACAGCACGTGCAGCGTGTGTTTTAGCGTGGTTCCTCCCTCCCTTCATAGGGAGTAACCGCGCTAAAATCAATAACTACTGCTTTGGCACAGGATTAGCACTGAGTTGTCAAGATTACCTTGGGAATGTTAGAGGTAGAATGCAGTCTGTATAAATCCCCTTATTTCTGATAATTTTCCTATGTGCAGAGCCATACAGCACGTGCAGCGTGTGTTTTAGCGCGGTTCCTCCCTCCCTTCATAGGGAGTAACCGCGCTAAAATCAATAACTACTGCTTTGGCACAGGATTAGCACTGAGTTGTCAAGATTACCTTGGGAATGTTAGAGGTAGAATGCAGTCTGTATAAATCCCCTTATTTCTGATAATTTTCCTATGTGCAGAGCCATACAGCACGTGCAGCGTGTGTTTTAGCGTGGTTCCTCCCTCCCTTCATAGGGAGTAACCGCGCTAAAATCAATAACTACTGCTTTGGCACAGGATTAGCACTGAGTTGTCAAGATTACCTTGGGAATGTTATGGGTAGAATGCAGTCTGTATAAATCCCCTTATTTCTGATAATTTTCCTATGTGCAGAGCCATACAGCACGTGCAGCGTGTGTTTTAGCGCGGTTCCTCCCTCCCTTCATAGGGAGTAACCGCGCTAAAATCAATAACTACTGCTTTGGCACAGGATTAGCACTGAGTTGTCAAGATTACCTTGGGAATGTTACGGGTAGAATGCAGTCTGTATAAATCCCCTTATTTCTGATAATTTTCCTATGTGCAGAGCCATACAGCACGTGCAGCGTGTGTTTTAGCGTGGTTCCTCCCTCCCTTCATAGGGAGTAACCGCGCTAAAATCAATAACTACTGCATTGGCACAGGATTAGCACTGAGTTGTCAAGATTACCTTGGGAATGTTACGGGTAGAATGCAGTCTGTATAAATCCCCTTATTTCTGATAATTTTCCTATGTGCAGAGCCATACAGCACGTGCAGCGTGTGTTTTAGCGTGGTTCCTCCCTCCCTTCATAGGGAGTAACCGCGCTAAAATCAATAACTACTGCATTGGCACAGGATTAGCACTGAGTTGTCAAGATTACCTTGGGAATGTTACGGGTAGAATGCAGTCTGTATAAATCCCCTTATTTCTGATAATTTTCCTATGTGCAGAGCCATACAGCACGTGCAGCGTGTGTTTTAGCGTGGTTCCTCCCTCCCTTCATAGGGAGTAACCGCGCTAAAATCAATAACTACTGCTTTGGCACAGGATTAGCACTGAGTTGTCAAGATTACCTTGGGAATGTTAGAGGTAGAATGCAGTCTGTATAAATCCCCTTATTTCTGATAATTATCCTATGTGCAGAGCCATACAGCACGTGCAGCTTGTGTTTTAGCGCGGTTCCTCCCTCCCTTCATAGGGAGTAACCACGCTAAAATCAATAACTACTGCTTTGGCACAGGATTAGCACTGAGTTGTCAAGATTACCTTGGGAATGTTACGGGTAGAATGCAGTCTGTATAAATCCCCTTATTTCTGATAATTTTCCTATGTGCAGAGCCATACAGCACGTGCAGCGTGTGTTTTAGCGCGGTTCCTCCCTCCCTTCATAGGGAGTAACCACGCTAAAATCAATAACTACTGCTTTGGCACAGGATTAGCACTGAGTTGTTAAGATTACCTTGGGAATGTTAGAGGTAGAATGCAGTCTGTATAAATCCCCTTATTTCTGATAATTTTCCTATGTGCAGAGCCATACAGCACGTGCAGCGTGTGTTTTAGCGCGGTTCCTCCCTCCCTTCATAGGGTGTAACCACGCTAAAATCAATAACTACTGCTTTGGCACAGGATTAGCACTGAGTTGTCAAGATTACCTTGGGAATGTTAGAGGTAGAATGTAGTCTGTATAAATCCCCTTATTTCTGATAATTTTCCTATGTGCAGAGCCATACAGCACGTGCAGCGTGTGTTTTAGCGTGGTTCCTCCCTCCCTTCATAGGGAGTAACCGCGCTAAAATCAATAACTACTGCTTTGGCACAGGATTAGCACTGAGTTGTCAAGATTACCTTGGGAATGTTAGAGGTAGAATGCAGTCTGTATAAATCCCCTTATTTCTGATAATTTTCCTATGTGCAGAGCCATACAGCACGTGCAGCGTGTGTTTTAGCGTGGTTCCTCCCTCCCTTCATAGGGAGTAACCGCGCTAAAATCAATAACTACTGCTTTGGCACAGGATTAGCACTGAGTTGTCAAGATTACCTTGGGAATGTTAGAGGTAGAATGCAGTCTGTATAAATCCCCTTATTTCTGATAATTTTCCTATGTGCAGAGCCATACAGCACGTGCAGCGTGTGTTTTAGCGCGGTTCCTCCCTCCCTTCATAGGGAGTAACCACGCTAAAATCAATAACTACTGCTTTGGCACAGGATTCGCACTGAGTTGTCAAGATTACCTTGGGAATGTTACGGGTAGAATGCAGTCTGTATAAATCCCCTTATTTCTGATAATTTTCCTATGTGCAGAGCCATACAGCACGTGCAGCGTGTGTTTTAGCGTGGTTCCTCCCTCCCTTCATAGGGAGTAACCGCGCTAAAATCAATAACTACTGCTTTGGCACAGGATTCGCACTGAGTTGTCAAGATTACCTTGGGAATGTTAGAGGTAGAATGCAGTCTGTATAAATCCCCTTATTTCTGATAATTTTCCTATGTGCAGAGCCATACAGCACGTGCAGCGTGTGTTTTAGCGTGGTTCCTCCCTCCCTTCATAGGGAGTAACCGCGCTAAAATCAATAACTACTGCTTTGGCACAGGATTCGCACTGAGTTGTCAAGATTACCTTGGGAATGTTAGAGGTAGAATGCAGTCTGTATAAATCCCCTTATTTCTGATAATTTTCCTATGTGCAGAGCCATACAGCACGTGCAGCGTGTGTTTTAGCGTGGTTCCTCCCTCCCTTCATAGGGAGTAACCGCGCTAAAATCAATAACTACTGCTTTGGCACAGGATTAGCACTGAGTTGTCAAGATTACCTTGGGAATGTTAGAGGTAGAATGCAGTCTGTATAAATCCACTTATTTCTGATAATTTTCCTATGTGCAGAGCCATACAGCACGTGCAGCGTGTGTTTTAGCGCGGTTCCTCCCTCCCTTCATAGGGAGTAACCGCGCTAAAATCAATAACTACTGCTTTGGCACAGGATTAGCACTGAGTTGTCAAGATTACCTTGGGAATGTTAGAGGTAGAATGCAGTCTGTATAAATCCCCTTATTTCTGATAATTTTCCTATGTGCAGAGCCATACAGCACGTGCAGCGTGTGTTTTAGCGTGGTTCCTCCCTCCCTTCATAGGGAGTAACCGCGCTAAAATCAATAACTACTGCTTTGGCACAGGATTAACACTGAGTTGTCAAGATTACCTTGGGAATGTTAGAGGTAGAATGCAGTCTGTATAAATCCCCTTATTTCTGATAATTTTCCTATGTGCAGAGCCATACAGCACGTGCAGCGTGTGTTTTAGCGTGGTTCCTCCCTCCCTTCATAGGGAGTAACCGCGCTAAAATCAATAACTACTGCTTTGGCACAGGATTAGCACTGAGTTGTCAAGATTACCTTGGGAATGTTATGGGTAGAATGCAGTCTGTATAAATCCCCTTATTTCTGATAATTTTCCTATGTGCAGAGCCATACAGCACGTGCAGCGTGTGTTTTAGCGTGGTTCCTCCCTCCCTTCATAGGGAGTAACCGCGCTAAAATCAATAACTACTGCTGTGGCACACGATTCGCACTGAGTTGTCAAGATTACCTTGGGAATGTTATGGGTAGAATGCAGTCTGTATAAATCCCCTTATTTCTGATAATTTTCCTATGTGCAGAGCCATACAGCACGTGCAGCGTGTGTTTTAGCGTGGTTCCTCCCTCCCTTCATAAGGAGTAACCGCGCTAAAATCAATAACTACTGCTTTGGCACAGGATTAGCACTGAGTTGTCAAGATTACCTTGGGAATGTTAGAGGTAGAATGCAGTCTGTATAAATCCCCTTATTTCTGATAATTATCCTATGTGCAGAGCCATACAGCACGTGCAGCTTGTGTTTTAGCGCGGTTCCTCCCTCCCTTCATAGGGAGTAACCACGCTAAAATCAATAACTACTGCTTTGGCACAGGATTAGCACTGAGTTGTCAAGATTACCTTGGGAATGTTACGGGTAGAATGCAGTCTGTATAAATCCCCTTATTTCTGATAATTATCCTATGTGCAGAGCCATACAGCACGTCCAGCGTGTGTTTTAACGCGGTTCCTCCCTCCCTTCATAGGGAGTAACCGCGCTAAAATCAATACCTACTGCTTTGGCACAGGATTAGCACTGAGTTGTTAAGATTACCTTGGGAATGTTACGGGTAGAATGCAGTCTGTATAAATCCCCTTATTTCTGATAATTATCCTATGTGCAGAGCCATACAGCACGTGCAGCGTGTGTTTTAGCGTGGTTCCTCCCTCCCTTCATAGGGAGTAACCGCGCTAAAATCAATAACTACTGCTTTGGCACAGGATTCGCACTGAGTTGTCAAGATTACCTTGGGAATGTTATGGGTAGATTGCAGTCTGTATAAATCCCCTTATTTCTGATAATTATCCTATGTGCAGAGCCATACAGCACGTGCAGCGTGTGTTTTAGCGTGGTTCCTCCCTCCCTTCATAGGGAGTAACCGCGCTAAAATCAATAACTACTGCTTTGGCACAGGATTCGCACTGAGTTGTCAAGATTACCTTGGGAATGTTATGGGTAGATTGCAGTCTGTATAAATCCCCTTATTTCTGATAATTTTCCTATGTGCAGAGCCATACAGCACGTGCAGCGTGTGTTTTAGCGCGGTTCCTCCCTCCCTTCATAGGGAGTAACAGCGCTAAAATCAATAACTACTGCTTTGGCACAGGATTAGCACTGAGTTGTCAAGATTACCTTGGGAATGTTACGGGTAGAATGCAGTCTGTATAAATCCCCTTATTTCTGATAATTATCCTATGTGCAGAGCCATACAGCACGTGCAGCGTGTGTTTTAGCGCGGTTCCTCCCTCCCTTCATAGGGAGTAACCGCGCTAAAATCAATAACTACTGCATTGGCACAGGATTAGCACTGAGTTGTCAAGATTACCTTGGGAATGTTACGGGTAGAATGCAGTCTGTATAAATCCCCTTATTTCTGATAATTATCCTATGTGCAGAGCCATACAGCACGTGCAGCGTGTGTTTTAGCGTGGTTCCTCCCTCCCTTCATAGGGAGTAACCACGCTAAAATCAATAACTACTGCTTTGGCACAGGATTAGCACTGAGTTGTCAAGATTACCTTGGGAATGTTACGGGTAGAATGCAGTCTGTATAAATCCCCTTATTTCTGATAATTTTCCTATGTGCAGAGCCATACAGCACGTGCAGCGTGTGTTTTAGCGTGGTTCCTCCCTCCCTTCATAGGGAGTAACCGCGCTAAAATCAATAACTACTGCTTTTGGCACTGGATTAGCACTAAGTTGTCAAGATTACCTTGGGAATGTTACGGGTAGAATGCAGTCTGTATAAATCCCCTTATTTCTGATAATTATCCTATGTGCAGAGCCATACAGCTCGTGCAGCGTGTGTTTTAGCGCGGTTCCTCCCTCCCTTCATAGGGAGTAACCGCGCTAAAATCAATAACTACTGCTTTTGGCACTGGATTAGCACTGAGTTGTCAAGATTACCTTGGGAATGTTACGGGTAGAATGCAGTCTGTATAAATCCCCTTATTTCTGATAATTTTCCTATGTGCAGAGCCATACAGCACGTGCAGCTTGTGTTTTAGCGCGGTTCCTCCATCCATAGGGAGTAACCGCGCTAAAATCAATAACTACTGCTTTGGCACAGGATTAGCACTGAGTTGTCAAGATTACCTTGGGAATATTAGAGGTAGAATGTAGTCTGTATAAATCCCCTTATTTCTGATAATTTTCCTATGTGCAGAGCCATACAGCACGTGCAGCGTGTGTTTTAGCGAGGTTCCTCCCTCCCTTCATAGGGAGTAACCGCGCTAAAATCAATAACTACTGATTTGGCACTGGATTAGCACTGAGTTGTCAAGATTACCTTGGGAATGTTATGGGTAGATTGCAGTCTGTATAAATCCCCTTATTTCTGTTAATTTTCCTATGTGCAGAGCCATACAGCACGTGCAGCTTGTGTTTTAGCGTGGTTCCTCCCTCCCTTCATAGGGAGTAACAGCGCTAAAATCAATAACTACTGCTTTGGCACTGGATTAGCACTGAGTTGTCAAGATTACCTTGGGAATGTTATGGGTAGATTGCAGTCTGTATAAATCCCCTTATTTCTGATAATTATCCTATGTGCAGAGCCATACAGCACGTGCAGCGTGTGCTTTAGCGCGGTTCCTCCCTCCCTTCATAGGGAGCAACAGCGCTAAAATCAATAACTACTGCTTTGGCACAGGATTAGCACTGAGTTGTCAAGATTACCTTGGGAATGTTATGGGTAGAATGCAGTCTGTATAAATCCCCTTCTTTCTGATAATTATCCTATGTGCAGAGCCATACAGCACGTGCAGCGTGTGTTTTAGCGCGGTTCCTCCCTCCCTTCATAGGGAGTAACCGCGCTAAAATCAATAACTACTGCTTTGGCACAGGATTAGCACTGAGTTGTCAAGATTACCTTGGGAATGTTATGGGTAGAATGCAGTCTGTATAAATCCCCTTATTTCTGATAATTTTCCTATGTGCAGAGCCATACAGCACGTGCAGCGTGTGTTTTAGCGCGGTTCCTCCCTCCCTTCATAGGGAGTAACCGCGCTAAAATCAATAACTACTGCTTTGGCACAGGATTAGCACTGAGTTGTCAAGATTACCTTGGGAATGTTAGAGGTAGAATGCAGTCTGTATAAATCCCCTTCTTTCTGATAATTATCCTATGTGCAGAACCATACAGCACGTGCAGCGTGTGTTTTAGCACGGTTCCTCCCTCCCTTCATAGGGAGTAACCGCGCTAAAATCAATAACTACTGCATTGGCACAGGATTAGCACTGAGTTGTCAAGATTACCTTGGGAATGTTACGGGTAGAATGCAGTCTGTATAAATCCCCTTATTTCTGATAATTTTCCTATGTGCAGAGCCATACAGCACGTGCAGCGTGTGTTTTAGCGCGGTTCCTCCCTCCCTTCATAGGGAGTAACCGCGCTAAAATCAATAACTACTGCTTTGGCACAGGATTAGCACTGAGTTGTCAAGATTACCTTGGGAATGTTAGAGGTAGAATGCAGTCTGTATAAATCCCCTTCTTTCTGATAATTATCCTATGTGCAGAGCCATACAGCACGTGCAGCGTGTGTTTTAGCGCGGTTCCTCCCTCCCTTCATAGGGAGTAACCGCGCTAAAATCAATAACTACTGCTTTGGCACAGGATTAGCACTGAGTTGTCAAGATTACCTTGAGAATGTTACGGGTAGAATGCAGTCTGTATAAATCCCCTTATTTCTGATAATTTTCCTATGTGCAGAGCCATACAGCACGTGCAGCGTGTGTTTTAGCGTGGTTCCTCCCTCCCTTCATAGGGAGTAACAGCGCTAAAATCAATACCTACTGCTTTGGCACAGGATTAGCACTGAGTCGTCAAGATTACCTTGGGAATGTTAGAGGTAGAATGTAGTCTGTATAAATCCCCTTATTTCTGATAATTTTCCTATGTGCAGAGCCATACAGCACGTGCAGCGTGTGTTTTAGCGCGGTTCCTCCCTCCCTTCATAGGGAGTAACCACGCTAAAATCAATAACTACTGCTTTGGCACAGGATTAGCACTGAGTTGTCAAGATTACCTTGGGAATGTTACGGGTAGAATGCAGTCTGTATAAATCCCCTTATTTCTGATAATTTTCCTATGTGCAGAGCCATACAGCACGTGCAGCGTGTGTTTTAGCGTGGTTCCTCCATCCCTTCATAGGGAGTAACCACGCTAAAATCAATAACTACTGCTTTGGCACAGGATTAGCACTGAGTTGTCAAGATTACCTTGGGAATGTTAGAGGTAGAATGCAGTCTGTATAAATCCCCTTCTTTCTGATAATTATCCTATGTGCAGAGCCATACAGCACGTGCAGCGTGTGTTTTAGCGCGGTTCCTCCCTCCCTTCATAGGGAGTAACCGCGCTAAAATCAATAACTACTGCTTTGGCACAGGATTAGCACTGAGTTGTCAAGATTACCTTCAGAATGTTACGGGTAGAATGCAGTCTGTATAAATCCCCTTATTTCTGATAATTTTCCTATGTGCAGAGCCATACAGCACGTGCAGCGTGTGTTTTAGCGTGGTTCCTCCCTCCCTTCATAGGGAGTAACAGCGCTAAAATCAATACCTACTGCTTTGGCACAGGATTAGCACTGAGTCGTCAAGATTACCTTGGGAATGTTAGAGGTAGAATGTAGTCTGTATAAATCCCCTTATTTCTGATAATTTTCCTATGTGCAGAGCCATACAGCACGTGCAGCGTGTGTTTTAGCGCGGTTCCTCCCTCCCTTCATAGGGAGTAACCACGCTAAAATCAATAACTACTGCTTTGGCACAGGATTAGCACTGAGTTGTCAAGATTACCTTGGGAATGTTAGAGGTAGAATGTAGTCTGTATAAATCCCCTTATTTCTGATAATTTTCCTATGTGCAGAGCCATACAGCACGTGCAGCGTGTGTTTTAGCGTGGTTCCTCCATCCCTTCATAGGGAGTAACCACGCTAAAATCAATAACTACTGCTTTGGCACAGGATTAGCACTGAGTTGTCAAGATTACCTTGGGAATGTTACGGGTAGAATGCAGTCTGTATAAATCCCCTTATTTCTGATAATTTTCCTATGTGCAGAGCCATACAGCACGTGCAGCGTGTGTTTTAGCGCGGTTCCTCCCTCCCTTCATAGGGAGTAACCGCGCTAAAATCAATAACTACTGCTTTGGCACAGGATTAGCACTGAGTTGTCAAGATTACCTTGGGAATGTTACAGGTAGAATGCAGTCTGTATAAATCCCCTTATTTCTGATAATTTTCCTATATGCAGAGCCATACAGCACGTGCAGCGTGTGTTTTAGCGTGGTTCCTCCATCCCTTCATAGGGAGTAACCACGCTAAAATCAATAACTACTGCTTTGGCACAGGATTAGCACTGAGTTGTCAAGATTACCTTGGGAATGTTACGGGTAGAATGCAGTCTGTATAAATCCCCTTATTTCTGATAATTTTCCTATGTGCAGAGCCATACAGCACGTGCAGCGTGTGTTTTAGCGCGGTTCCTCCCTCCCTTCATAGGGAGTAACCGCGCTAAAATCAATAACTACTGCTTTGGCACAGGATTAGCACTGAGTTGTCAAGATTACCTTGGGAATGTTACGGGTAGAATGCAGTCTGTATAAATCCCCTTATTTCTGATAATTATCCTATGTGCAGAGCCATACAGCACGTGCAGCGTGTGTTTTAGCGCGGTTCCTCCCTCCCTTCATAGGGAGTAACAGCGCTAAAATCAATAATTACTGATTTGGCACTGGATTAGCACTGAGTTGTCAAGATTACCTTGGGAATGTTACGGGTAGAATGCAGTCTGTATAAATCCCCTTCTTTCTGATAATTATCCTATGTGCAGAGCCATACAGCACGTGCAGCGTGTGTTTTAGCGCGGTTCCTCCCTCCCTTCATAGGGAGTAACAGCGCTAAAATCAATAACTACTGCTTTGGCACAGGATTAGCACTGAGTTGTCAAGATTACCTTGGGAATGTTACGGGTAGAATGCAGTCTGTATAAATCCCCTTATTTCTGATAATTTTCCTATGTGCAGAGCCATACAGCAAGTGCAGCGTGTGTTTTAGCGCGGTTCCTCCGTCCCTTCATAGGGAGTAACCGCGCTAAAATCAATAACTACTGCTTTGGCACAGGATTCGCACTGAGTTGTCAAGATTACCTTGGGAATGTTAGAGGTAGAATGTAGTCTGTATAAATCCCCTTATTTCTGATAATTTTCCTATATGCAGAGCCATACATCACGTGCAGCTTGTGTTTTAGCGCGGTTCCTCCATCCATAGGGAGTAACCGCGCTAAAATCAATAACTACTGCTTTGGCACAGGATTCGCACTGAGTTGTCAAGATTACCTTGGGAATGTTAGAGGTAGAATGCAGTCTGTATAAATCCCCTTATTTCTGATAATTTTCCTATGTGCAGAGCCATACAGCACGTCCAGCGTGTGTTTTAACGCGGTTCCTCCCTCCCTTCATAGGGAGTAACCGCGCTAAAATCAATACCTACTGCTTTGGCACAGGATTAGCACTGAGTTGTCAAGATTACCTTGGGAATGTTATGGGTAGAATTCAGTCTGTATAAATCCCCTGATTTCTGATAATTTTCCTATGTGCAGAGCCATACAGCACGTGCAGCGTGTGTTTTAGCGCGGTTCCTCCCTCCCTTCAAAGGGAGTAACCGCGCTAAAATCAATAACTACTGCTTTGGCACTGGATTAGCACTGAGTTGTCAAGATTACCTTGGGAATGTTATGGGTAGAATGCAGTCTGTATAAATCCCCTTATTTTTTTTTTTTTTTTTTTTTTTTTTTTTTTTTTTTTTTTTTTTACGGCGCATCTACTTCTAGGTCATTAGCGCCGACATCCAGGGTGCAGCGAGGAATTTTCCCAGCGAGCCTTGAGATGAGAAAATTCCTGCCGGAGGTGGGAATCGAACCCACCATCTCCCGCTTATGAATCCAGCGCGCTAGCCACTAGACTACGGGAGACCCCAAATCCCCTTATTTCTGATAATTTTTCTATGTGCAGAGCCATACAGCACGTGCAGCGTGTGTTTTAGCGTGGTTCCTTCTCCCTTTATAGGGAGTAACCGCGCTAAAATCAATAACTACTGCTTTGGCACTGGATTAGCACTGAGTTGTCAAGATTACCTTGGGAATGTTACGGGTAGAATGCAGTCTGTATAAATCCCCTTCTTTCTGATAATTATCCTATGTGCAGAGCCATACAGCACGTGCAGCGTGTGTTTTAGCGCGGTTCCTCCCTCCCTTCATAGGGAGTAACAGCGCTAAAATCAATAACTACTGCTTTGGCACAGGATTAGCACTGAGTTGTCAAGATTACCTTGGGAATGTTACGGGTAGAATGCAGTCTGTATAAATCCCCTTAATTCTGATAATTTTCCTATGTGCAGAGCCATACAGCAAGTGCAGCTTGTGTTTTAGCGCGGTTCCTCCATCCATAGGGAGTAACCGCGCTAAAATCAATAACTACTGCTTTGGCACAGGATTCGCACTGAGTTGTCAAGATTACCTTGGGAATGTTAGAGGTAGAATGCAGTCTGTATAAATCCCCTTATTTCTGATAATTTTCCTATATGCAGAGCCATACAGCACGTTCAGCGTGTGTTTTAGCGCGGTTCCTCCGTCCCTTCATAGGGAGTAACCACGCTAAAATCAATAACTACTGCTTTGGCACAGGATTCGCACTGAGTTGTCAAGATTACCTTGGGAATGTTAGAGGTAGAATGCAGTCTGTATAAATCCCCTTATTTCTGATAATTTTCCTATGTGCAGAGCCATACAGCACGTGCAGCTTGTGTTTTAGCGAGGTTCCTCCATCCATAGGGAGTAACCGCGCTAAAATCAATAAGTACTGCTTTGGCACAGGATTAACACTGAGTTGTCAAGATTACCTTGGGAATGTTAGAGGTAGAATGTAGTCTGTATAAATCCCCTTATTTCTGATAATTTTCCTATGTGCAGAGCCATATAGCACGTGCAGCGTGTGTTTTAGCGCGGTTCCTCCCTCCCTTCATAGGGAGTAACCACGCTAAAATCAATAACTACTGCTTTGGCACAGAATTAGCACTGAGTTGTCAAGATTACCTTGGGAATGTTAGAGGTAGAATGCAGTCTGTATAAATCCCCTTATTTCTGATAATTTTCCTATGTGCAGAGCCATACAGCACGTCCAGCGTGTGTTTTTTATCCGGCTTTTCAATAAATTGACTTTTTATGTATTTATCTAAGTAAATTAAAAATAAAACAAGTGATATTATATTTAATTTTTGTTTATTAAAATACCTTAAATTGTGTAAAAAAAAAGTGTGAATTTTATTTCCAATATCTTGTGGAATGCCTCTTTATTGTACAATGGAAAAACTTGCATACGAGTTTGCCGAGACTTTTGTTTCTAAGTGTAGGGATTCTTAAATGGTTACATTATTTGGTTCATAAACATTATAAAACTCTGGAATGGATCTATTATATTGACTCCGTCCCATTATAATGAATTAAATATACACCCTATAGGTAGGTGATTGATGATAATATTACAAAGATAATAGTTTTTTATTTAATATAACCTAACTACCAAGAATACTTGAAAATCCTTTTAAGAGTATTTAAGTTACTTACAGATAGCTAAGACGTAGGATTTCTGCATATTGCTCTGTATACCTGCATACAACTGGTGCATTTACATTTCCCTTATATATAAATGGAATGCCCATTTCAATTCAGTTTCCTTAATAAAATACATGACAATGCACAAGATGAAGATAATAACGCAGCCATATTGTTGGTTTATTACAATCAGAGAAAATAGAATCTCAATATATCAATAAATGAGATTCCTATTATATTTCGGCAATATTCATGGAATATTTAATAAAACGAGATTTTTCAAATCCTTTCTTCTTTGAATGTTTTAAGAGAGAAAGCAATTGTATAATCTATTCCTATGAAATAGCTGTCCTTAAAAATCAAGGATAAAAAACTAATTGATTTCTAGAATTATCAAAACTACGCTGCTTCATCTTATTTAACATAAATAGACTAATCCTTATTTTCTAAGACTAAATGTTGATGTAAAACATTTTTTATGAGTTCTGTTGGAGAGCTTAAGGTTGAAATGGAGCTCCGTTGGAGAGCTAAAGTTGGAAATGGAGCTCCGTTGGAGAGCTAAAGTTGGAAATGGAGATCCTTTGGAGAACTTAAGTTTGAAATGGAGAACCGTTGGAGAGGTTGAGGCTGAAATGGAGATCTGTTGGAGAGATGAAGGCTGAAATGGAGCTCCGTTGGAGAGATTAAGATTGAAATGGAGCTCTGTTGGAGAGATTAAGGTTGAAATGGAGCTCCGTTGGAGAGATTCAGGTTGAAATGGAGCTCCGTTGGAGAGCTAAAGTTGGAAATGGAGATCCTTTGGAGAACTCAAGTTTGAAATGGAGAACCGTTGGAGAGGTTGAGGCTGAAATGGAGATCTGTTAGAGAGATGAAGGTTGAAATGGAGCTCCGTTGGAGAGATTAAGGTTGAAATGGAGCTCTGTTGGAGAGATTAAGGTTGAAATGGAGCTCCGTTGGAGAGATTAAGATTGAAATAGACGTCTGATGGAGATACTAAGGTTGATATGGAGCACCATTGGAGAGATTAAAGTTGAAATAGACCTCTGATGGAGAGACAAAGGTTGATAAAGGAGCACCATTGGAGAGATTAAGGTTGAAATAGACCTCTGATGGAGAGACTAAGGTTGATATGGAGCACCATTGGAGAGACTAAGGTTGATATGGAGCACCATTGGAGAGACTAAGGTTGATATGGAGCACCATTGGAGAGATTAAGTTTGAAATAGACCTCTGATGGAGAGACTAAGGTTGATATGGAGCACCATTGGAGAGATTAAGGTTGAAATAGACCTCTGATGGAGAGACTAAGGTTGATATGGAGCACCATTGGAGAGATTAAGTTTGCAATAGACCTCTGATGGAGAGACTAAGGTTGATATGGAGCACCATTGGAGAGACTAAGGTTGATTTGGAGCACCATTGGAGAGACTAAGGTTGATTTGGAGCACCATTGGAGAGATTAAGGTTGAATTGGAGCACCCTTAATCTTTCTATTGTTACCTAGACTAGAGATTTAGAGGCATTCTACCTCACACCTGTTCCACTTCCGCTTTAATCTAGATGATTTCCGATTACATCAATGTCAATTTCGATTACTTCCGGTCGACCCATGCCTCTCGCTGGGTAACTCCTGTTCGATCTGGCTCATTTCCGGTCACTCGCGGACAATGGCACGATATTTAAATATTTCATAAATAATTTAGCGATAAGCGCCCTGCCTTCGCTATGCGCTAATGATTAGCGCTGGGTTTCTATGGTATCGCTAAATTAGCGGTCAGGTATCAGCTTTTAGCGCTCGCTAACTTTTGCCCAACTCTGATTACAGACCCTTGAGATATGATTAAGAGTATAATCGTAATTGCAGGTGTGATTACAATTACACTCCTAATCACATCTTTGGTTATAATTACATTCGTAATGACGAGGTCTCCCGTGGTCTAGTGGCTATCGCACTGGATTCATAAGCGGGAGATGGTGGGTTCGATTCCCATCTCCGGCAGGAGTTTTCTCATCTCAGTGTTCGCTGGGAAAATTCCTCGCTGCACCCTGGTTGTCGGCGCTAGTGACCTAGCTGTGCGTCGTTAAAAAAAGAAAAAAAAGAAAATCCTAATGACATTTTTCTGTAATTGCGATTGTAATCACAACATTTTTCTGTAATTACGACTATAATCATAGGGGGGTAATCATATCTCCAGGGTCTGTAATTATAACCGTCATCATAATCACACCTTGAAAGCCTGTGATTATAATAGTAATAATATCTCCAGGGTCTGTAATTATAACTGTAATCATAATCACACCTTGAAAGCCTGTGATTATAATAGTAATCAAATCTCCAGGGTCTGTGATTATAACCGTAATCATATTCACACCTTGAAAGCCTGTGATTATAATAATAATAATATCTCCAGGGTCTGTAATTATAACCGTAATCATAATCACACCTTGAAAGCCTGTGATTATAATCTTAATTTTAAGTATGATTATGCCCAACACTGGCTACATCTATTGTGCTATATCTATAATTAACAAAAATGAGGAATCGAGCATTTTTTGCATAATTTTCTGGTAAAATAAATACTGCCATTAATTGGATAAACAAGAGCTTGTCCTGAATAAAGCCGCTCATATTTTTTTCAAGATTCCAACGGTTAACTTTTTTTTGGAATAGGTTGATTTTGAATGAGCTAGGTGCTGTTAATTTGGTGATGAAAACCTTTGTTTACCTAATAGGCTCATAAAAAATAATCTATTTTAAAATGTTGTTTGTGTTAATTATTTTCTTTGGTAATTGTGTATATTTATTTTTAGCTGAAGAAGGTTGCCAAAGATCAAACCGAAATGGTGGAAATATAGATATCTGATTGGTTAACTACCTGCTTCACATTATGTATTTTATTGTTATCAATCTCAATAGTAAGGAAAAAATGAAAAAAACAAAAACAATAAATTACATAAAATTGTTTACTATTTATCAAATATAACAAACCTCTATTACAATAAGATTCGCCTTGTACATAGATATTATAGTTCAAAAGTCATTCAACATATTTTAGTTTTTTGTTTGTCATTCAAATGTCATCAGCAAATTATATATAATACTACATAGAGAAAAACTTATACTCAATCACAGTTTCTTAATTAATCACTAAGCCATCCAGAATAAATAGGAACAATATAACTTACGTAAATCACATCACAATATTCAAACAAAAATAATGAAAAAAAAAAGAAAATTATTGTCTCTCATGCTACATTTAAAATCTCTACACAAAATCTCAGATGTATTTATAATAGATTTAATTTTAAGAAATCAATGTCATTAGAAACTGATGAAGCTCCTTCCAACGCCTACTATATACAGTGGTAGTATAAAAGGATGGATCTAGAGAGAATATCAACATTATATATATATATATATATATATATATATATATATATATATATACACGAGTATGTTTAATCAATAATCTACAATAATACATAGACAAAAATAGGATCTAAGTTATTAAAAAAAATGTAAAAAAAAAAGAAA
This sequence comes from Gonocerus acuteangulatus, assembly GCA_946811695.1. NCBI lineage: Eukaryota > Metazoa > Arthropoda > Insecta > Hemiptera > Coreidae > Gonocerus > Gonocerus acuteangulatus. The sequence goes on along the minus strand of OX328129.1, from coordinate 82,792,718 downwards.
AAAGTTCCATATAATTTCTTAAAAATAGAATTTTTTACAGGATATAAATATACAAGAGTATTGATATTTATATATATATATATATGTATATATATATATATATATATATGTATATATATATATATATATATATATATACATATATATATATATATATATATATATATATATATAGGGGAAGGTGTTGTACCTCTGACCATATTGTACCTCTGACCACGACTAGGTGTTGTTCCTTTGACCAGGTCAAAGGTACAACACACCTGAGTAACTTTTTCATAATTCAACTTTTATGTTCTTCTGCTACATATTTTTAAAAAGTAATTAATATTGGTTGCTTCAATTGTTCAAAGAATTTAAAAAATAATAAATGAATAAATTCAAACTGACTTTATTAATCCTCAGTGTAGCAGTTCAAACCTATCGCCCCTTATCGTTCCACTTGAAGTTGTAAGACCTCATCGAAAAGCTCATGCAAGGAAAATGTCAAATAGGGGCTGGCCTAAAGGGAACGGCAGTTAAAACGTTTATCGATTGGACTGGATTTTTCAGCATATTAAGCATAACATAATATCAATAATAGCTTTTTTATTATGCTTACATCCTTGTCCTGTATTTATTAAACTTACAATTAATTACAGTATTACTGTATACAATTTTTTTTCTGTACTGCTGTGTTGTTTTTAGGTGGTCAGAGGCAAAACACCCCATGGTCAAAGGTACAACTACATGTTGTTCCTTTGACCACTTTAAGATTATTTTTTTAAAAATTCATGAAAAATATTAAATGTAAAGCTAGAACCTTGAAAAAATTAAATATGATAAGCAATAGAATACTAATTACAAATAAATAAAAAATATGAATTTATCTTTAATATTCAAGCCAAAAAAAATTCAATTGTGCAAAGTGGTCAAAGGTACAACACCTTCCCCTATATATATATATATATATATATTCACATACACAACTACTATATAGAGCCAAAACCAAATATTTATACACATTTTTGCTTAAGCTAATTCTTTCTTTGACTGTACATTTACAAGAAATTTAGAATAAGAGTTAAATTGGTTTAATTTTATTCAGAAAATCCTTTCCAAAAATATATTTATATATATAATGCCTATGAAATATTACTTTTATATAAAAATATATGTATGTATATTTAGGCAAGAAATATTATTAAAAAGAATCAGCCATTCTATCACTACATTAGGTATAGTTAAGTGTTAATATGAAAAAACCAAAACAATAAATTGACTAATAAAGGCAGTCTGAGTGTTTGACGACAGAATGGCATCATCTAGAAATTGGAAAAAATAGTCAGATAAAATAGAATTTAATGCTACGCTTTTTTTTATCATTTTACTTTTTATTATTTCATCAAATTAAGTATTGCAATAGACGAACAACTAATCTTACTTATTGTGTTCATTTTCTACTAGATATGTTGAAGAAGTATTCAAGCCAACAACGTCTCTTTTTTCTTTCCTATTTCAAGAAATAAAATAATAAGAAATATATAGAAAACTTCAATGATACTCTCTCTCATATATATATATATATACTATAGACAATTTTAAAGGATCGTTTACTAATCACGGCAGCATGGATTATTATTGTATTGTGATTGTTATTACTTTTGGAAAATTCTATTTAAACAAATGTTGAGGAATTATGTCATTTACAAAGAAGGTTTCCTACAGTTAAATCTGTTTTTAGAAATTTGCATTATCGATTAGAGAAAGAATGACAAATACTTTCTTCTGGAATGTGCCTTATCATTCATTTGTAATTTATAGCATTATAGAGTTAAAATTTTTTCGTTCTTTTATTAACACATTCGTAGCCGAACACAAGTTTTTTGTGAGGCCAAAATCTGCCTGCTATGTAAATTATTTATAAATATTAATTTGAAAAAGAACTACCCACCCATAGAGTGTAAGAACGCTGGGCCCCACAGAAATCCACAGAAGCGAATGTGTTAATGTGATCAATAGTTGATGCACTAAATCATCATGATAGTGAATGGTAGAGGGCTCTCGGCTCGTTTAGGCAGTAACAAGGGAAAATATCAAAGTTAACAGAGAAATAATTAGCTCAAATTTATATATAAAAAAAGTAAACCATTGCATTGGTAATACATTTAAAAAAGTGGAAAACGTAATATCCTTTTCCTGTAAATTCAATTTTTTTTTTGGGGGGGGGGGGAGAATGAATGTACTGTTACTTTAATGGACCACAACAAAGGTGATTGAATGAAAATGAATAAATTAATGCTGAAATTTTAAATGGGAGTAGAATCTTACAAATTCGTTATATTTAATAATGACGGCAACATTTCAGGCTTATAATCTTCAATTTAACATATTTGATATAATATTGGTTATGAATTATCATATCCTTGTATGATATGGTTATGAATTATCATATATCATATGGTTATTGTAATTCGTAACCAAACTTGTGTGAATAAACCCTTTCATCATCGTCATGAATAAATTATAATAATTAGAAAAATTATTAATAAAAAATGAATTTCAATAAGAATACGAAGTTCCGATATTGGCATTCATCACAAGGTGTGTCTTGATTCATCGTAATGTGCCAATGAGTAATACATGAATGACCTATTCATTGGCGACAAAGAACAACTTCATTCTTTATTTTCCCTCTCTTACTAAACGCCCATAAACGTATTGTGTTTATATGTCGCATGTTTTGTTCCCAGCCTTGCTGTATCATGATTGCTTCTGTACTTGTAGAATAAATGTCTTTGCTTCCTGCTGCATTTCTTGGAATACTGCCTCCTATTTACCCATGCTTTGTCCGTTTGTTTTATTGTTGCTCAAAAAGCATTCAGAATAATGAATTAAACTGTTATTTCATTCTGAATATCAAATCATATTTTAATTCATTATTCAATAACTAATGGACATTATTTATTTTTATTCATTATTAAATAAAAATGATTTAATTGACTGAAAATTGTTATTGAATGAAAACTGTTATTGGTTATTTATTAAATTTAATAATTAATACTGGTGTTATGTAGCTAAAATAGAGCATGCTAACTCACGATATTTGGTGTGGAATAAGTGTCCCTACTATATCGATCTGCATAGCTACGCTTTGTGGAATACTGCTGTTATGCAGCTAAAATAGAGCATGCTAACTCACGATATTTGGTGTGAAATAAGTGTCCCTACTATGTCGGTCTGCAAAGCTATGCTTTGTGGAATACTGGTGTTATGCAGCTAAAATAGAGCATGCTAACTCACGATATTTGGTGTGAAATAAGTGTCCCTACTATGTCGATCTGCATAGCTACGCCTTGTGGAATACTGGTGTTATGCAGCTAAAATAGAGCATGCTAACTCACGATATTTGGTGTGAAATAAGTGTCCCTACTATATCGATCTGCATAGCTACGCCTTGTGGAATACTGGTGTTATGCAGCTAAAATAGAGCATGCTAACTCACGATATTTGGTGTGGAATAAGTGTCCCTACTATGTCGATCTGCATACCTACGCTTTGTGGAATACTGGTGTTATGCTTACCAAGTGGCAAGTATTTACTGCATTTTAGGATATTTTAAGAAATAATAAAAACAAAATTATCGAAAAACGAAAGTCACATAAATATCAGAATAAATTTATGGCATTATATTTCTTACCATTATGACCTTTTTAACAATTAATTGGGAATAATTTCAAAAATTATTAAAAACTTTTAAAAATACTTTAACAAAAAATTGTGAAACCTGTATGTGATGTTTATTTGACCAATTGGGTTCATTGGCAATAATTACCAACAACCATTTGCCATTTTCGAAAAACTTTTAACTCATTTAGACCATACATCTTTCATGCGTTATTAAATAATACAAGATTTTGTGTTTAATTTTCAGGTTCAGGCTATTCTGTGACAAATTTTTCATTTACATGTTGCCCTTTATCCTCTATTCTTCCAGGTTTTAAGTTGGAAAGTTTTTCTATGTACTTCTCTAGTCACAGGTTACACATGTGAATAAACGTACATACGTACTTATACAAGAATATTTAAAAAAGATAACCATAGCCATTTAGTGTAATTGATTTTTCTTTAATAATCCAACAAAAAGATACTCTCTTTTTGTTGAATTAATGGAACAGAAATTACAGAACATTCGACACAAAAACACAATAATTATTAAACAGGGACTTCTTATCACATAATTAAAACAAATTTTATTCCTATAGGATTCAGGAAAAAGCTATAGTTTTATCACCAAATAGTTAAAGAACTAAAATAAAATAATAAATATTTTTACTTTTATTTAAATCTTTTTCAAGTATACTTCACTTTTCTTATTTATTTTCTTTAACTATTCCATTTTTATTTAAACTTTTTCCAAAACATTTTAAATGTTTTCTGTTTATATTCTATCCTATGAAGTTTTTAATTCACATAATCCTTTTATTTTTAAACTTTTTCCAAATGTTTAATACCTATTTAAAAATGAGGTCGAATATTTTGGTTATTAAAAAGTGTCTCCGTGTGATGAAACGAATATGAAAAACAAACACTAGCAACTGCAGTTCGAGAAATATTAAATCTTTCTTATCTTCTCTCAATAGAAAGATAATTTCAGCTATTTGTATAATTCTATATACTTTCAGCACTTTTTCAAGATTTTATGTGATGGATGCCTTGGCATTTTTTTATAAAATAGGCTGAAGGCCAATGAATAAAATATTTTTTACTTATTAGTCATATTATTAAAACTGCTCTATAAGATGATCACTTTACAGGAACACTCAATTCCCTAAGCTAATTCTACAGCATAACGAAGAGGCTTTGTATGAAGTGAACCAGTTTTGCTATTGTTATTGAATGGTGTCTTTCACTTCATTGGCGAGTAACATTCACACACACAAACACTAGCTATAGGAAATCAGCATGGTTAAAGTAGTTAGATAGAAAATTTAACTCTGAAAGATTTTTAAGAAGAACTCATCGATATACTGTACTTATTATCTTAGGAAGTATAATATTTTTTTAAGTCAACAATCCTTATAGTCACCATACATATATAGGGATATGTTTTCAAGACCGACCTGGTTTAGTGTTTATTTACTCGCTATCATCGCCTCATATCTCGCCTGCATATTGTTCGGGATGTTAACACTCAATTGTTCTTGACAGTCTGTCTGTAAATGTTTGATCGTAAGTTTGCAATATATGCTTTACATATATTGTAAAACATAAACATATATAGCGATAATTGCATACATGTCTATGTCGTTTTCCCGTAGCAAATTCATGAGTAAGTCGAGTATGCCCAATCTATAGTCAAGCAAGAACTATTTCTTCACATCTGTTATCTCCATGACAAGATGTCCATTCCTTGGCTGTATTTTTTTATTGTTTACAGGTTAATGTTAACTAGTAGCGTATAATGAAATTTCATTGTTAGTTTTGTAAAGTCTTTGTCAGTTATTTGCTGTACGTCATCATAAGTCATAAGTTTTACTGCATTTTTTGCATAATTATCAACAATTGAAGTTGCCCTGAGCACTTTGTGGTGAGGTGGTCAGTACAGTGTTATGTTTCTATTTATAGTTTAAATCCAATTAAGAATATCTTTCATTAGTGGATAGGTTGAGTATCTGTCTGTAAGTGTGCTTAACCCATTCTAGACTCACAGCCACTTTTGTGACAACGGGCCAACATGCTCCGTGGACTCACAGCCACTTTCATGACAACGGGCCAACATGCTCCGTTGACTGATAGCCACTTTCGTGACAACAGGCCAACATGTTCCGTGGATTGATAGCCACTTTCATGACAACGGGCCAACATGCTCTGTTGACTGATAGCCACTTTCGTGACAACGGGCCAACATGCTCCGTGGACTGATAGCCACTTTCATGACAACGGGCCAACATGCTCCGTGGACTGATAGCCAATTTCGTGACAACGGGCCAACATGCTCCATGGACTGATAGCCACTTACATGACAAGGCTATTTCTTCGCCACTGAAAGCCACCGCTATGATAGGTTTTTGCGATAACTAGCAATAAGTTGTGTAAGCTCAAGTCACTCTGTATCCGCTAGAGTTCATTAAAAATCTGGTTTGAGCCTATTGAATTGGGGTTTCCCTCTGCTGTCCGGTACCTTTGCACAGTTCAGGTCCCTCTGAAGGGTAGATATTATACCATCTCCAAGATATTTGATATGGTATTATATTAAAAAAAAAAAAAAAAAAATCAAAACTTTAAAAAAAAAAACTTTTAAGCCTGCTATTGACTGGTACAAAGCCCAGAATAAAAATATAGTAAGGAAAACGTATTAAAGAAACAAATAAGAAAAGCTGTAAGAATTGAGAAGAGATGAGTAATGGAGACCGGGTTTTGGTCGACGGGCATCAGAGGTGATGCGGGTTGCTGCCTCGTACGTGTTAAAGAGTCAGTAAATAGTACAATGTCTCTATTATCAGTTTCGAATATATTATTTAGAAGAGGGGGTATATTATGGAGTTGAGCTGCAAAGATATTACAGATATCATTCATTTTCTTCATCCTCTATTACTAGCTATCTCTTATTATTAGCTGGAGTTCCCACTTCTGATTTTGAGGCATCGATATAAATAAAACTACTACTAGTAACTAAAAATGTTCATATCGAATAACCTTTTGCCTGTATTTATAATAAAAACATTGAAAATTTGGGTCGCTTTCAAAAATTGAAGTAATATATTTCTTTTAGGGAAATATTATATTAATAAATTGTTTCTCTTTTATACATATTATGGGAAAAATAAATTATATCTGTATGGATTTATATATATTTCATAAATGTTAAAATAAATTTAGAAAAAGTTCAAATAAACTTTTAAAAACTATTTATCTCTTAAAAGAATCTAGTAAAGATTATAGAACTACAATAATAGTACAGATTCCATTATAATAATCAGCATTGCGATTACTATAGACAATAACATGTCTTAATACAATTACCGCTTTTAATAAAAGCAGGGATTTCATCCATACAGATTATTCGATAATCTATATATGAATCAGATGAAGATTAGGATTTTGGCCTCGTCAAATATAACAAGAAACAGCCGCTATCTAAAAATGCTAGCAGTTCAAAAGGAAAAATGAATTAAACATCTTCTCTGAATATAATCAAAATTAACCTGAGATATTTCTGAGTAAAGAATTATTTCTAGAATTGGTGCATAAATAGTAATGAACCTCATAATTATTTACAATAAATAGGTGAAATTAAATAATATAAAACCACTTCCCTGGAAATGATTTTTTTTTTTTTTTTTTTTTTTTTTTTTTTTTTTTTTTTTTTTTTTTTTTTTTAAGGTGCTTCGACATCTAGGCCATAAATACTGTTTTTATTATTATTATTAAATCAGAGTGATCTAACTATGATTTCTATGTGAAATGAATAAATGGAATAAAAATATATTTCCATCCTTGAGGATAAGATAATGGATTGATATAATACGGACGAATCTATTTACAAATATCTATCAAATATTATTTTATATTTAGTTTCTTATTAATTCTCAGCCCAATTCGAGTAGATTGGTCAATTCTCCAGAAGCCAGTAACACATTTATTCATGTCAAGTTATTTTTCAAACTAAATAACTCTTCTTCAAACAAATATTTGTCTAAGCTATCATGAAATGTTTTATTCATTTATGTACTTGCTAATAATTATCTAAAAAGTGTTTTTAAAAAATGAATAAAAATATTAATTTATGAGAAGATGGTTGACCCCTGAAATTGTAAAAGCGAACATTATGTTGGTTCGGTCGTGAAGTGTTAATGAAACATTTTTTTTATATAAAAATATGTTATATTTATGTACAGGCAGGCCTGTCAGTTTGGCCTGAACAGTCCGCCTGAAAGACGGTCGCCTGAGTGTGTATATAATCCGGCAGGTCTGTCAGTTAAGACTGTTCAGGTGGCCGGAATACATACATGGTCAGGCGACTTTGTGAACTGTTCAGGCCAAACTTACAGGCCTACCTGATCGTGTGTAGCCTGCTTGATAAGATCTGTGAGGAGATCACTACATTTCTTATGCAAAATAGAAAAACTGTGGAAACATAGGGACCTTCATGCAGATCAGTTCTTTCTCTTCCCCCTTGCCCCAACGAAGGCTTGAATCTGGAACTGAAACGTTGGCCAATATAACAAATTTTTGTATAAAAGTCTACTTTTATTAACTACTCCATATAACCCCACAGTTCTATCTCCACCTTCTCTAATTAATTCATAAATAAATCCGTCTTGTTCCCATTATTTTGCTTTTTTTTATAAAAGTTTTACGAATCAAATTACCATGGAAATAAATTATAATTCATTGTAAAGAATATTTGTTTCCTAAATTTTAATTTTCTTGAGTCTGATAATTTTTTTTTTTTAATTTAGTTTCAAATGCATTCGTAAAAATTACTTTGTCTAAGTTTTCTCTCATTTAAGGTAATTATATCTTATGCAGAACTTATTTGTTTTCTAAAAAATTTCTTTATTCTATTTTTCAATATAATCACACCTCATATTTCTATTTGATTCACACTAGACTTGTCTGTATGGAACAAACATTCAGCTGTTTTTGCATCGACTTTTAAGATTGTCTCAAAGAAAATTCAAATTGCCAAGCAAAACGCTACCAAATTAACAGATAAAACTTAACTTCAAAACAAATAAAAAATTAATGAATTCTTTCTTGAATAATATAAACTCCGTTTTATTTGGAGTTAATTTTGAATTATTAAGGTGTTAACGGGGGGGGGGGGGGGGGGGGATACGTGACTGATTGCAGAAATGTAAGCGATACGTTTGCAAATAACGACGATAATAATGCATTCTAAATAATCCAGCTAGTTTCCATCAGAAAAACATGTCATCATGCCTGTTGGCGTAGTAGTTCATGTACAAGCAAATATTTTGACATACCAAATTACCAGGTTAAAATTTGTAGAAACATAAACAAATCCAACAGTTCTATATTCGATCAATAAAATACAAATCTGTAAAAGAAAACCTTTTAGGCACTCCTAAAGTTTATCAACTAAGAAATTTCCATACTTATCAAATTAGAATACTGACAAATAAGTGAATCGAGATAGTAATGCTACAGTTGTAGGTGGAGATTCGAACAAATTCAGGCATTATATTTCCAAATTTTAACTTATAAAAACGAAACGATAACCACTTCAAAAATTAAGTTAAACAAACTGGAATTCAACACCCTGCATTGAATGCTATGCCCTCCATGGATTGCAAGTCAGCCAAGAACTGGAATTCTACACCCTCCAAGGATTGCAAGTCAGCCAAGAACTGGAATTCTACAGCCTCCACGGATTGCAAGTCAGCCAAGAACTGGAATTCTACACCCTCCACGGATTGCAACTCAGCCAAGAACTGGAATTCTACACCCTCCACGGATTGCAAGTCAGCCAAGAACTGGAATTCTACACCCTCCAAGGGTTGCAAGTCAGCCAAGAACACACAGCAGGTACATCTCACATTGTTCTTTGCCACTAACTGCCATCCAGCCCTCCACTCCAGTACCTCCCTAACTCAGGGTGTTCTTTGATTTGTACAACTTCAGTTCTTTCTCAGACCTCCTCATTTTTGGAATTGGACAAAGTGGCCAAAAATAAACTTTGAGACTAATCTTGTAATATTTTCAAAGGTGCATATTTTCAAAAAAAAAATTAATTTTATTTTACTAAAACAATTATATATATATATATATATATATATATATATATATATATATATATATATATATATATATACATATTTTGAAAGTTTGGCTTAATATTTTATTTTATTTGTAATTTTAGAAATTCTTTTTCATGAAAAAGTAAAACTGGTCCACATGGTGAGGCGAGCAAAAAAATGATCATATCCTATAAATTAAGTAATATCCGTTTTTTTTTTTTATTTGTTGGCCATTATTTAAAGCCTGAAGAAGCTATGGTTAATATGACATCCTTCAGAGATAATGGCTCTTTTCTTCCCGGGACATCTACAGCTAACTTCCTTCATGTAGCTCTATAAGCTTTTTCATTTAGTACATTTTTGATTATTCCCTGATAACTTAAATAAATGCTTTGCTGATAGTTTCTTTAGACGCAACACAGTCATTATTTTACATCAATATATTCTTCCTATAAGTTATTCTTTATTTTCCATCTGAATCTAAGTCTTGGCTTACGTCAACCTGACCGGTCTGTTTGAGCGACCAGATACGTCATGACAAAGATGTTTGAGTACAATTGATTAATTGAACATACTTGTTGAATACTTCTTTTAAAAAAATCTTAGATACAAAATAGTACAACTTCATAAACGAAATAAAAAATGAGATCTATTTTCTTCTTTATGTCTACAAACGTATTGATTAAGTCTAAAGGGCTTAATCTCCAATTGAAAACAACGTGCACTCAATGATTCTGTTACATAACACATAGTTTACAAAATGGTAGTTTGGAGAGCCCTCATCGAAATAATAAGATTCCCATTTCTCAAATGACAGAATCTCTGAATACCTAATAAGAATCGGCTAACTCCATACGATAAATCCACAGATATCAGACATAGGTGTATAAATAAAGTTAGTAAAAATATAAGTACTATTGTCATAAGTAGAATAAAAATATAAAATAAAAACAAGATAAAGAAAGATAATGTTGATGGAATGCTTATAAATACCATCTCAAATATGATTTAACAAAATCGACATTTAGTAAAACAAAACCAAAATGAAGATTAGTCATTTCTGAAATATCCTCAATGACAAGTTTTAATTCATTTATCAATTTCAAATAGTGGTAAAAACAGAGAAATATCATTTCTTTTTAATGACATCTTGACTAGGAAAAAAAAGTATTAGTTTTTGGTCATATTGAAGATAGAATGGTATTTCATGGAATGAATAATTAAATTGTACTAAGAATATTTACAAAAATACCTTTGACAACACATTTTAAAATGACCATAATTCTTTTTGGTATATACACACGTACTCGAAAACAAGTACATTAGATACAAATCTGAAATAGGCTTGAAACTAACGAATTCTAAAAAATATCTAGTTATTATCTTCTAAAATTCAATATGATTCTATCATTAAATGGGAAATTTTTACTCTATTTTATTCTAGAATTGTATTTACAAGATCATATTCAATAAATTATGTCATTGCAAATAATAACATAATTTGGTATCAGTCCCTCAATTGACAGTGACTTCTTTCTTATGATAAATACTTTACATATTTAATTTCAGTTTCAGTTTAAGAGCAAAATATGCGCTTATTCTCAAAACAAGAAAGCAGATTACAAGAGCTACGACATCCATCCAATATTCCACCCCGGCCATATCCATTTCTTCAAGAAACTTCCCTGGATTCCGATAATGGCAATATGCTTCCGAGCAATGTAGCTTCTCCCTACCTCCTCCGTAGATAGCAATCATACATCCTTCAAATCCATATCTGATGTAGCTGATGTACGTCACCCATTGCATGTACCATGGGATCGTTGAGAAAGTGACAAAGAAGCCGGAGAACAAAAGGACTGGAATGGATGTAACAGGTCCAAGGAAAACACCAGTCTAAAAAAACAATCAAATCATTAACATATTGTATGTAAAGAAGAAACATGATACAGACAAAACAAACTACTTGAAAATATTACACGGAAGTGAAATTGACACGCAGCCCCAAATTAGCATCAAAACAGTATTAGTCAAATAGTTCAACTGATGGAAGCTATTTCAACTAATAGGAGGTATTCCAGCTGATGGGAGGTATTCCAGCTTATGGGAGGTATTCCAGCTGATGGGAGGTATTCAAGCTGATAGGAGCTATTCCAGCTTATGGGAGCTATTCCAGCTGATAGGAGGTATTCCAGCTGATGGAAGGTATTCCAGCTGATGGAAGGTATTCCAGCTGATGGGAGGTATTCCAGCTGATGGGAGGTATTCCAGCTGATGGGAGCTATTCCAGCTGATGGGAGCTATTTCAGCTGATGGGAGGTATTCATTCATTCATTGAGTTTTCATTGATTGGAGAAAGCAAATGCATTTTGTTCTTGCATAGAAAATAAATCATAAATTCATTATTTGTCAACCAATATTGATGATTTTTTTTATAACATTACTTAAATAGATAAGGAAGCCAGAAAAAAATAATACAACCGTAAAGTAATTACATGTGGTCTGAAAAAAATCCTAAAGTGTTAAAATAACAATGATTTTATTGATATATGACGTTCCACACTAAGTGGAATATCATCAAAAGGGAAAAAGATAGAGGATATTCACTTTCACAGGAAAAAATAAAATTTATGGGTTTTCACTCTTTCTTTATTTTTTCGTCAGAAAAAAATTCTTCTAAAAAAATTTTAGTTGACATTATATTATTATTTTTTTCCTTTTTAAATACAGCAATTTTATTGTAAGGACTATAAACAATAACCACTTTCATCCAAAATTACACACATAAAACAGGATTTTGAAAAAAAAATTAATAAAATAAACATTTGAATAACAAAGTGCATATTACAAAAATCATAATGAAAAATATTTCAAGGTCTGCGACAATGAACTTAAATTTTCTCTATGAACTTAATTTTTTTTAAGGCTTGATTGAAGATATATCATGGTGGTAATACCCCAGCAGTCGATGCGCAGGGAAAAAAATTCTTCTAGCCTGAATCATTCCAAATACATCTTCTCCCTGAAAGCTGTGGAAATATCTTATTCTTGGACTTTCCTAATTCAGGCGAGTTGAATCCTTTAGAAATAAATCGAAAGTTAATATTTACAACATTGTCTTTTAGCGCGGTTCCTCCCTCCCTTCATAGGGAGGAACCCCGCTTATAAGGTTGATCTCATGAAACAATCCAGAAGTGCCGACTAGAAAATTTTGCGTTTCAGAAACCCTATATATATATATATGTATATATATATATATATATATATATATATATATATATATATATATATATATATATTGTAATGATACTTTACATTAGAAATTAAAAGTTCTAAATTCCAATAACCCTTAAAGGTAAGAAAGGCGGGTAAAGACGAATACAAGGTTTGCGGAAAATAAAAAACAAATAAATTTTTCTTATATTAATTTTCATCAAAAATTAAAAGTTTTAAATTAAAAAACTAACACAGAAAATTCTGAAAATCCAAAAAAGCTCATTGATGTGTTGGATTCGTTGCTGGGATAAGCAAATATTATTTGTTATATTTGTGTAGCAGTCGATGCAGGTAGCATTGGAGACCGGTAGGACGCTCCCGCCAAGAAACAACACCATTCCTGATGCAGCTCTAGTTCAGTACACAGCTAGTCTCAGATAGTCATCAGTTTTCATGAAGCCTAGGCTCAACCTGTTAATGAAGATACAGTTGTAACGAAGATCCTGTCCTATGCAGTTAATACCGAGCTGGCTTTATACCAGGTAATACTTGTTTATTCCTATGCCTGGATGTAACTTATCTATGAGTTTTTTTTTTCTTTTGTTTTGGTTTTTTATTATTTAAAATTATCTTTGTTTTACTTTACTGGACTCGAACCCGACCCCTGAAATAAAGAGTTTTTAAAATTAAATATTATAAAATTTTTATTATATTGGCTCCTAACGTAGAGGCGTAACGTAAATAAACTTATTAAAAATAAAACTTTTTAATTTTACTAAATTTTCTACAAAAAAGATTCTGAAACAATTTTTGATTAGGTGATGTCGATCGAAGAAATAAGTGCTTAAAACTTCAAAAACGTCTGTTTAGTTCATAAGAACGGGTTTTTGTCGTTCTTTTTGTAATTTTTGTCTCTTTCCCTTAGTTTTTTATTGCTTTCTATTTTTTTAATTTCTTATGTTGTATTTGTAAGGAAAATGTATTCGTGTGTAAAACAGGATAGGTAAAATGAGACCAATTTTCTGTTGCTATAAATAATGAAAAGTTTTGGTAACTTCGTATATTTTCATTAATATCTCAAAAACGGTTGAAAATCTTGGGAAGCGAAAGGTTACCATTCGAAAGCTTACTAAATGGTCTACAAAAAAGGTTCTGAAGAAAGTTTTGAATAAACGATGTCAATCGGAGAAATAAGTGCTTAAATTTTGAAGTAATTGATTTCGTTTATTCGAACGGTTCTTTTTGTCTGTTAATATTCCTTGTTATTTTTTAATTGCTTAAAGTTGGATAATGTATTTGACGATAAAAAAGATTAATTAAAATAAGAATAACAATTCATTGTTAGAAATATATCAGGCTGAACCGTATGAAATGTCAGTTTTGGATTTGCTGATTTCCTTCAAATGTCTTGAAACTGTCGAGGCTCCTACTCCAAGTTCTTTGCATATTCCCTAGTGTTTGCAATTGCTTATATTAGTCAAATGTATTTGCCAATAAAACAGGATACGTATAATTAGAAACAATATTTTATTTTTGCGGAATCTTGGGATTCTCAGATGCCGTATGAATATCTATTAGGCCCCCTTCGTATATTTTCCTTAATATCTCAAAAATGGTTAGGAAATCGTGGCAAGTGAAATGTAACAGTTCGAAAGCTTACTAAATCTCTATAAAAAATGTTTTGAAGAAATGTTTGATGGGGTCGTCACATTAGGAGAAATAAGTGCTTAAAACTTAGTTAGTTAGTTTCGTTTATTTAAACGGATCTATTCGTGTGTTTCCCGCAGTTTTTTTTTCACTGCTCGTTATTTTTGTACTTGCTTAGAGCAGTCAAATGTATTTGTCAGTAAACAGGATACGTATAATTAGAAGCAATATTTTGTTTGTTAGAATTCGAAGATGCCGTATGAATATCTAGATTACAGTACTGGTGTTGATTTCGTTCTTTAGAATTGTTCTTGGTATTCCCTATTTTCATCTGTTACCCATAGTTTTTTATTGCTAGTAGTTTTTTCTTATTGATTATAGAATATAAATCTATTTGGCTATAAAACAGGATACATAAAATTAGTAACAATATTTTGGAGATTTCTGAGCGAAATGCCTTGTAAGATTTTCTACCACCACGAACGGCGTTTTTCCTCTATTTTTATCCACTAGATAGGCTTTATTTGGCATATTATCCTATACATGTTTTATTAAGCAGGGGATTCTGATGAAATGTCGTCTTTTTGCTGTGGATTTTAATTATGATGTATCTAAGATGGGGTAACATTGGCGAGTCTACATAGTTAAGAACCGACGACGGAGGTAGACTTCTAGGTATGATTTAGTCTACATATGTATATTAAGTCCTAAATCCAAAAAATAAACTTCACAACGGTTAGATACTATGAGTGAATAGAGAGTCGGTTCAGTGCCCATAGAAACACAAGGTCCCCAGGAAATTTACCTGCTTGGACTTAAGCCTTAAGAGTTGTAAATATACCCCAGGTATCTACCGACACAAATACAAAGCATAGGCAGGGTACAGAGAGCAATTTAATTATTTCATTCACCAACATTTCTTAAACTATACTAGATTCTGAAATAACACACTTCCAAACATAGGTTATATACTAAATATTCATAAAGACTACTTAGTTGTAACCCGATTCATCAATTAGCAATCAATAGTTTTCAATACAGGGTATATACTAAATATTGATTTTTTTTTTTTTTTTATTGATAGATAATGCTCCGCATCTAAAGCGAAGAGCATCTAAATATTGATAAAAAGTATTTAAGTAGAAAAAGAAACAAGCTTCCTCAAGACTTGTTTTTGGTTCATTTGTATCTACTCCATAGACTTAATTAGGTTTATTATTCTATATATTGACTTGTTATTCGTCAAGACTTGTTATTTGTCCTTCTGTATCTACTAGATAGGCTTTATTCTGCATATTATTCTATATAGGCTATATTAGGCATGGTATTCTTCTCAATCTTGAGTACTTCTTCTTGATCCTTCTGTATCCACTAGAAAGGCTTGATTAGGCATATTTTGTATTGATTTATAGAGCTTTGCTTTAGAATGAGAGCCGGATTGTGTAATTTCCGCTTATGTGTATAAGTTAGCTACTGTCGGTGTCCCTGACGCCTTAATATCACTTTTATTCGAGATGTTCGAGAGGATTTTGACAATTTTCACGAGATATATATAAAGTTTATTTCTTTTCTAAGCTTTTCAAATGACACTAGGGATATGAACGGAACCGCGCTAAGATGATGCAGTTCCTGCGAGTCGGACTTTGTAAAAATCGAACAGATAATGTCCTCTTATTATTTGTATGTCCAGATGTCCTTGAGGACTTCCCTTCCAAGTTGAATGTTTTACAGTCACCCCTACTCCATCACATTCTGTTTTATTGTGACTGGTTACAAAAATTGACCACTAAGCTTTGAGTTGAAACTCCTTCTCATGTACACATGTATTTATGAAGCTGTATTTATTTTTATATTGCCCAGCAAAACCTTCACTGAAGTAACAACTGTTTTGTACATGATTTCATATACCATAATCACATAATGTTTAAGGTAGAGACAAGTACAATACAAAGTGGTAAAATCGGCCTTTCTTTGCTTGCATCCTTGTAGTGAATCCTTACAGGGCGAATAGTACATAAATCTGAAGACCAATGGCAGTTTTCCGTAAGTCCATTGAGATAACAGCTGTATTTGGGGATGCTGCCATCTACTGCACGAGAAACTAAAGCATTAGCCACCGGGAGACCCTCCATGATATATCTTCAATCAAGCTTAAAAAAAAATTGAGGTAATAGAGAAAATTAAAGTTCATAGTCGCAGACCTTGAAGTATTATTCATGATGAGTTTTGTAATATGCACTTTGTTATTCAAATGTTTATTTTATTAATTTTTTTCCAAAATCCTGTTTTATGTGTGCAATTTTAGATGACAATAGTTATTGTTTATAGTCATTAAAATAAAATTGCTGTATTTAAAAAGGAAAAAAATAATAATATAATGTCAACTAAAATTTTAATAGAAGAATTTTTGGTCTGACGAAAAAATAAAGAAAGAGTGAAAACCCATAAATTTTATTTTTTTCCTGTGAAAGTGAATATCCTCTAGAATAATAATAAAGAAATACTTTTGTGATTATCTTTTTCCCTTTTGATGATATTCCATCTAGTGTGGAACGCCATATTTCAATAAAATCATTTTTATTTTAACACTTTAGGATTTTTTTCAGACCACATGTAATTACTTTACAGTTATACTATTTTTATCTGGCTTCCTTATCTATTTAAGAAATGTTATAAAAAAATTCATCAATGTTGGTTGATAAATAAAGAAGGTATGATTTATTTTCTATGCAAGACCAAATTGTATTTGATTTCTCCAATCGATGAAAACTGCAAAATTTCAAGAACTTTAGCAGGGCGTAAATCATAAATCACTAGCTGAATAACCGTGCTTCACCACGGCCGATAAGTATTTTTTATATTGAGTTAAATAAGATATGATCAAAATTAACGCTACTACATAATTTTGTACAGCTTATTATTGCACGGACTTTAAAGCTACCCAGGAAACAACATGTGGAGGTAACCATTTCCGTTGGCAAAAAAAAAAAAAAAAAAAAAAAAATACAACAACCGCTTAAAAAGGTAAGTAAATAGAGACAAATACACAGTGAAAAGCAAAAAACTAACAAATTTGAAGTTTTAAGCACTTATCTCTTCGATTGACATCGCCCCACCGAACATTACAACAGAATCTTATTTGTAGAGAATTTAGTAACCTTTCGAATAGCCGCCTTCCACTTACTACGAGTTCCCAACTGTTTTTGAGATATTTTAGAAAATATACTGAGATCCGAAAACTTTGTATCACCATTCATACATTTTTTTTCCATATACTTCGTTTCTGAATACCCAAACAGAAAATGAGTTTGAAAGGGATTTCTATCAATTTCTCTGGTAAATGGCTACAGAACTTGCTTAAAAAATGGTTTCATTCGTTTTCCTACGTTAAGGAATCTCTCGCACAAATTTCGCTCCAAAAACCATGTTCCAGTAAATGGATTCAACTGGTTAGTGAACTTGACATTATAAATGAGAAGAAAGATTTTTGTACCAAATGTTATCAAAATCAAACCATTTTTGAGCCGATGAGGAACTTCTTAATAATTCAAACCCCCCTAAAAGTACTTAAAAATTTAAATATCAAAAAAACCTTTCTTAGTGAGTGCTTACACTCTAAACGTATTGTCAAATTTTTGTGTCAAGTGGTTCGGGATATTATTACCTCGGATGGGCCATCACCAGGGCGTAAACTCTATGAGGGACAAAATCACATTTTATTTCTAGTAATTCAAGGACTGCCATCATAGTGGAATTTAACCTCAATTAAAAATAATACTATGAAATAGATAAAGTACGGTAACAGCTGTTCTGTTATCGTCCTAGCAACGCATGCTACCTAGGCTTGGCTGCTCTAACCAACTAAAACTTTAAACCCCTCTAAAAATACTTAAAAATTCGAATATCAAAAAATCCTTTCTTAGTGAGTGCCTACGTTCTATAGGGAGTGTCCATGCAAAATTTCAAAATTTTCTGTCGAGCGGTTTGGGCTGGGGGATGATAGGTCAGTGAGTCAGTGAGTGAGTGAGTGGTATTTGACAAATATATAGTAGATTTGAGATAGAGCAAAAATGTTACTTATATCCATGAAAGGAACAAACATGCCAAGTTTCATTAAAATCATGGGATCATGAGATCATGGGTGTCAAATCGTATTTTTTTGGGTTGATTTGACGTGGAATGACTCTATTAATAACAATATTATGAAATATATTATAACGGTAACATATAATGTAGTAATAGTATAGTAGTAAATTATACTTATAGTAATATTGCCATAGAATAATAATATTTTACCATTTTCTATGAAATTATGAAATAATTTTTTAATTCTGGTCTGAATCGTTTTTGTATTCTTGAGAATGTAAACTTATATCGAAACCAATATCTATTTGATTATTAATGTCATCCTCTATTATACATTCATTAATGTCTGGACTGATTTTGTTTTACCTTTTTTATATTTTTTCTCCGTAAAGAAAGCACTGGGCCAGATCTCAGAAGAACCCGGTGCTTTTTCAATATCTCACACAACGCTGTAAACTCTTTTTTATGTCTGCCTCTAAGGAAGCCGGAAGGGCCATCAGGGCGTGAATATCTTTTTTCTTGATAAAAATTAATAACAATTTCTTCTAAGTTGGTATATTGTTTCAAGCAGTATTTATATAAGAGTTTTTTCTCTGCGGTGAACACGTTCTCACATTTTTTACATATCATATAGGACTAAACTGGCAGTCTTTTTAATATTGCTTAATATTTCTTTAGGAGCATCCTGCAGTTTAAATTGAATCATTTGCCAAGGAATAATACTGTTTTCTTGGATTCTTGGAGGGATATGAACGGAACCGCGCTAAGATGATGCAGTTCCTGCGAGTCGGACTTTGTAAAAATCGAACAGATAATGTCCTCTTATTATTTGTATGTCCAGATGTCCTTGAGGACTTCCCTTCCAAGTTGAATGTTTTACAGTCACCCCTACTCCATCACATTCTGTTTTATTGTGACTGGTTACAAAAATTGACCACTAAGCTTTGAGTTGAAACTCCTTCTCATGTACACATGTATTTATGAAGCTGTATTTATTTTTATATTGCCCAGCAAAACCTTCACTGAAGTAACAACTGTTTTGTACATGATTTCATATACCATAATCACATAATGTTTAAGGTAGAGACAAGTACAATACAAAGTGGTAAAATCGGCCTTTCTTTGCTTGCATCCTTGTAGTGAATCCTTACAGGGCGAATAGTACATAAATCTGAAGACCAATGGCAGTTTTCCGTAAGTCCATTGAGATAACAGCTGTATTTGGGGATGCTGCCATCTACTGCACGAGAAACTAAAGCATTAGCCACCGGGAGACCCTCCATGATATATCTTCAATCAAGCTTAAAAAAAAATTGAGGTAATAGAGAAAATTAAAGTTCATAGTCGCAGACCTTGAAGTATTATTCATGATGAGTTTTGTAATATGCACTTTGTTATTCAAATGTTTATTTTATTAATTTTTTTCCAAAATCCTGTTTTATGTGTGCAATTTTAGATGACAATAGTTATTGTTTATAGTCATTAAAATAAAATTGCTGTATTTAAAAAGGAAAAAAATAATAATATAATGTCAACTAAAATTTTAATAGAAGAATTTTTGGTCTGACGAAAAAATAAAGAAAGAGTGAAAACCCATAAATTTTATTTTTTTCCTGTGAAAGTGAATATCCTCTAGAATAATAATAAAGAAATACTTTTGTGATTATCTTTTTCCCTTTTGATGATATTCCATCTAGTGTGGAACGCCATATTTCAATAAAATCATTTTTATTTTAACACTTTAGGATTTTTTTCAGACCACATGTAATTACTTTACAGTTATACTATTTTTATCTGGCTTCCTTATCTATTTAAGAAATGTTATAAAAAAATTCATCAATGTTGGTTGATAAATAAAGAAGGTATGATTTATTTTCTATGCAAGACCAAATTGTATTTGATTTCTCCAATCGATGAAAACTGCAAAATTTCAAGAACTTTAGCAGGGCGTAAATCATAAATCACTAGCTGAATAACCGTGCTTCACCACGGCCGATAAGTATTTTTTATATTGAGTTAAATAAGATATGATCAAAATTAACGCTACTACATAATTTTGTACAGCTTATTATTGCACGGACTTTAAAGCTACCCAGGAAACAACATGTGGAGGTAACCATTTCCGTTGGCAAAAAAAAAAAAAAAAAAAAAAAAAATACAACAACCGCTTAAAAAGGTAAGTAAATAGAGACAAATACACAGTGAAAAGCAAAAAACTAACAAATTTGAAGTTTTAAGCACTTATCTCTTCGATTGACATCGCCCCACCGAACATTACAACAGAATCTTATTTGTAGAGAATTTAGTAACCTTTCGAATAGCCGCCTTCCACTTACTACGAGTTCCCAACTGTTTTTGAGATATTTTAGAAAATATACTGAGATCCGAAAACTTTGTATCACCATTCATACATTTTTTTTCCATATACTTCGTTTCTGAATACCCAAACAGAAAATGAGTTTGAAAGGGATTTCTATCAATTTCTCTGGTAAATGGCTACAGAACTTGCTTAAAAAATGGTTTCATTCGTTTTCCTACGTTAAGGAATCTCTCGCACAAATTTCGCTCCAAAAACCATGTTCCAGTAAATGGATTCAACTGGTTAGTGAACTTGACATTATAAATGAGAAGAAAGATTTTTGTACCAAATGTTATCAAAATCAAACCATTTTTGAGCCGATGAGGAACTTCTTAATAATTCAAACCCCCCTAAAAGTACTTAAAAATTTAAATATCAAAAAAACCTTTCTTAGTGAGTGCTTACACTCTAAACGTATTGTCAAATTTTTGTGTCAAGTGGTTCGGGATATTATTACCTCGGATGGGCCATCACCAGGGCGTAAACTCTATGAGGGACAAAATCACATTTTATTTCTAGTAATTCAAGGACTGCCATCATAGTGGAATTTAACCTCAATTAAAAATAATACTATGAAATAGATAAAGTACGGTAACAGCTGTTCTGTTATCGTCCTAGCAACGCATGCTACCTAGGCTTGGCTGCTCTAACCAACTAAAACTTTAAACCCCTCTAAAAATACTTAAAAATTCGAATATCAAAAAATCCTTTCTTAGTGAGTGCCTACGTTCTATAGGGAGTGTCCATGCAAAATTTCAAAATTTTCTGTCGAGCGGTTTGGGCTGGGGGATGATAGGTCAGTGAGTCAGTGAGTGAGTGAGTGGTATTTGACAAATATATAGTAGATTTGAGATAGAGCAAAAATGTTACTTATATCCATGAAAGGAACAAACATGCCAAGTTTCATTAAAATCATGGGATCATGAGATCATGGGTGTCAAATCGTATTTTTTTGGGTTGATTTGACGTGGAATGACTCTATTAATAACAATATTATGAAATATATTATAACGGTAACATATAATGTAGTAATAGTATAGTAGTAAATTATACTTATAGTAATATTGCCATAGAATAATAATATTTTACCATTTTCTATGAAATTATGAAATAATTTTTTAATTCTGGTCTGAATCGTTTTTGTATTCTTGAGAATGTAAACTTATATCGAAACCAATATCTATTTGATTATTAATGTCATCCTCTATTATACATTCATTAATGTCTGGACTGATTTTGTTTTACCTTTTTTATATTTTTTCTCCGTAAAGAAAGCACTGGGCCAGATCTCAGAAGAACCCGGTGCTTTTTCAATATCTCACACAACGCTGTAAACTCTTTTTTATGTCTGCCTCTAAGGAAGCCGGAAGGGCCATCAGGGCGTGAATATCTTTTTTCTTGATAAAAATTAATAACAATTTCTTCTAAGTTGGTATATTGTTTCAAGCAGTATTTATATAAGAGTTTTTTCTCTGCGGTGAACACGTTCTCACATTTTTTACATATCATATAGGACTAAACTGGCAGTCTTTTTAATATTGCTTAATATTTCTTTAGGAGCATCCTGCAGTTTAAATTGAATCATTTGCCAAGGAATAATACTGTTTTCTTGGATTTATCCACATTTTTTCAAATTTGGAAGAAAAAAATAAATTGTATTATACGAAGACAGGTATAGTTGGGATTCGGCTAGGAGAAAAAATGTCAGACTTTCAAAAAGAAATCTGTATTTTGGACGTTTCGACTGCAACAATGGCAGCCTTCTTCAGCTAAAAAATTTTTTAGCTGAAGAAAGCTGCCATTGTTGCAGTCGAAACGTCCAAAATACAGATTTCTTTTTGAAAGTCTGACGTTTTTTCTCCTAGCCGAATCCCAACTATACCTGTCTTCGTATCTCTACAGCGGCTAACTATCTCCATCTACACCATAAATTGTATTATGTTATTCAGGATAAATAATAAGGGAGTAATTACCCATAATTAATTATATCAGATAAAAAAGGAATAGTTTTGACGTAATTTCCTTCAGATGACTTAATAAAAACACTGTCCTATCTTCAACAAGAGAGGCTCAAACTGATTGTTGGTATGAAACAGGTTTTAAAGACATTACCTTGTTTATAATACTGCTAATGTTTTTTTTTTTTATCAAAATAAAACTAATATATTAGTTTTATACAATTTTAATTCCTTTAATAGTTTCTAAACTTAGCTAGAGGATTAAAAATTAAATTTAAGAAAACAAAAATTTAGGTTTTTGTCCATTGGACGAGGCGCTAGCCACTAGACCGCGGGAGACCCCCATATATCAGTTGTTATTTCATTGTGTGATTCCATAGAAGACAATATATTATTTCTTAACCTTTTATGTATTTTATTCTTTTACTCAACAGCCTGTCAAAGATTAAATTTATTTTTTCAAGTGCTATTGAAGAGGCGTCAAACATTTGCAGCAAAATAAATGACTACTGAAGAATAGCACGTAGTAAATGAGTTTTCAGCTTCTCCCATATAAAAATACATAGTAAATCAAAGAAATAATGTTTTCATTGTCCTGTGGCTAATATTATTTTTTTTTATATTAAAATAAAATAAAAATATATATTTTTTTAAGATCTTTACTTTTGTGAAATGAAAAATATGTTTACTTTTTATTGCATGATTTGCAAGAGCAGTTTTATAATCCTGTCCATTCACATTGATAACATTTTGTTTTCTCATCTTCCGTAAGAGTGAACAGTATATATGTTGCAATTACTACAGACAATGTTAAATATGCGATATTTAGTTATTTTTTATTTCTTGGCAAAATCAATAATAATCCAAGTATATAAAATAAAAACGACTCACTTCTATAGACATCCCTGCTCCGATGAGAAGTCCAAGGCTTTGAGCTACGAGTGATGTCAGTACACACATATTCAATACCATGAAGAATCTTACAGGTTCCATAGGTTGTGATGTCATAAAATACACAATTACTATATACACTACAGAGAAGATAATCTGAAACAGATTTAGAATAATATACTAATTGAAAAATTCACAGTTAAGTTTAAATTAACCAATAACATAATTTGGTTATATTTTGCTGGCTGTAACAGAACTACTTTTTGGATGGGAACCGCATTCCAAGAAAGGGAATGAGGATTTAAATAAACAAGCAAGTGAAGAGGTTTAAGACGGGGGTTTATATGATGCTATTCGCCATGGGTTCGGACCATCGACAAAATAAATAAAGTACTGGATATATTTTCCCTTAGTAGCACTTTGAGGTTGCATTCATGAATAAATTATTGAAAAATGACTTCAAATCTTCAGTCATTCTACCAACTAGAGACGGAAAAGTTATAGGTCTTGTCAAGATCTGTAACATGGTGCCCTCAGAAATAAGAAAATAACTCTCTTAAGGGCTCAAATAGATCTATTCCCGCGGTTGAATACACCCTTCAGAACGATAAAAAAAAAAAAAAAAAAAAAAAAAAATAGATCTATAGAAGGGAAGGGTTTCCTCTATACCCATATGTTCCATTAAATTTTTTAAAAGTACTAAAAAAAAACAAAGAAGATCTGCGCAAACGGATGTTTGATGCATCAAGTAGTTCTCTGTAAAAATACTTTTTGATTTGCATCTATTTCTCATCCAAATCTCTTATCTGAATTGCCAAGTTCCATGCCTCTCCCAAAACAGTTTGCCTCTGAAAGTTATGATATCATAGTATTAGAGGCAAATTAAAGGCCCTTAATACCTAGGCAAGAAATTAATAATATCCTCTTACTTATTTGTGCATTTCCAACTTGGCCAGTTTTCATTAAATTATGATTGTTTTGACTTACATAGAGTTCATATAATTCTATATCATTGGAAAGTATTAAATAATCCTGAATCCTTACCCTAAGTGCCTGAATCTTTAAATCTCAGAAATTTTATAATAAATCGCATCATTATAGTGGCTAATCATTTTAACAAAACAGCAGTTCCAACTCGCAGGAACTGCATCATCTTAGCGTGGTTCCGTTCATATCCCTAGTGTCATTTGAAAAGCTTAGAATAGAAATAAACTTTTTTTTTTTTATATATCTCGTGAAAATTGTCAAAATCCTCTCGAACATCTCGAATAAAAGTGATATTAAGGCGTCAGGGAAACCGACAGTAGCTAACTTATACACAGAAGCGGAAATTACACAATCCGGCTCTCATTCTAAAGCAAAGCTTTATAAATCAATACAAAGTACAAACATGCATAAGGAAGGGCTTAGAGGGCTTCACCCTCCCCCCAATCGTTAAAAATGTGTCGTAAAAACCTTAAAAATAACAAAAAGATCACTCAGTTCAGAAAAAAAAATTCTTTTGGGTGTAATAGCGTTTTAATTGTCTAACTATTCCAAGTTCTAGATTGTTAGTATTCCATACCCCCAAAATCCTCTCAGCCCCGCCCCCGGAAATTATATTCTGAACATGCTTCTCATTAACTTTTTTTTTTTTTATAGTATAAAGCGTTTATTAACATCTGCACAAATAATATAGTACATTGGTTAATTGTGATAAATAAAGACATTTTTATGATTTCAAATAATGAGATTACAGGAAAAAAAATAGTACATACTTAAATTTATTACAAAAAAAATAAATAAATAAAAATCATAGCTAAAAGGAAAAAAAAGTAATAATAATAAAAACAATATTAGAAAAAATAATAAATAAAATGATAAATTATAATTTTAATAGAAATTTGGAAGGAGCCAATCATAACTGACACTTCCTAGTTAACCGCTTTTATTTGTCCTTTAAGTACGAAGTTGATGACGAGGCCAAGATCTCTTTAGCCTCCTAGGATCTCATTAACTAGCCTTGTTTTTTTGAAAAAAAAAAATCCAATCAAAATAACAGCAACCAATTAAAAAATAAGGCATACAACATAACAAAAAATTAATAACTGAGGTAAACCGAGAGAAAAAAGGAGGAACTACTTCATGAGCTTGTTTGAGTTTAATATTATCAAATGTCAAGCACGTGATTTTGCGAGCTTTATGACTCTAACGGTATTAGGACCTTATAAAGAGAAGCAGGTATACAGCTATGGACCCCTCGGCAAGTCACCGGCGTAGTCTGGTATATTATGTTTAATACAAGTAAAGGAAATTCTGGAATCGCATTTCCCAGGAAATGGTTAATCTAATGAAAAAAAGTGTGAGGATAAGTTTTGTACATAATTGCACGATCCGCAATTTTTGTCTGAACTATTTTTATCATAAACCTAAACGTTTCGCTGAAAAATCCTAAAAACCTTTTTTTGCGAACTTTGACCTCGAATAAAATTGTTCATGGGATCGATAAGGGCTTTTCCCTATTCCCTTATAATGTTGTTCCTATCTATTTAGGTAGGAATTTATGCAAAGGTACTCATATTTTTCTAACTCATCTATTTCTAACAACAGAAAATTGGTTCTCATTTTAACTATCCTGTTTTAAACACAAATACATTTACCAAATATTAAGAATTACAAAAATAAAAAAAAGTCCGTCTCGCAGGAACTGCATCATCTTAGCGCGGTTCCGTTCATATCCCTAGTCTAATTTGGAAAGATTAAAATAGAAGCAGTTATTATTTTGGTTCCACCAGTATTTTTTTTAAATTAATTATTATAATGGCGTGTCAACCCTTAAGGTCACTAACACCATTCCTGTGTGTAGTAAAGTCTTTTACTTTAAAGTTTTAAGCTCTTATTTCTCCGATTGACATCGCCTAATCAAAACGTTCATTAGAACCTATTTTTTAGAGAATTTAATAAGCTTTCTAATGGTATTCTTCCGTTTACCAAGATTCTCAACCTTTTTTGAGATATTAAGGAAAGTAAACAAAGTTACCAAAACTTTTTATGTCTGTTAATAAAATATTTTATTCTAACCCTTCCTTAACTCCAAACGTAACCAAAATTTCAACATATTAGTTTTAATGAAAGTAGAACATGCAGAAAATGTTTCAACTGAATCCCATGATTCTAAGTACCCAAACCAAAAACGGTATTCAAAAACTATTTTTCCAATTTTCTCGAAAACGGTTAAAGCTATCGCCTTGATAATGGTTTCATTTGTTTTCCTAGCCCAAGAAGCATATAAAACGAGTACTTACAAGCTTATGAACTCAAAAATGTAAGCGTTTTTTTTTTTTGCGCGAATTTCGCCGCAAACACCATCTTCCAGTAGGCGAATTTTGCTGGTTAACGAACTTGACCTTTCAAATTAGACGAAAGATTTTTGTACCAAATTTCATCAAAGTCGGACCATTCGTCTGGGAGCTACAGAGCGAACAGACAAATATATATATATATATATATATATATATATATATATATACACAAATTTGAACCACTATCATTTTCGGTCTCTATGGGTTCTGAAACGCAAAATTTTCTAGTCGGCACTTCCAGATTGCGTCATGAGATCAACCTTATAAGCGGGGTTCCTCCCTATGAGGGAGGGAGGAACCGCGCTAAAAGCAATAAAAAACTAAGGGCAAGAGACAAAAACCCATTCATAAGAACAAAACAGACGTATTTGAAATTTTAAGCACTTATTTCTCTGATTGACATAACCTAATCAAAAATAGTTTCAGAATCTTTTTTGTAGAAAATTTAGTAAGCTTTCAAATATTTCTATCCACTTACCACGATTTCCCAACCGTGTTCGAGATATTAATGAAAGTATACGAAATTCCCAAAACTTTTCATGTCTGTTCATAAAATATTTTATTCTAACCCTTCCTTAACTCCAAAAGTTTAACATATTAGTTTTGATGTTATTTTCGGTCTCTAGGGGTTCTGAAAGGCAAAATTTCCTAGTCGGCACTTCCGGATTGTTTCATGAGATCAACCTTATAAGCGGGGTTCCTCCCTATGAAGGGAGGGAGGAACCGCGCTAAAAATTAAAAACAACAGTGAGGTAAACAGTGACAAAACCCCGTTGAAATGAACAAAACTAACACTTTTGTGGTTTTAAGCACTTATTTCTCCAATTGACATCGCCCCATCGAAATTTGCTTCAGAATCTTTTTTGTAGAGAATTTAGTATGCTTTGAACTTACCACGATTTTTTAACTGTTTTGAAGATATTAAGCAAAATATACGAAGATCCCAAACATTTTTATGTCTGTTAATAAAATATTTTATTCTAATCCTTACATATATATATATATTTTAACTACGGTTATTTGCGTGATGTATAAGTTCTGAAATGTCAATGTTTCCAGTCGGCACCTCCGGATTGCATCATGAGGTGAACTTGATATACGGGATTCCTCCCTATGGAGGGAGGAAGGAGCCGCGCTATAAGAAAGTATTGTTTCTAAAGCAATTTTTGTCGGTCCATCATAGCCAGAGATGTAAACCCTTAACATGTATCGTGTCAGCAGAAATGTATGACTTTTAAAATAATGTAACATTTATACACAAATTAAGTTTTTTAGGTATCTTATACGTTTAAAATGAAATTATAATGAGCGGTCCACTGTGGTATACACCAAGATACTCATGTGGAGTGCAACTGGTATAGAGCTGTACGTCAGTACCACTGTGGTAAGTAAAGAGCGGCTGTTCTGATACTGGCAAAAATTAGAAATCCTACATTCCTGAAGTCGTTCGGAGGCTTATCTTTATGACTCTAGACAAGGACTTGCAGATGACGAGGGCACTACCTGGACAGGGGAAAATGCCCCCACACCCTAAGCCTCCTAGGTCCTCACCTTTGAATTCATATTACTGTTCCATGAATTTAAAAGAAAAAAATAACCAATTAAAAACTGGTGTAAACAGAGAATACCAAAAACAATTCAAAAGAACGAAAAACACCAGTACAGTAATCTAGATATTCATATGGCATCTTTGAATCCCAAGAAACAAAATATTGTTTCTAATTATACGTATTCTATTTTATTGACAATTACATTTCAATACTTACAATTACTTAGCAATTACAAAAATAACGAGCAGTGAAAAAAACGGTAGGAAACACACAAAAAGATCCGTACAAATAAACGAAACTAACTAACTAAGTTTTAAGCACTTATTTCTCCAAATATGAAAACCTCATCGAATGTTTCTTCAGAACCTTTTTTGTGGAGCATTTAGTAAGCTTTCTAGTGGTAATCTTCCGTTTACCAAGATTCTGAACTGTTTTCGAGATATTAAGGAAAGTATACAAAGTTACCAAAACTTTTCATGTCTGTTAATAAAATATTTTATTCTAACCCTTCCTTAACTCCAAACGTAACCAAAATTTCAAAATATTAGTTTTGATGAAAGTTGAACTTGCAGAAAATGTTTCAACTGAATCCCATGATTCTAAGTACCCAAACCAAAAACGGTATTCAACAACTATTTTTCCAATTTTCTCGAAAAAAGTTAAAGCTATCGCCTTAAAAATCATTCCATTTGTTTTCCTAGGCCAAGAAGCTTATAAAACGAGTACTTGCATGCATATGAAGTAAGCGCAACGATTTTTTTTGTGCGTGTCTGCTGGTTAACGAACTTGACCTTTCAAATTAGACGAAAGATTTTTGTACCAAATTTCATCAAAATCGGACCATTAGGGGGGCCGGAAAAGTGTGAACAGACAAATATATATATATATATATATATATATATATATACAAATTTGAACCACCGTTATTTTCGGTCTCTAGGGGTTCTGAAACGCAAAATTTTCTAGTCGGCACTTCCGGATTGTTTCATGAGATCAACCTTATAAGCGGGGTTCCTCCCTATGAAGGGAGGGAGGAGCCGCGCTAAAACTGGCCAAGTTGGACCTGCACAAATAAGTGAGAGAGTATTATTAGTTTCTTGACAAGGTATTAAGGGCCAATAATTTGGCCCAATACTATGAAATCATAACTTTCCTGGGCAAACTGTTTTGGGAGAGGCGTGGAACTTGGCATCTTTTTTTAAGTTAGTTTTTTTTAGGGGGTAAGTTTTACTGCAAGAGCCCTGCTACAATAAAATATTGTCAAATAGGTCAGTAATTTCTATTATTTCAGAATGAGTGAATCAGAAATATGACTTGGTCTCTTCTTGTTGGGTGCAAAAAATGTATCCACCGGGGTTCTAGATATTAGTAGTAGACACGCTTTTTAACATAAATATGCTTTAGCGGTGACTAAAATGGAAAAAAACCGTTACAAAAAAGCGTCCTCTTGTGTTTGCGCATGCGCAAAGGCGTTTGTGCATGCACAGTGGCCATGTACAAAAAAGAAGACTATATTTTTTACAGTAAATTACATAGGTTTGTCGGGTGGACCTAAAGCAAAAGGCTCTAAACAAAATATTTTTTTAGTTTTCTTTTTTACTATTTGTGTAAAGTATATTTGCTTTCAACTGTCATATAAAATTTGTCTATATTCATTCTGCCTATATCATGTGCCTGTATCATGTGCCTGTACACGAGCCTGTATCACATGCCTGTATCACGAGCCTGTATCATGTGCCTGTATCACGAGCCTGTATCATGTGCCTGCATCACATGCCTATATAATGTGCTTGTATCACGTGCCTATATCACGTGCCTGTATCATGTGCCTGTATCACGAGCCTGTATCACGTGCCTCTATCACGAGCCTGTATCATGTGCCTGTATCACGAGCCTGTATCATGTGCCTGCATCACATGCCTATATAATGTGCTTGTATCACGTGCCTATATCACGTGCCTGTATCATGTGCCTGTATCACGAGCCTGTATCACGTGCCTCTATCACGAGCCTGTATCATGTGCCTGTATCACGAGCCTGTATCATGTGCATGCATCACATGCCTATATCATGTGCTTGTATCACGTGCCTGTATCACGAGCCTGTATCATGTGCCTGTATTAATGTGCCTATATCAAGGGGGTATATATCACGTGAAATCCTTTAAGTCCTTATTACAAGGAAGGAAAACAGAGAAAATTAATCTTACTTGAAATGGGAGATCAGCCATA
Source organism: Gonocerus acuteangulatus (assembly GCA_946811695.1). NCBI lineage: Eukaryota > Metazoa > Arthropoda > Insecta > Hemiptera > Coreidae > Gonocerus > Gonocerus acuteangulatus. The sequence goes on along the minus strand of OX328129.1, from coordinate 82,761,696 downwards.
GTTTTAGCGATGTAATAAGACTTTAAGGAATACCAATAATTCAAGTGTTCCCTTATGAAAACTGACATCTCCATTGGAACTGAAAAAAGGAAAAAGAACATTACTTAGTAATTTGGGATTATTTAAAACAATATATTTGAGAAAAATAATCCTTACAAGTTAAAACAGTCGGCATCATTGCTGTAAACATTAGAAATAGTACAGTGAAGAAAATACAGCCAGCATTATTCATGACTTTAGACGCTTCGTTTCCAATGTCGTAATAAATAAGACCAATGAGCAAACCTATGAGGAGATGGGACAGGAGTCTCATCCGAGTCAGCATCTGCAAGAGAAATATCAGCATTTAGTCAGCAAACTTTAGCCAATTTATATAAGAAGAGGCTCAATGATCATGGGTCCATCGACCCTTCTTGGCTATGATCGAGGGTTGAGCTCCCTCAAGGAGGTCTTTTCTTTTAACCAATTCAGTGTTGCTTCTGCACTTGGGAAAAGATACTCGCCCCACTCTCAAAGACACTATGTTTTCTCATAAAATGAATTTTCATACTTCCTACCGCTGATAGTATGTTATATAGAACTTGCTCATGTCTTGTCTATTGGGACTAAGGTTCACTAATGAGTGAAGGGATAAAGAGAATTATGAAATCAACTCCAAGTCGGCATGCGCCAATGGGCAAATGAATTCTGCGGAACTCGCACAACACACATGCATTGGATGTAGGAATCAAAAGGTTAAGGTTAAAGTAATGTGTTCTTCCTATATGTGTTTGTATATGTTAATGGTTTCTATAAAGTGTAAGGTAGCATCTATTTGTGAGCTATCGTCATGTGTGTTCAAGTTTTATCATTTTCTCCAGTACAAGAGTAAATGATTTAAAGATAATGCTCTACTACAAAGAAAAACTGTAGCATATCGTATTTTGTCGTTGAGTAGGAGTGGGTAAGTAGTGTATAGCCTATTCAATCTCTTAGAAGGACGACTTCTTCTCTCAGAAAGTTTCTAAAGGTCCATCATTTTATATCTGGCTTTATCTTCTAAAGCTTGTTTTCATTCAAATATGGACATTCAGTCCGCCATTAATTGAATATGCCAGTTCACACAGTCTGATTCTGTAATCAGTGAAATGCCTTCAGTAAATCGCTAAAATAACGAGGGAAGATTTGCTAGTAAGTTTTGATGTAAAGTCGTTGTTTACCAAGGTCCCTTTGGATGAAACGTTGCGGCTAATGAAGAGGTTGTTGAACGACGAAGAAATGAAATTGGCGCAACTCTGTTTAGAATCAACTTATTTCTTGTTTAATGACAAATATTATAAACAGGTAGAAGGTGCCAGCATGGGTTCACCACTCAGCCCAATAGCAGCAGAAATATACATGGAGGAGTTTGAGAAGACAGCTATCACAACTGCGGAGTGGAAACCAAGGCATTGGTTTAGATATGTGGACGATACTTTCGTGATTTGGCCTCATGGGAAGAAGAAACTAGAACATTTTTTCGAACACATTAACAAGATGCACGAAAACATAAAGTTCACCATGGAAATTGAAGAAGACGGGGTTTTACCGTTCCTGGATGTGAAAGTAGAGAAGATTGGAGACCGTCTAGAACATTCGGTTTACAGAAAACCGACTCAAACAGATAGATACCTAAACGCAGCTTCTCATCACCACCCAGCCCAGAAGAACACGTTGATTACTACCCTCATGACCAGAGCTATCAGGATTTCCCAACCAACCCTTCTCAGAAAAGAAGAAAGACACTTGAAATCAGCATTAAGAAAAAACGGGTACACGGACGAGGTTATAAAGAGACACCCCACCAAAGCCAAAAGAAATATGAAGACAACGAAAAAGGGAGTACAGGAAGACCCAAATGGGAAAAAAGTAATCCTCCCCTACGTGAAAGGAACCACAGAGAAGATTACAAAGATCCTAAAGAAACATAACATCAAAACGGTTTACACCACTGACTGCAAGATAAGTCAAATAATAAATAACCCCAAGGATAATCTGAAGCTAAGATCACCAGGTGTCTATAGTATTCCATGCTCCTGCAGTAAGGAGTACATTGGGCAAACAGGTAGATTGGTATGTACAAGAATCTCTGAACATGTGAAGACGGTTAAGAATGGCAATACTGAAAAATCGGCTGTAGCAGAACACTTCTATAACACAAATCATGCAATCCAGTTCGACAAAGTGAGTATTCTGGCGAAAATAGAGAACTACCAAGAACGGATCATTAGGGAAGCCATAGAGATAGTACGCTGCCCGGAAAATTTTAACAAAGAAGATGGGTATAGGCTCAGCAAATTATGGCATCCGGTGATTAAGCCGAAGGAAAAAAGAAGAAACGAAATTCAACCAGCCAACGGTCCAGATGGAACCCACCAACCAGGTTCAAGCAAGACAGGGACCAACCAATCAGATACATGGAAGAGCAGATTACGCCCGCGGATGAACACAAAGACGAGTATTTATACTGAACAACTAGAAGAACATCCTCATTCTCAGACTAAGCCCTGAGGAAGCTGGCAGTATGACTAGCGAAACGTCGGCAAAGAAGTTTGTGACACGGTCAATACCAGAAGACTATAATATTTGTAATGACTCGGACCGTGGAAGCCTAAGAGTTAAACTACATGTATCTTTGAAAAGAGTGAGTTGTTTCTAAGAAGTGTTTGAGAGATTTTACAGTGCTAAGCAAATCATTCCCTCTATCTCTCCACTATTTATGGTTTCAAGGACATCTTGGAGAGTGAGTGAGTGCTGTAAATGTTGTGACGTGGAACAACGAATTAAATGAATCTTTCAAAATAGAGTGTATTTCTGAGGAGTGATTTCCACATTCAAGCATGGCTAGGGGAACTGCTCCCTCCCTCCATCTCCACAGAGGACAAAATAAAAAAAGAAAATGAAGCAAACAAGGAAGGGAGGGAAGCACTAACCATTTACTTAGTTGTAATAATTGTCTAATTACCTGATCCCTCATGATAGAAAGGAATGTTCTATTAATAAGGATAATGAACTGCCTAAAACTAGACGTTGGGAATCCAGGACTCGGGCCGAGGGTAGTCAAACTCTCATCGGAATGTAACAGAGCAGAAGTGACTGTAACGTCTCCTCCTTCTTTATCTGAAAATATAACTAGATTAATTATCAAACACTAATTACTTTTTTAAATAACTTCAATTACTTAATTCTAAAGCCCTAGGGGAATGGGCACTTGAAGATCCCAATGCTCTTCTTTTATACATATCTCTCTCCATGAAATTCATGTAGAATGTAAAAAATCTATTGGACCAAAATACATTCAACAATAATTAAAGGGGTCTCCCGTGGTCTAGTGGCTAGCACCTTGGACTCATAAGCGGGAGATGGTGGGTTCGATTCCCATCCGGTGGCAGGAATTTTCTCATCCCACGGCTCGTTGGGAAAATTCCTCGCTGCACCCTGGATGTCGGCGCTAATGGCATAGATGTTGATGCGCCGTAAGAAAAAAAAAAAAAAAGAAAAAAAATGTTATAGCCATAAACTTCTTTTAATTTTTTTCCCCCCAAACTTCAAGAGTGGATTCAATGGATTCAAGAGAATCCTCCTCTAAGGAGAAGTATCCAAGAAGAGGCTCCAAGAGCCACCATCATTATTTAATTATTAATGAGTAATTTTTAAAACTTTTTGTTATCCTTTATTACTGTCATAATTATGTTCATAATTTATTGTCTTTCCTGTCTTTTAGCACAGTTCCTCTCTCCCTCCATCGAGAGGAACCGTGCTTATGAGGTGATATCATAACACAATCCCGCAGTGCTGACTAAAAAATTTCATGTTTCAGAACCAATAGATCACAAAAATAATGGTGGTTCAAATTTGCATGTATATGTATATATATATATATATATATATATTATTTTTGAGGTTTCTTCGCTGGGGAGAATTATTTGTGTTAGTATGGCATTCTCCAGCGGTCGATTTATTTATGTAATATTTAATATGTAAATACACACACATATATATATATACATATATATGTATATATATATATATATATATATAAAATATATATATATATTGTAATGATTAATTTTTACAATAAAAAATAAAGAAATTTTAATTATTTTAATAAGAGTTATTATATGAGTTTGACTTAACCTCAGGGTTTAAAGTTCCGAGTGAATGAAATTATATAACATTTATCTCCAGACAATTCTGAGATACAAACAATATTAAACCACATACAAACAATAATAAAATAATCGACACTACAAAAAAAAACAATTCTTACCTCTAAATCAATCCGCTTCCAACAAAACCTCAATTCACTTGGTATTCCTTGGAGGAGAGGTCCGCCTTGGACCAACGCTGAGAATAGAATGCGAGAGACGCTCCGTTCGAGCGGGAAAGTTTGGCTTCTTTGCTTCTTAACTTCCGCAGTTTGTTGGATTATATATAAAGATAATAATTATGTTTTTTGCAATACAAATAATTAATTTATTGTTATCTGGATGTACATTTAATATGGATATATTGTATAACAGTATTGTCCAAAAATATTATTAATTTTGATCGTATATAATACGATGTTATTTGTATATCTGGTTTGTGATTTGCGCGGGCTTTTCAAAATATCGATGGTTATTTGAATTTAAAAATATTTTCAAGAATGTAATATATCATTACATTTGCACTCCTGTCTAAAAAAAAAATTAAAAAAAAATGTTTTTAGTCCGGTATAAAAAATAAATTTAAAATTGAATTTTTTAATTTGGAGTTTCGGGATACAGAACTATTAATTAGATTGGTCAATCATGTTCTCATCATCATTTGGATAAAATTTCTTTAATAAACTGGCATGAAATAGTCCTCTTCTAATTCCATCCTTGTTTTCTAAAAGGTACGTATGTCTGGAGACTTTGGTGTTAACATTATAAGGTCCCTCATATAAAGGTAATAACTTGGCATTTAAACCTCCGTTCTTCGGAATGCGTAGTGCTCTTACAAGGACTTTATCATTTATTTTAAAAGTTGAGAATTTGACAAATTTTTTATTTACAATTTCTTTTTTATCTTTTAATTTTTGAAAATTATTTTTAATCTCTTGTTCTATTTCCTCTAATGTTAAAATTTCTTCTTGATTTAAACCTTCCCCTATGTAATGATCCCAAAACCTTCTTGGTTTTATATCAAACATAGCTTCAATGGGGGTAAAACCGGCAGTAGCATGATAAATAGTATTTATACAATCTTCAATCTTTTCTAAATTTGTTTTCCAACGGTATTGATTTTTATCTAAAATAATTCTCAAGTATGTGAGCACATCTCTATTAGTTCTTTCAGAGTTATTCCCACAAGGATGTCTTATGGATGTTAAAATACGTTTAATGTTGTTTTTAACAAGAAAATTTTCCCATTTCATTGATGTAAATGAAGTAGCATTATCACTTAGACACTTTTTTGGTTTTCCAATAGTTTCAAAAAATCGTTTCATTGAGTTGATAGCTTCTTTTATGTTAGCTTTTTTCGTAGGGTATAATTTGGTTAGTTTAGTAAAATTTTCTAATATTACAAAGACATAGCGATAATTCCCAATTGAGATTAAAGGTCCAAGATAATCAATGGATATAAGATCTAAACGACCTTTAGGTATAATGGTTTGTTCTGGTACTTTGTTCATTTTTCCTGGTTTATTTAATTGGCATTTCAGACATTTGTTAATTTCTAGATTTATAATTTTTCTTAATTTTGGAAAGGTAAACCTTTCTTTTATAATTTGATAACACTTGGTTACCCCTACATGACAAAATGTATTATGGACTATATTTATTAATTTCTTAATATCATCCTTTGTTGGAATTACAAAAAATTTATCTCTCACTTTTTTATGAACCATATTATTTATAATTTGGTATTTATTTGGTTTTCTTTTCACATTTTCATTTAGGTCCATGCTTAATTTCTGGTTTGTTACTAGATTCTGAAAAAATGTTTCTAAATTCAAATTGTTTATCTGGAATTCTTTTATTCTTGATTTATTCATGATTGGTATTCGGCTTAAATAGTCTGCCATAAAATTGTCTTTTCCAGGAATATGTTCATACTTTAACGGTAAATTGTTTAAAAAATTCATCCACCGAATAATTCGATCTGGAGGATTTTTGCAAGATTGCATAAAAAGAATGGATTTACAATCTGTTCTTATTATAGTGGGGTATCCTGCTATAATGAAATAAAATTTTTTAATTGAGTGGATAATGGCAAGTATTTCTTTTTCCGTGCTGTAATAATTTAATTCAGCGGCTTTGTATGATTTACTACAAAATCCTATTATCTGTTTTTCTTTATTTTCTCCAAACTGATATAATATTCCACCAGAAGAAAATGCAGATGCGTCAGTTTCCAAATAAAATTCTTTATTATAATCTGGGTACATCAATACAATATTTTTATTTAACAAAGATTTTAAATTTTCAAAAGCATCTTGGTGATCAGTTTTCCAAATAAATTTAACTTTTTCTGAAGTTAACTGGTATAATGGTTTTGATATCTCTGCATAATTTGGACAAAATTTGTTGTAGAAATTTACTAATCCGAGAAAACTTTGTAACTCTTTCTTATTTTTTGGTTGTGGAAAATTTACTATATCATCAACTTTACTGGGTTCTTTTATAAGGCCATTTGTAGTTATTATATATCCTAAAAAAGGCAATTCTTTTATGAAAAATTGTGATTTCTTTAAATTGATTGTTATTCCTGCAGATTGAAGAGATGAAAATAAATTTTGTAGTGTATTGATAAATTCATTGAAATTGTTGCTATGTATTAATATATCATCTACATATATTTTAATATTTTTATCTAAATTTTTTGGAATTACTGTTTTCATTGCTCTAATTAAAGATGCTAAGCTAGAATTTAAACCAAATGGCATGCGTTTATAGGCATATGTGGAATTTCTAAATTGAAAAGCAGTGTATTTTCTACTGCTGTGATGCAATTTCACTTGCCAAAAGCTTGCTTTCAAATCTAAAGTGGCCATGTATTTAGTATTATTAGAATTTGCTAAGATTTCATCAATCTTTGGAGGGGAATCATACATTGGAACTATTCTTTTGTTTAAAAACCTTCCATCCAGACAAATTCTAACAGATTCATCTTTCTTCTGAACCAATATAATAGGGTTTACATAGCAAGAGTCGGATACTTCAATAACTCCTTGTTCTAACATATTGTTTAATTCTTTTTCAGCTTTGTCTAACAATTTTGGATTTAATTTATATTGATATTGTTTGTATGGTGTAGTGTCTGTCAATTCCAAATAATGTTCATACGAATTTATACAGCCTACTTTATTATTGAAAAGATCTTTTGATTTTATTAAAAGTTTCTCAAAATCTTGAATTTCTGTTTCATTTATCTCTATTGTTTTTTCTTTGTTTCTAATTTCATGAATTTTCTGTTTTATTTCTTTTAATGGATCTGTTTCAAGTTCAGTTGATTTATTTTTTAATGAGCTATCCTCTTCTTCGCTCTCATACATGATATTATAAATTTCTTTATTCTCTCTTGTCAATATAACTTTATAAAAAGGTATTAAACAATCTTGGTTTTCTGAATTTAAACTTATTGTTCTTTCTTGGAAATCAATTTTTGCTTTGTGTTTATTTAAAAAATCATTTCCTAGGATTAATTTATTTGTCAACCCAGGCACAATTATTAAATTTACATCAAATCTATATTCCTCATACTTTGTTTCAATAAATAATTGTTTATTACAACATTGCGTTTTCTTTCCATTGGCCGAAATTATAGATGTATTTTTTAAAGGTAATAATTTATATTTTTCTAAATTTCTTCTTATTTGTAAGTAATATTCTTTTTGTATTATGCTGATTTCACTACCCGTATCTATAAGGAATAAATATTTTTTATTATTATTTTTCAATTGTATGAAAGGTAATTCGTAAGAAGGAATTTTGACTTGGTTTGATTCTTCCAAAAGTATATTATCTTTAATGATGTTATTCGAAAAATATGTTTGTGGTTGATCTTTTTTATCTGTAAATTTTAAATTCCGGGTAGAGTCTTTTTTTAGTCATAATTCTTCAGTTTGATTTTTATTTCTTTGATCATTGCTATGAACTTGGGCTTCTACAGAAATTTGATTTAAATCTCGGTTGCGTGTTTCTGTTCTATCCTTTATAGCTTGTTCTCTTTCCCTATTATAACGACTTTGAAAATAATTTCCGTTTTGACTTGTGGTTATTTCATTTCTTTCTTTATGGGGTTCAGACAAGTGTGGCTTCCTCCAGTTTTCATACGATCTTTTATATGGACTACTATGATTTCTGTCATTTGTTCCGAAATAGTTTGGTCTTTGTTTAAATCTATAATTATGATTTATACCATGATCTTTATTAAAATTATTATACTCCGTTTTTGTTTGATTATCATATGCTTTTCTATATGGTTGATTATAATTTTCAAAAGTTCGTTGTTTAGTTTCTACATAGTTTTCATGATTCATATTAAATTTTACTGACCTCTTTAAATCATTTACAATGGTATCTTTACCAACATATTGTATTACCTCGAGCAATTCGTTTAGGTTTTTTACTCCTTTATTAAAACAAACATTTTTAACGGTTTTCCCAAAGTGTTTTATTAAAATGCTAGTGGCTGAATTTTCTTCCAATAGCTTGGCGGTAATAATTTTAGTTGCAAATTTTGAAAGATATTCTTCCGGAGTTATATGCATATAGTGAGAGTAATTTGTTTGGAGTAAATCACTTAAATATTCTATATATCTATCTCCACAAAATCTGTTATTAAATGCTTTCTTAAAATCCGTCCATGAGTCAAAAGATTTTTTATTTATTTTGTACCAAGATTCAGCAGTACCAGATAAGTAATTTATTAATTTTTCTGAAAATAAACTCCACTCTTGACCATGCAATTTATAATTTTGCTCTAATTTATCTATAAACTCATTAGGGTCTTGCTCTTCAAAATTTTTAAATAGTATTTTAATTTCAATGTCTTTAAAATTGTTATTTCCATTTTGCCCTCTTAATTGGATATAATTTAATTTTTCTTGCATTTCCTTAGTTATTGTTTCTTTAAACTGGTTTATTTTGTGTTCTACTTGATCTATTTTGTTAGTATTCCCTTCCATCCTATCTTTTAAAAATCTTGCACACCCTTCCATGTTCTTATGGTTTGTTTCACATGTTTGTTTGTTATCATTTGTTATTTCTTCTAATTTAGCAAAATCTTGTTTTATTGTTACTATCTCATTTACAGTCATTTTTTGTTTTTGATTTACAATATCGATTGATTTTTTCATTTCCGAATTTTGTTCATCTATTTCCTTTCTTAATGATTTCAATTTATCATCCGTCTCTTTAGTTATTTTGATTTCCATATTATTTAAAGCATTACATAAATCGTCCAATTTTTTATTATTTTTACTTAATTCGAACTTTATTTCTTGATTTATTTCATGCTTAATATTGCAAATACTCTTACTTAAATCGAACTTCAGTTTTTTATTTTGTTCTAATAATAGCCTCATCCAATGTTCTAGGCCTTGAGGATGCATCTCATTATCCCTTTCGGAAGCATGATTCCCGCCATTGGATCGAATTTCCGTTCCTAATGAACCCGCCGATTCTCTGAATGCTATTGCATCATCCTCCTGCAATTCGTTTTCACGCGTTTCGACTATAATATTTATCTCTCCTGGCGCAAAAAACACGTATTCCGGTGATTCTACATTATCCTCCTCACCGCCATTCCGAAATTGTTCAATATTTACGTCAGACATTTTTATTATATAAAAAAAAAATTATTTTTAAAATTTTATTTTTAATATTTATTTACCGTTTTTAATTTTAATTCACTCGGCCGTCTACGTTGGGCGCCATTAAATGTAATGATTAATTTTTACAATAAAAAATAAAGAAATTTTAATTATTTTAATAAGAGTTATTATATGAGTTTGACTTAACCTCAGGGTTTAAAGTTCCGAGTGAATGAAATTATATAACATTTATCTCCAGACAATTCTGAGATACAAACAATATTAAACCACATACAAACAATAATAAAATAATCGACACTACAAAAAAAAACAATTCTTACCTCTAAATCAATCCGCTTCCAACAAAACCTCAATTCACTTGGTATTCCTTGGAGGAGAGGTCCGCCTTGGACCAACGCTGAGAATAGAATGCGAGAGACGCTCCGTTCGAGCGGGAAAGTTTGGCTTCTTTGCTTCTTAACTTCCGCAGTTTGTTGGATTATATATAAAGATAATAATTATGTTTTTTGCAATACAAATAATTAATTTATTGTTATCTGGATGTACATTTAATATGGATATATTGTATAACAGTATTGTCCAAAAATATTATTAATTTTGATCGTATATAATACGATGTTATTTGTATATCTGGTTTGTGATTTGCGCGGGCTTTTCAAAATATCGATGGTTATTTGAATTTAAAAATATTTTCAAGAATGTAATATATCATTACAATATATAAAATCACAAAAAAAAAAAAATGTTGAAAAAAGAGGTCAAGTTCCAGGCCCTTCCCAAAAATAGTTTGCTTACGAAAGTTATGATATCATAGTATTGGGCCAAGTTTAAGGCCCTTAATACCTAATCAAGAGCCTAATAATACCTTCTCACTTATTTGTGCATTTCCAACTTGGCCAGTTTTTATTTTTGTCTATAATAAGCACAAAAGTCCGACTCGCAGAAACTGCATCATCTTAGCACGGTTCCGTTCTTATCCCTAGTCTCATTTGGAAAGATTAAAATAGAAACAGTTATTATTTTGGTTCCACCTTTCTTGAAAGGTCTTGATTTATGATATTACCTGGATGGGTCGGCCAACCCCAGATAGGCAGTTGGAAATAGTCACAACGCCTTCGAATGTCTCTGTTTGACAGCTATATTTCTAACAATAAATTGTTTTTCTTATTTTACTTAACCTGTTTTATTGTCAAATACATTATCCAACTATAAGCAATTAAAAAATAAAAACAGACAAAAAGAACTGTTCGAATAAAAGAAATCAATTACTTTAAAGTTTTAAGCACTTATTTCTACGATTGACATCGCCTAATCAAAACTTTCTTCAGAACCTTTTTTGTAGACCATTTAGTAAGCTTTCGAATGGTAACCTACCGCTTGCCAAGATATTCAACCGTGTTCTAGATATAAAGGAAAGTATACAGAGTTACCAAAACGTTTCATGTCTGTTAATAAAATATTTTATTCTAACCCTTCCTTAACTCCAAACGTAAAGAAAATTTTAACATATTAGTTTTGATGGAATTCAAACATGCAGAAAATGTTTCAACTGAATCCCATGATTCTAAGTACCCAAACAAAAAACTTTATTCAACAAATATTTTCCTAATTTTCTCGAAAATGGTTAAAGCTAACGCCTTAAAAATGGTTTCATCCGTTTTTCTAGGCCAAGAAGCCTATAAAACGAGTACTTGCAAGCATATGAAGTAAGCGCAACGATTTTTTTTGTGCGAATTTCGCTCCAAAAACCATGTTCCGGTGGGCGGATTCTGCTGGTTAACGAACTTGACCTTTCAAATTAGACGAAAGATTTTTGTACCTAATTTCATCAAAATCAGACCATTATTCGAGGAGCTAGACCGCGAACAGACAAATATATATATATATGTATACAAATTTTAACCACTGTTATTTTCGTTCTCTAGGGGTTCTGAAACGCAAAATTTTCTAGTCGGGACTTCCGGATTCCGTCATGAGGTCAACCTTATAGGCGGGGTTCCTCCCCATGGTGGAGGGAGGAACCGCGCTAAAAAGACAAAAAATTGTATTTTTAAATGAAGCACATAATAATAAACCGCATAAGAAGCTGAGGATTCCAAGAGCCCCCCCCCCTCTGGAATGGTGAGAGTATGAACACGTTGGAAATCCTAGTGTTAATAAACTAAATCCCTATTATATGACTTGTAAAAAGAGAGAAAAAATAAACTCACGTGATGTATCGCCATTTGCCATGACTTCTTTGTGGTTCTTCTCATGAGAATTATAAATGGAACATCGGCCATTTTGAACAGCTAGGACTAAACGGTCTTGTACATCTCCGTGCTCTCCACATGCAACTTCCATAACTAAGCAGAACACAATATTCTTTATTTTTCAAATAAAATACATAAATATTTATTTAGTTTCATTCTAATTTCATTTTTATTAATGAAACTGGCTATGAGTCCACGAGGAATGACTGCCCGTTGTCAAGAAAGTGGCTATTAGTCTCGAATGGGTTTACAATTATATCGTCGTTACAAATGCAAAGTATCGAATGTGAAAATCGCCACTTTCCAGAGTGGAAAAACGTTTATTCATTACTTTTTTTTGGACAGTCAAATATTCGGCAGATTTGACCTTTTGACAGTGGAATAGTTTCCCCTTCATAGAGTGAGCTAAGATTCAAGAGATTGCCGTACATAAGTCGAGCAGAAATTAGTAAAGATTGAAAATGAAAGATGCATTTTTTCACATTCGATACTTTGCATTTGTATCAACGATATGAAGGGGTCGGGGCAAAATAGTGCCAAGCAACATTCTTAACAAAACTTAGCTGCCTTACTTTGGATATTATGTGGGACTAGTTGAAATGGTTAGGGGCAACAAGTAGCATACAGAGCTTGTAGTCATATTTTAGTAGCATTTGCATCATAGACTGATAGTCCCACATAAAATCCAACATATAGCAGCTACAGTTAAGTTTTGTTGAAAATGTTGCTTGGCACTATTTTGCCCTGACCCCTTCATATACAATTAACACTTATGGGAAAAGTACATGGACATTAATTAAACTTCATTGGAACATTTAAAAAACAAACTGAAGTTTACTCCTTGGAATTTCACCATCTATTAGATTAGATTCCTGTTTTGGAGGGCATTAAACAGGCAAGGTTATTACGCCCTTCTGAGTAAATTATTATATTTATAATGTTAAATTTATTTTTATTGTTATATGCTGTGAGTTGTTATGTGTTTTGTGTGTTGTAAGAGGAGACCATTCTGAAAGGTAGCTGACCACTTTGGGCCACAGCATTCTTCGAAAACCAATAATAGGCAATGATTAAAAAAAATTAATAATAATTTTTATTTATTATTATTAATTCTTCTTTATCTTTATTATTGGTTGAGTAAGAAGGCATGCTTTATTCGTTACCCGCCTCAGTAGTCTGTTTATTTTATTTAAAAATTATTTTTCGTTTTTACATCCTTCTTCTCAGCCGTAAAGGTGGTAATTCACCATCTGAATTGAGTCCTTCAGGATAGTTCTGCTGATTCGTAGTAGGACCTCTTGTTTGATTTGGAATTTTCTGGCAAATTTTTGGATAAATTCCGTGATGGTGCCGCGAGCTCCAAACATAAGTCCTATTACATCCCACTTTTGAACCTTATATTTTTCTTGAAAATATGGGATGCTGTGTGTAATATACTCTCTGTTTTTGTTATTATATGTACATAGACTATTTATTTTTTCCATTTGACTCCTCTTTTTTTTTTCTTTTTTTTTTTTTTTTTTTCTTCTTTATATGACTATTTTTTTTTTGTATTTTTTTATATTTATAACTATATATATATATTTTTTTCATAATCTGTTGTAAATGCTTATTTCTTTAAATAAATTCAAAATTGCATCGATTCCTTCAGCTGAATCCTGTAGTGCCGCTGATGCAATGCGGGAAATCCCATATTTTTCAAAACTTTCATTGAGTGGATGGCATTCCTCTAGAATATGTTGGATGGATAGAGGAACTTGGCAGGTCTCACACATTCTTGGAGCTTCTTTAGTTATTAGGTGTACGTGGGTCAGGTTACTATGTCCTATTCTAGCCCTTGTTATTACCTCTTCCCTTCGGTTGCCCCTAAATGCGCTGCTCCATTTTCTTGTGGTTGGCTTTATTTTTCTAAGTTTATTAGTTAAAGGCACCTCATTCCAGACGGATTCCCAGTTGTTGCGGATTCTTTGTTTCAACCATGAACTAACATCATATGCCTCGTAAATTTGTTGTGCTGGTCTTTCCATAATCGCCGCTTCTTTTGCTGCCTTGTCTGCTGCTTCGTTTCCTGGAATGCCACTGTGAGATGGAACCCAAAGGAAGTTAATAGATTTTTTCAGCTCGGATAGTTTGTTCAGGGAATTGTAAATTTTGTTTATTATTATGATAGAATTTTTCGGATTTTGAATTCTTTGCAAGGCAGACAAGGAATCCGAGCATATTACTATATGGGTTTTGTTAGAATGAATTGCAAGATGTAATGCTGCAGCTATGGCATGAAGTTCAGCAGTGAAAATAGATGTATATGGAGGTAATTTGTATTTTTCAGTTATATTGTTCGTGAAAACTGCATATCCGACGTTGTCATTTTTCTTGGAACCGTCGGTATAAATTACTTCCCAATTCATATATTTCCTCGGAATGTTGATCATGTAATAATTTTGATGTGCCCTTAATGTTTTTAAACTTAGATCAATAGTTGGTGGCCGATGTTTCCACGGAGGCTTATCTAGTGCATAGTCTGCCGTTTCTACTGAAATGTCATTTATTTCACTGATGATTTGCCTATGCCTAATAGCTATTGGAGCAGGACTTGCTGGTTTTTCTTCATAAGAACTGATATGTTGTGGATGAAAGATGTGACTGTATACCGGATTATTAGGTTGGAGCTTCATTTTTGCTATATATGAAATTAGTAATTCCTGACGTCGAAACATTAGAGGCAGCATAGAAGCTTCGGCACAAAGGCTAATACTAGGACTTGTCCTAAAGGCTCCAGTGGCGTCTTATACCGGTATGATGGATCGAGTCAAAGAGTAGAAGATTGTTTCTCTTTGCTGACGAATATACTGCACTGCCATAATCGAGTTTTGATCGAATAAGGCTAGTGTACAGCATTAGCATTGTTTTACGGTCAGCCCCCCAGGATGTTTTGGCCAGTACTCTCATTATCCTTAATCGTTTAAAGCATTCATCTCGTAGGAATTTAATGTGGGACAACCAAGTTAATTTTTTATCCAATGTTAGCCCCAGGAATTTAGCTTCTTCGTAGAATCTCAGTGCGTTCCCATACATGTATAACTCTGGATACTGAGTTGGAGTTCTTTTCCTGGAGAACATTATACATCTGGTCTTGGCTGTAGAGAATCGAAGTTTATTTCTCTCTGCCCAGGCTTGTAGATTGTAAATAGTATTTTGGAGAATTCGCTTCATCCATTCATAGCTTCTAAATCGAAGGAAGATGGTAAGATCATCCACGTAGAGGAATGCTTTAACCGACCTAGGTATTACGTCTACAATCGAGTTGATAGCAATTGCAAATAAAGTACAGCTCAGAACACTTCCCTGAGGGATACCGTTAGCTATTTCCTTGCAACTAGAAACCGAGTCTCCTACTCTTACCCTTATAGACCTTCCTTGCAGAAAACTTTTCAAAAAATTGGCCAGTTTTCCTCTGAAACCCCATTTGTACAGTGTTGAGGATTGAGTTTCTGTTTATGGCGTCGTATGCCTTTTCTATGTCAAAACATATCCCCACTGCTTCCTTTTGCTGAATGAATGTGTTTAATATCTCAGCCTCCATAGTTACTAGCTCGTCCATTGTTGACCGACCTTTGCGAAAACCACTCTGGAATGGAGATAAAAGATTTAGTTTTTCTATGACCCACATAAGCCTCTTATTGACCATTTTCTTAAGCAATTTTGATAGGCAGCTTGTGAGTGATATTGGTCTATAGCTGGTAAGTAGTAATTTGTTTTTTCCCGGTTTTAATATTGGAATGACTATTGATTCACGCCATGCTCTTGGATAAGAGGGGTTTCCCAAATTCTATTGTAGATGAGTAGTAATGTTTGCTTGGATTCAGGAGGCAAATTTTTTATCATTGTATTGTGAATTTCATCTTGCCCTGGACTAGACGAATTCAACTCTTCAATAGCAGTGTGGAGTTCCCAAGTATTGAAAGGACTATTGTAGTCTAAGTGCAGTTCATTTTCGTCCCCATTAGATTCGGTAAAGTCTATTTCCTGTGAGAGCTCTGATTCCTGATTTTGATTTAAATTCAAATTCGAAATGGCTGAAAAATAATCTACAAAGTGTTCTGTTAGGGATTGAGGTTGAGTGATTATTTCTTCTCGTATCCTTAGAACTGGTATTTCTGCTGTGAATTTTCCTGAAACACTGTGAATTTTTTTCCAAACTTTATTAATGGGAGTGTTTATATTGATAGATTCGACATATGAGATCCATGAGCTTTTCTTTTTATTTTTTACAAGGTTTCGGGTAAAGGCTTTCCTTTTTTTTTATTTTATCAGGTTTTGGGTGGTTGGGTTCTGTTGAAAAAGTTTTAGTGCTTTATTTTTTAATTTTACTGCAGCACGGCATTCATCGTCGAACCATGGAGCGTGGTTTGGTTTCGGACGGCCTTTAGTTTTCGGTATTGTGTCTATGGCAGTTTCTATTATTGTTTTGGTGTAGTGTTCTACCATTTCGTCAATATTATCTGGAAGATCGTGAATGGATATATTAATATTATTTTGGAATACATCCCAGTTCGCCTTTTCGGTGATCCATCGTGTATGTTTTTTTATTCTGACGGTCTCTTCATTGAAATTTAACTTTACTGGAAAGTGGTCGCTCCCATATTGCTGACAGCATACTTCCCATGTCAGATGATTTTCCAGGATGGGAGAGGAGAATGCTAGATCTATGGCTGATAAGGTACCAGTTCTGGGGCAAAGATACGTCATCTCTCCTGTATTTAGAAGTAATGAGTCTGTTGAATCTATTATTCTACGGAGTATATTTCCCCTTGTATTGGTTATACCCAGACTCCAAGAACGGTGGGTGCCATTCATGTCTCCTACGACTAAATAGGGAGAAGGAAGACTATTTATCAGCTGTGTCAGAGCTGTTTCATTTATTCCTTCTCCGGGTGGTAAATATAGGTTACATATAGTAACTGGAAAATTTAGTTTTACTCTTATTATTAAAGCTTGTAAGGGGGGTTTCTCTATTTAAAGTTTCAGAATAAAGGTCCTTCCTGACGGCAATGGTGACACCTCCGTGGGCTCTTCCTCCTTCTTCGGTCTCTTTATCTCTTCTAAAAATCTCGTACTCCTTTATTTTCAAATCCCAGTTAGGAGATAGTTTGGTTTCCTGCAGACACATAACTGCTGGTTGTGTTTCTTCTAATAGGATTTTCAATTCTTCTAACTGGGTACTAATACCATTACAGTTCCAGCTAATGATTGGCATAATATTTGAAAAGATGCTTTTTTCCTAACATGTATCTTATTATATTATGATAAATAATGTTCAATTCTTTTGTTGATATTCTTAGAGGATTATATAGTATATAATTATTTTTAATATATTTTCTATAATATAATTTTAAAGATATACTGGATACCTGAGAGAGTATATTACAGAAATATGTTGTGTTATGTGTGTGAGACTGATTCATGAGTGTTACTTGTAATGTTCTTTTGTTGTGTGAGTTGATTTTTGACGAAATGGGAGTTGTTTTGTGTATAGTTAAGCAGAACAGTTTAGAATTTATGTTTATTATAGTGATAGTTAGGTTTTCAATATAAAAGTGCATGTTTATGAGAATCATGATATGTAATGTTTTTATTTTGTCATGAACTGAATTAATCTTTATGTTTTCCATAAATTATGATTATTCAAATGTCTTAAACCGCATTTTTAAAAATTTATTTATATTGTTTCCATTTCATCTTCACTTTTTTTGTTTTCATTTTTATTTTTATTTTGCTTTTCGACATTCTTCTTACTTGATTTAAGCTTGGGGAGTGGAGTTTTGAAGGGATCTTCAAGTTCCTTTCCAGGCTTTTTGATCGATGGTTTGGGATCTGATGATCCACTAGCTTTAACTAACGATGGGGACTTGATAGGACTGGGAGGGGGAGGGATAGGGGAGAGAGAGGGAGGAGAGATAGAGGAGGGAGAGGGAGGAGGGATAGGGGAGAGAGAGGGAGGAGGGATAGGGGTGAGAGTGATGGGGTTGGAGGGATATTTGACAAGAGATAATCCAGTAATATCTGTGATAGTCTTACAACTACCTGTTTTTATAATTCTATTATTGTCTATTGCTATAAAACACGGATCTGTCTGACAGCCTACTTCTACTCCTTTCCTAACCTTCCTAGCTACTTCAGCATAGCTTCCACCTCCAGTATTGTTCACCATCTATTCTTCAAGCCTGCTCAAATTGTATATTCCTCAACTTCATAATATCACATCCGAATTTTCCAATATTTTTTTTTCCCTCACATTCAAATATACTTCGCACTACTTAGGCGAACATATTCCATTTACTAATTATTTTTTTATTTTAAAATACCGTAAAAGTTATTATTAAACATAATGAAAATATACTTATTAAAAATGAAATAAATACCAAAATACTAAAGTCATTTCTCTTACTAGCCAGAAAATCAGATTTTTAATACTGTGTATTACAATAAAAAAAAATGATCAGATCTGCCATGGTTTGAAATGCAACAGAGAGAATTTATTTGTAGATAAATGAATCCCCCAAAAAAACGAAAATGTGAAATAGAGGCCAAGTTCCTCCCCCACAAAGAAACACTCCCTTCCCCAAAAAGCGAGAAATATCTCCTCCTAAAACCCCCCAAAAATACCTTACCATCCTACACTCAAAAAAAAGTAGTATGAGTTGGTGTATTAAGTGTACCATATTTTCAACCAAAAATATATTTTTTTTTTTTTTTTTTGTTTCTTGTTTTAAGGCATGTCAGCCACACGGGCGATTTATGCCTTGATTGGGGTGACAGATAGCGCCACCACCACCGACAGGACCCGACCAGGCGAGGGCACGCCCACCGATATCGCAGGCCCCCCACTAGATGAGGGTTTAGATATTACATGACATGAGCTTGTGACCGAGGGTCTGTTCGGTGGGACCAGGCCGACCAGACCCTCCAAGCTCATGGACCCTTTGGTCCTGAGGGTCCACGACACCAGAAGACCCACCCCCACCCGACCGGCACCATGCCGGAGCAGGGTCACCCCCACCACCCCAATCAATAATAGTTAATGTTTAAATGAGGCTGATTCTATGGATTAATATGTTTTAGAATTAATTATAATGAAATTGTTGCTATTTAATTCACATGTTACAGCAAATTTATTTCTAAAATGACATCATAAAATTTACTTTTAGATTTTTCTTTTAATAATATTTTAACTAGTTAAATTTTTGAAATTAATTGGGTATTTTTTAGAAAAAGTAATAATTTATTGACTTGAATAGGACTGTTACCTAAGATTTCCTCGAAATCTGATGAGAGCCGAAGTTCATCTCTTTGTTCTTTATAAATTCGACACTCAATAAAAATATGCTTGACAGTTATAAATACTCCGCATGTTGGGCAAATGGGCTGTGCCTCTCTGGTCATCAGATATCCATGAGTCAATCGGGTATGACCAATGCGCAGTCGTGCCATAGCAACCTCATCCTTCCTCTGGCCTGTAAAAGAAGTCTTCCAAGCCCTGACACGTGCTTTAATTTCCCTTAGCTTGTTATTAATCTGCTCGTACCACTTTGCTTGCCAGGAAATCCACATCTTGGACTTTATGTGTGCGTGAATATCTGAAAAGGGGACTTTTTTGTATGGTATTCCATTAGAAAAAGCTGCCTTTGCTGCCCGGTCTACTTCCTCATTTTCGGTTATGCCACAGTGACCAGGAATCCAAGAAAAGACAACTGAAACATTGCTTGCTCTGAGTGTTTCTAGACATTCCAAAATGTTGACAACAAGCGGATGGTCAGAAAGAGGGTTATTTATTGCTAGGAGTGCTGAGAGTGAATCGGTGAAGATTGATACGTGTCTTTCCTGAGGGGTTATTGTAGATAATGCTTTGTAAATAGCTAGAAGTTCAGCGGTAAATATGCTACTAATTGGATCTAATTGGAATTTATCTGATCTGATTTCACAATTGAAATCAGATCAGATAAATTCCAAAGTAGTTTAGGCCAGATAAAATGGCCAAAAATATTTGCCATTACAAGAGATGATACAAGAAAGAAATGTCCAAGTTCATTACTTAGAAGACCTTATAGTTACTTACTAAGAACAGTAAAGACACTTCAACTGACCATTAAAAACAACAATAAAAATACTTATATCGAGTTACTAAAATATCACTTTCCTCAACCAGGTATATTCTTAAACTTGGCAATGTTTTTTTTTCGTGCCGAAGTTATCTTTAGAGAGAAAACTAAACATTGCCAAGTTTAAGAATATACCTGGTTGAGGAAAGTGATATTTTAGTAACTCGATATAAGTATTTTTATTGTTGTTTTTAAAGGTCAGTTGAAGTGTCTTTACTGTTCTTAGTAAGTAACTATGAGGTCTTCCAAGTAATATACTTGGACATTTCTTTCTTGTATCATCTCTTGTATTGGCAAATATTTTTGGTTAACAATATGGTACACTTAATACACCAACTCATACTACTTTTTTTTGAGTGTAGGATGGTAAGGTATTTTTGGGGGGTTTTAGGAGGAGATATTTCTCGCTTTTTGGGGAAGGGAGTGTTTCTTTGAGGGGGAGGAACTTGGCCTCTATTTCACATTTTTGTTTTTTTTTTGGGATCTCATTACTTTTTTCTAAGTATTATTTAAAATTTAGTTGCCGCATACCTACTGGCTTTTGTACTTCATATAAAACCAGGGTCTTTGGATTCTGCATAAAGTTCTTACTGGTTGATACCAATAATCAACCTACGTACATCTAATCACTAGACGAAAAAAGTTAGAAGCTATTCCAGATGACAGTACTCTAGAGGACAAATTGATTGCTCTCTTAACTAAACTATTACACTGTAAAACACAGGAACCTCGTCTCGAGGATAAAGATCACCATAAGGAAAGTGTAGAAGGCCTTCAAGAAAAAGAAAGGAACAAAGACGATACATTATGGGTTTGTGATCCTAAACTTTGTAATTTAGATGACTTTGAAAAACTTAGTATCTGCTTTCAAGTATATTATGCCGTTAACCGTTATGACTTTATTTACAACATTTAAGAAAGAAGTCACACGTGTTGTTGTTAAGATGCATCAAAATGTTTCTTAAAACATCAAATATAGGTTCTCCCTACCATGACGATTCCTTTAATACCCCACATGATGGGTTTCAGAAGGAATGATGGCTTTCCGATGGAACAAAAAGTACAAAACGTCATAGGTAATATAACAATCCCGTATAAAGACCTACCTGCGTGCCAAGTTTGGTCAAAATAGGCCAAACGGTGTAAATTTGTGTAAGGAACAAACATGCAGACAGACAGCTGAATGACCTTTTTTATCTATCCTAGTGCATTCCCCAGACCAAGACCTACCTGTGTGCCAAGTTTGGTCAAAATCGGTCAAACGGTGTGAATTTGTGTAAGGAACAAACATGCAGACAAACAGCTGATAGACGATTTTGACCTAGCCTATGACACTACCCGGATAATGACCTACCTGAGTACCATGTTTGGTCAAAATCGGTCAAATCATATGGGTTTGTATAAGAAATAAACAGTTAGGCAAACAGCTGATAGACGATATTGAACTAGCCTATGATTCTCCCCATATCAAGACCCACCTGTGTCCCAAGTTTGGTCAAAATCGGTCAAACGGTTCGGATTAGTATAAGGGACAAACAAGGGACAGACAGCTGGTATAAGATTTTGAACGAGCCTATATGCGTCTAATTGTTTCTTAAATCATCAAATATAGGTTCTACATACCGAGACGATTCATTTGATACCCCACATCATGGGTTTTGGACGGAATGATGGGTTTCCAAAGGAAGTACAAAACTGGCACGCCCACGCCCCGGAAGCAGCGTCAAACACAACTTTTCAGGATTTTTCAATTTTTTCCTTTAATAACACCTTCATATCTATAATCCTGCAAAATTTCAAGTCTCTAGCATCATGAGAAGTGCCTAATAATTTTGATGAGTCAGTGAGTCCTATAAATCCCGATTTTCGATCGCTTATATCTCAGAAAATATTCGATGTAGAATTATGAAAATTTCCAGTTTTACTCACATCTAGTAGTATAATACCTCTGTAAAATTTCATAACTTTATCTTTACCTGGTTGAAAGTTATGAGAGGGTAAAAATCCGCTCTAAGACCTCCTTTAATATACACACAGTATGCTTAGGACGGAATTTGGCCTGGCGCACTACCATGCGCCTAGATTATAGGAACGACATTATGCATATCTTACAACAATAATTACTTTCAGGAATAAGTCGTGGAAGTTATAATACAAAAATTAATCTTATTCTGTATTTAATCAATTGATTATTTTATCTGTAAACACAATTGGATTCAGATTTCATTTTTTTATTGGCATAGTAAACAAATGTTCTTATAAATGTAATATTTAAAAAGCTTCTAATGTATTTCAGTGCATAAGATAAATAAAATATGGTTAGTAAAAAGCTTAAGAAACTGAAAAGAGCCATCAGGTTCAAAATCAGTCAAATTTTAAATTATTTATAAACAGGAACATTTTTAGGCCGCACTTTCTCACTCGCCTACTAGGTCATCTTCTTTTGTCTTAAAAATGAAATATTTTTGCAAAACTCGATCCAACTAGTACTAAATAAATACACACATGTGTTAATATAAAAAAATCATAAATTCAATTTTAATTTGATTTGCTTACCGTAGTCAGCAGGGTTGTGATAGCTCGGACAATCGAGCCCTAGATTGCTAAGGAACGGTACAAGACCTGAAACATCTCCTTGATAAATACAGTAGCCATCAGCAAGTGTGTAGAGATGGTCGAACATTTCGAATAGTCGAGCGGACGGTTGGTGAATAGTACAGATGATCGTACGTCCACCTCGAGCAAGGCATTTCAGGAGAGACAGACATTGGAAGCAAGATGAACTGTCCAAACCACTAAACACAAAAATATGTTTATGTAAAAGTTTATATATTTAATACATTTAATTATACATTTTAATTACATTAACATTTTGCACACAAATTTAATTAGAAGCAATTTTAAATTACTCTTCTCTGGAGTCCTTGAATTCAAAGCCAATTTTAAAATGGTTCCGGGCTAAAGCCATTAAGCATAAAACGTTCATGACCAAAATATAATTAAAATTAATCTCCTTGACATTTTAAGTTTTAAGAATAACTTTCTATGGCTGAGATCGTTGTCTCTAAATTTGTATAATAAACTTCTTTGGAGAGACTTTATTAAGCTATTGAATGGTGAATGAAAGTTTGATTGGAAAGCTTAGAATAGAAACAATTAATGTTTTGTTTTGATCTTTTGTAAAAACTTTAAAACAAAATCCCAAACAGAAGAT
The DNA here is from genome assembly GCA_946811695.1 of Gonocerus acuteangulatus. NCBI lineage: Eukaryota > Metazoa > Arthropoda > Insecta > Hemiptera > Coreidae > Gonocerus > Gonocerus acuteangulatus. The sequence continues at coordinate 82,738,248 of OX328129.1, read as the reverse complement.
TTTAAGCATCACAACTTCAGAAATTCTTAACTTACGCTCTAGAAAAACCTTATTAACCCTCAAGCAGTCACGCTGGCATACAGAGTGCGTCTTACCCAGCATTTTGTCTTGTGATTGCTGGGAAAGCCAATTTATACCTTCGGATAAATGTGATCTTAAATCATTTGTCTAAAGATTTGTATCCATTAGATGAATTTACTTGTGACCCTGTTATTTGAAAAGCAATAGTCTAATTTGCAAGGCCCCAAGTATAAATCAGAAAATCTCGATTCAAATCTCTGATTGGCATTTGAATATTTCTAAAAAATAAATATTTGAAGACAAACCTTGTTGGTTCATCAAAAAACATCACCGGAGGATTGTTGACTAGTTCAAGCGCAATAGACAATCTTTTTCTCTGCCCGCCAGACAAGCTGCATGTTCGAGTTGTACCACATTCCAACAGTCCCAATGTTTCTAGAATCTCTTCAATCTACATATAAACAGCATTTAAATATTATAATCAAAAATCAAATATATTAATACTATCATTTTGAAAACATTACGCATATTTTGAGGATGAAAATTAAAACATGAACAATTAATTAATGTGACATCTAAAGAAAGAACAATAACTTAATACAGATACTGTTTGGTTTTTAAATCCAATTATGAACAAATTCCAACTTCTAAGTAAGTAATTAGGAAGTTTCAAAGTTTATTGCTAATTATTAGTCCCCAGTACAGCGTCCTTTTTTTAAGTTGATTACAAAAGTGCTAAAAATGGTCTTAGTGACTTCATTTTGACGAGTCTAGCACACTGTAAACTTTTACAAGTCTGGGTTGGGCGCTTTACTACACACGTAGGACCTACACCTGTCGTTCTAACGCGGTCCTCTTTTTTTATTACAAAACTCAGATTCTTTATTTTATTCAGAAGATTATATATAGAATCAAATGAAAATGATTTTGTGCGACAGAAAAGAGGGCGCGATCATCGTGTCCGACGGCCTCAATATGTCTCTCTAGGGCGGCATGGTTTTTTTATTACAACACACCTAATTTTTAATTTCATTTACTAAAAATGGCCTAACGATGATAGTCCATTACTTATCCGACAAATTTTCGGTCTCCTTTCTTCAGTCCGACAACCTGAATATGTCACTCACGGGAGGTTACGTTTTTCGATTACAAAAGTTATCAGATCAATTTCCTTCTGTTTCAAATAAAACATGTATCTTAAAAAAAATAGGTGTCCGACAAAAGAAAAGACGCAAACTTATAAAAACTAATAATTATTATTATAATAATTAATTATAATAAAAAATAATAAAAAAAAAAAATATTTTCCAATTTCTTAAATTTTGAAAGTGGTACTAAAGCGCGCGCAAAATCCTGTTAATCGGCGAGTTCCTTTTTAGCACGTTTCCTACCTCCCTCCATAGGGAGGAAAGCCCCTTATGACGATAACCTTACACAATCTGCAGGTGCCGACTAGAAAATTACACGTTTCACAACGCATATATCACGAAAATAACTGTATATATATAAATATATATACAGTAAAATATGGGCTGAGGGGGCTGCAGCCACACCCCCCTCCTGAAATTTTCCCAGCCCCACCCGAAATTATTTTCTATATACGCCCATGCAGTAAAAACATTTATTTTCTTTGTAGAATCACAAGTTCCTACCTCTAAAACGAAACATATTTGTCTTCTTCGGCATCCATTCAATGAAATACAAGGAAACTAGGAAGGGAAGGTTTTCTAGGAACCCTCGACCCGGTCTAGCTTCCGAGATCCGTCACTCATCCTTTTGGAGACCACCGGATTAGAGAGAGCGTAGGTTAAGAGAACGCCGGATAAGGGAGAGTCTACTGTAGATACAAGGTGTCCCCAAAATAAACAGACAAACTTCGGGGTTCAGGAATAAAAAAAGAAAGAAAAAAAGTCCTTTGGCATATACCTCGTTTTTTCTTCGTTTCCGAGAAAAACGAAAAAAAAAATCAATAGAAATAATGAAAAGGCCGTCTTTCCTAAGGCATATATAAAAATCGTTAAAAAAAAAATATGTTGAATCCCTCACCCTCTCCCCACACTCCCTCCTACTTTAATTTCCGCAAACCGAGATGTGACAATCCCAAAACGAATTTCGGGTTATTACTTTAAAAAACTTTGCAATATATGCCAAAGGACATTTTTTTTTTTCTTTTTTCATGCTGCATCGATTCCTGAAGTTTTTTTGGGGGGGACCCTGTATACATTTATATATATATATATGTATATATATACATTACATATTTCTGTTCGCTCTTCACGGACTGAAAAATTGTCCATCTTTACGATATTTTCTAAAAAAATCGTTTGTCTCATTTTAAAGGTCAAATTCGTTAACCAGCAGAATCCGTCCACCGGAATATGTTTTTTGTGGGAAAATCGTGCTAAGTGGAAGTTGACCTCCTTTTGCAAAGCTTGGCAACGTCTCAACAAAAAACGTTCTATAGTGAATTTTAATGGGCCTCAAAGTCCAAGTGATATCCTCAGAAAACATTGGTATACTATAGACATTTTTAAAAAATCGTAAACTAATTTTCAAAAACATGACTTCATATACCTTTAATTAACATTAGTTCAGAATCTACTGCTGATGGTGATGTCAGTTCAAATACTGAAGGCGACAGTGATAAAGAAAATTTTCACAAAACATATAATGCGGGTAGTTTAGGTTTACACTGAGAATAACGTTTTATCAATAACAGGCTTATTTTTAATACTTCTGTCAGTTTCAATAAATTTATTTGTATTTATTACATCAAATTTATTAAGTAAGTAAGGTGTCGACTTTCAAAACAGGATATATCCAATTCTCACGACTTTTCAGGGGATACAAAAAACATCTAGGCTCGTATTGTTTCTTTAGTAAATTAATAATCACGAGGTTGAACAAACATTCATTTCCTTATTTCATGATAACGAGATTTAATGAATTAAAAAAAACAAAAAAAAAAACAAAAAAAAAAAAAACAAAAAAACAAAAAACAAATATTTCCATGAAATAGTGTATTTATTTTATGTATGTTATTTATGTATCCATTTTGGAAGACATCGCCTCAAGTAAAAAATAATTTGATAATTTTTCATAATTTCTTCTCACACAATAAAGTAATAAAACAATAAGGTTATTTAATTATTAAGCTATTATTACTTATTAATTAACAATAAATTTCACAATTATCCTCTGTCAGATTATGAATTAAATAAACTAAAAAATAATTTACTGAAGAAAAAATCAAAATGTAATGTTTGCAGTTGTAATTATACACGAAATTAAAACTTCGATGAAGGATTAATCGTTTTAACATTTTTTGTCGGACTGACAAAATGATCCACTAATTTTGTCGGACATAGCTGTATTTTGCTCACAAATGTATTAATCTATTACATGTGAGTTTTGTCCGAACTTTTGTAATCGAAAAACGTAACCTCCTGTTAGTGTCATATTCAGGTTGTCGGACTGAAGAAAGGAGACCGAAAATTTGTCGGATAAGTAATGGACTATCATCGTTAGGCCATTTTTAGTAAATGAAATTAAAAATTAGGTGTGTTGTAATAAAAAAACCATGCCGCCCTAGAGAGACATATTGAGGCCGTCGGACACGATGATCGCGCCCTCTTTTCTGTCGAACAAAATCATTTTCATTTGATTCTATATATAATCTTCTGAATAAAATAAAGAATCTGAGTTTTGTAATAAAAAAAGGGGACCGCGTTAGAACGACAGGTGTAGGTCCTACGTGTGTAGTAAAGCGCCTAACCCAGACTTGTAAAAGTTTACATTGTGCTAGACTCGTCAAAATGAAGTCACTAAGACCATTTTTAGCACTTTTGTAATCAACTTAAAAAAAAGGACGCTGTACTGGGGACTATATTCTTAAAGTTGGATGGATATAGTTTAGAAATAACTATTTCCACTTTATTTCATCACTAGTGAAATCAAAAATGAGTTTTTATTTAAGAACAAATTTAAAACTAATTAATAACTTACTAAATTTAAAATTTTGGCTACTGTAACTGTTGATTTCCTACATAGGAACTATGGCAAATTTAGTCAAATGAATAAATTTGCAATAGTCGAGCTGTCCTAAGTAACATACTGAAATTGTCCCTTTTTCTATTGATTTATTTTTATAGTGGTTCGATTCAAACTTGGGGTGGTGGCTTTTTTTTAGAAAATAAAAAAGACCGACTCGCAGGAGCTGCGTCATCTTAGCACAGTTCCGTTCATATCCCTAGTCTGACTCAGAGGAACTGCTTCATCTTAGTGCGGTTCCGTTCATATCCCTAGTGCCATTAGTAAACGAATAGAAGCAGTTATTGGTAGGTTTGGATATTTCGTGAAAAATATAAAATCTAATCTCAAAGAGAAAGAAGATTTAAGGCACTACAACAGCGAAATGATGGTAGTATTCTAAATATATAAACAGAGGAGTCTGACTTATACAAATGTAAGGTGGAACGAAAAATGTTTCATATAAGTGAATACTTCGTATAACTGAATAGTTCTAGGTTTCGTGGCTATTTTAAAATAAATTAAATTCTTCCTAGAAAAAGACACAATTTTATTGTTTGTACATTTTTGTTACATATTGTTGTACATTCTTATATTTTCAACTTTTATATCACAAAATTCTCCTAGATTTCCTCTTACCGATAATATTTGTATGGGTTGACAAAGGTAATTTCCATTGTTTAGCTTTGTCTATTTTTGTTTTGTTGGGGATGTCATCAACTTCTTTTAGTATTTTTATTTTGTCTTCAAGTGATAGTTTTGTTCTTGTTTTTCCACTCATTTTAAAAGATAAAGGACAATAGAACACGGCTACTAGAAAGACTACTGTACAGAGAAGTGAAAAACGAGAGATTGGAAGGGCGGATCAAGGCTTGTGCTGTATTATTAAATCAGAAACGAAGGAAATCACATAAGATAGAGTGGATAGAACAAGGCTGGATTACTAGAATCACAAGGAAGAATTGAGATGAGTGAGAGAGAGCGATTGATGGGGGTAAGTCACTGGTAAGTCTGCAAACATTTCGTCGAAAAGTTGTCTCTTTGTATAACTGAATATTATTTACACCACGGGAACAAATTAGCTTTCGTATTAGTGGATGTTGCGTAGTGAATAATTCAATGTACAGGATTAAATGGAGTTTCCCTGGGGAACAAAAATTCTTCGTATAACTGCATGTTTCGTATAAGTGAGACTCCACTGTATATATATATATATATATATATTATATAAAAATGAATCGCTAAATGTGTTGCTAAGCGCAAATCTCGAGAACAACTGAACCGATTTTGCTAACTCTTTTTTTATAATATTCCTTGAACTACGAGGATGGTTCTTAAGGAGAGAAAAATTAAAAAAATTGCCTGAAAAAGTCTAAAAACAACACTTTTCGGGTCTTTTTTACTTCGTTTAAATTTATTTTTAAATAAAAACATATGTTCCCAATTATAATATTTTTAACAGTTAACGTATTAGGTTATTTGTTATTTGTTTATTATTTATAAGCAAAAAAATTTAAATAGATAGACAATAGAATCACATGTTAATAATGCAATTTAAATTAATTTATATTTGCGTTATCGAAGTAAAAAATACCCCACTTTTCTAAATTCCCATACAAAGATTCGTAATAATACTTAAAGGTCAATTTGAACTTTAATAACAAAAATATCCTAATTTCATGCATACTATTTATTCAAAATGCTTTTCTCAAGGAATATTTCCATATTTATGGAAGAAATCAAAACTAACCCTATTAAAGAAATCTAATAAACCACCAAATGAAATATCCTCCCTTAGACCAATAAGTTTAATTCCAATTGGAGGGAAGATCCTGGAAAAAATTATTCATCGAAGGCTCTCACATTTCCTTTACTCAAATAATATAATTGATAGCAATCAGTTTGGTTTTACCCCTCTAAAAGGAACTTCTCAAGCTTTAGAGAAAATGAATACATTTATAAAACAAGCATTAAATAATAAAAATCATATCGTACTTATTTCACTAGATATACAAAAAGCTTTTGACAGTGCATGGTGGCCGTCAATCCTCAACTCTTTGAAAGAATATAACTGCCCTCAAAACATTTATACACTTATTAAAAACTACTTAAACAATAGAGAGACTTACATAACCACACACAACATAATGAAAATGAAACAACAGACAATTGGTACCCCACAAGGGTCTTCTTATTCACCATTACTCTGGAATATTATCATGAACAGCTTACTGAAAACTAATACTCAACCTAACGTAGAACTAATTGCATTTGCAGACGATACTAGTAAAATCCAGAATTCCAGAACAAATACAAAACAATATTAACATTATCATTAACACAGTCGAAAACTGGGCAAAACTCAAAAATCAACTTACATGATAATTACACGAAGCAGATTAGAACCGGGGGCGAGGTTAGCTCAGTGGTAGAGCACTGGACTAATAAGTTGGAGGCCTGAGTTCAAATCCCGAGCAAGCACTTAAGATTTTTTCTTCTAGTGTTTCGCTCATGGGTTGAATTCGGCCTCCCTGACTGTCCCTAGGCCAACCCAGCCTTTAATTAATTTAATAATGGGTACCTTGTGTGCTAATGACTCCAGCAGTCGATGCGGCCAAGGGGAAAATCAGGCGGCCGGAGCATAGTACTGACCACACTATCTCCCTAGTGTGCCGTATGGTCATGAATCAGATACCTCTATAGTATCTGCCCCTCAGGGCCCTCGTTGCCTGTTACGGGACTGACTTTTTTTTTTTTTTTTTTTTTTTTTTAGATTAGAACCGACCATCCACGTTACATTACAAGGGAACGAACTGACAAAAACAAAATATCTAGGAATATTAATAGACAACAAACTAACTTGGAATAAACACATAGACAATTTACAAAACAAACTAATCAACTACTTAGGACTCACAGCTCGTAACACATGGGGACTGCAATCTTCAGCATTACACATCATTTACACAGGAGCAATCGTACCATCACTTACATACGGACTACATATTTGGCACAGAGGACTGCAAAAGAAGTACAACTTAAGCAAATTGCAAAGAGTTCAGAGATTGATTGCTTTAAGAAGAATAAAAGGTTATAGAACTATTTCTTATGATGCTGCTTGCGTTTTAGCAAGAATAATGCCAATAGACATTCTAGCAAAGCATTATATTAAAGAATATAAACTTTTGAAATTAAACGAAGACTCAAATAATATAAAATCTGATGATTTGGAAAAGACGATACATTATACTCAATGGACACATCCCGGAAAACCACTCAAACTCAAAGGATTCACATACAAACAAACAGATTACCAGATATACCCAGACGGCAGTAAAGACAATGACAACGTTGGAGCAGCTACAATCATATACAAAGACTATAAACTATTAACACCACTCAAATTTAGACTTGGACATTACTGTACAAACAACCAAGCTGAACAACTTGCTATATTAAAATCCATAGACTACATTAATAAACACATCACTACACCATCTTCTATATAGATACATACAGAGCATGATAACATTACAAAAACACTGACATACATGAAGCACTAATAGAAAACGTACGGCAACATTTAAGAAAGTGCCAAAATATGCATAAAATATATTTTAAATGGTAACGAAATCGCCGATCGTTTGGCCAAAGCAGCGTCCAAAGATATGTCACTGCCCATAGAATATAATAAACTTTCAAAAACCCATTTAAAATATATATTGAAACTAGAATCGATGGCAGAATGGCAGCAAAAATGGAATATCTCTAACAAAGGTCGCCATTTATACAAATTTATCCCAATCATACACAGCTTTTATAATAAAAACATACAAACAAATTTTTACTCAACACAGGTACTCACTGGACACGGGGTGTTTTTATCCTATTTAAATAGATTTAAAATAAAAAGAGAAAATTCATGTCCCTGTGACAGACATACAGAACACAACATCTTATACAGTTGTACACTGTTCAACGAATATAGAAACCGAATTAAAAAGAAAATAACCAATTGGCCTATTGAAGAAAATAAATTGTTTTTTGATCATTACAAATTATTCTCAACATTATGCAAAGAAATTATTAAACACGAGCGAAAAATGAAAAATTGCATTTTTATTGAAGTAAAGCGGACCTTACTGAATGTATAAGTTTATTTTCATACTCCTTGTTGTATACTAATTGTTTTAATTTAACGTGAATTATATATATGTAAATATTACTAAAATACTAATGTGAATAAAAATAACTAAGATAAGAAGAAAAACATACATGTGATATACTGAACCTTGTATGATACATGTAGTACAATAAACGACCTTCTAAAAGGGGTACTTTTAGAAGGGGGGGGGGAAAGAACTTTAATACCATACCATAAAGTTTAAGTGTTAGTGGAGGGGTTCTGGGAAGGCAAAACAATTAAGTGACATTAGTATCGTGTAAATATTAATGTCAATATTTATACGATGGTAACATTACTAAAAAATAAATTGTCAATGGTAAAATGTAAATTTTCTCTGGCAAAATGTCACTTGAAATGAAAACATCTCTTTGCTGTGCATCTATAATATTACTAAATCTATAAGCCACAAATGTCTATAAAATTACTAAAGTATTGTGTGTTTTTGACTTACTAAATATGCATCCTATAAGGTGGTGGACAAATTTAGGCAGAAGAACCCAAAATGCAACACATCAAATTAATTACCAATCTAATCGTACTGGGCAGGAACGTGAAGACCGCAATGAACGTGAAAGAATTCGGTTAAGACAGAACCGTGAAGCGCGACATTCGACTCATAATGGTGCAAGTTTGAATCGACCTGCTGTCAATTGATTGATGGTGCCTACAGCTGTGTTGTTATTGGACCTATGACTCAGTTTGACTATAAACAAATCCCAGGGGCAGTCATTAAGTGTTTGTGGTATTATTCTAGGAAACCCATGTTTCTCTCATGGTCAATTGTATGTTGCCTGTTCCCGTGTTGGAAAACCATCTGCTCTGTTTATTTACGCATCAGGTAATGAAACAAAAAATATCATGTACCATTAAGTACTACAATAAAAATAAAACTTAATTTAGAATAAGTAAAAATAAAATGAAATATAATAAGTAGGTATCATAATAAGAAATCTGATATTGTAATTTTGATTGTGATTTTTTAGTGACTATTAAAAGAATTTTAAGTGTTTTATAAGTTTTACTCTCAATAAATAAATAAATATAATTTTTATTTTTTGACATAATGTAATTGTTGACTTATTAAGTTTCTTTTTTATTTTTTTTTTATCTTACTAGCTGACCCGGTGTCCCAAATAGCAGAATAAGTATTAAAAAAAAAAAAAATTAAAGAATTGTATGTTAGGATGAAGTTCGCCGGGTCAGCTAGTATATATATATATATATATATATACACACACACAACATTTGTGAACGACCATTATATTATTTATCTATGGGATCTGAAACATGAAATTTTCGTGTTGGCACTTCCGGATTGCGTTATGAGGTCAACCTCATAAGTGGGTTTCCTCCCTATGGAGGGAGGGAGTCACCGCGCTAAAATGCAACCACTCTGAGCCTATGGGCTAAAATTTAAAGATGTGGAACACCCTTTTAATGTGTTTTCTTTTTTTTTTTTATTAAAGTAATAGGTGGAAATTCCCTCAGTCAAATGTATGCTATATGTTCTGAATAATAATCTCATTTCGAGATGTACCATATGGTCTCTTACATACAAATTGATGTAAACGATTTTCTGACACTTATTGATAATAAAAGAGTGTTCTTGAATAAAAAAAATACATCAGCCTTTTACTGGCTAGAAAAAGTTAACTGGAATAATAAGTGAGGACAAAACTATATTCCACTCACCACAACTTTCTTTTCTTTCTTAGTCATATGTTTGCCGAGCTTTAAGTTTGCCGAAACTGTCATTGCTTCCCAGACCGTTAAGTGAGGCAGAAGTCTATCATCTTGCATTATGTAACAGGACATTTTTCTGAATCTTCGAGCATTTCTGTCCTTTCCATTAATTAACACTGAACCAGAGACTCCTGAAGTTCTGTAATAGATAAGTATTTATGCATGAATAACATATTTACACTATATCATCCATACCATGTCAAACTATCGAATAAGCAAATCGGAGCAAACTACAGAACCAACATATTCTATCCATTGAAAAATTAATATATTGAAAAATGGTCAGATTCGATATTTTATTTAAGGCATTAAAGGCTTTTTGTTCTAAAGGGGTTAGAGTTCTGGAAATTTTTGACAAGCCATATCGTCCACAATCTAAGTGCAAAGTCTCGAATCTGAAAAACAAAATTTTGCATATTCGATAGTTTCACATGGTAGGGGAGATATCTTTATTATATTTTTTTTTTTTTTTTTTTTTTTACGGCACATCAACAAATCGTGGCTATTAGCGCCGATCTTTATTATAATTCTTTTTTTTTAAGGAAGGATCTTTACTGTATACGACATATTCTGTAAAGATTTGCAGGTAATGTATCAAATGCTATGGGAGACGCTTAAAAATAAATGGCTCAACCCGAGGGTTGCTTTGGTTGAGAAAATTGCCAAAGCAAATTGATCCAATCTTATCTTTTAAAGGGCTCTACTTCCCCCCTCCTTATAAATTTGTAAATAGTACTGACCACACTATCTCCCTTGTAGTTTTAGAAAAGCAGAACCAACCATTTCCTTTTTAAATATGTACTTTTGCTGTCGTGAGAACTGTAGAGTTTCTTACAGTACTGATCTAAATTAATCATAAAATTTAAAGGTAAATGTGTTGTATGCTGATGAGATACCTGTAACCAGCCAATACATTCATGAGCGTGCTTTTTCCTGCTCCTGAAGGGCCCATGATTGCTGTCAACTCCCCACATTGGAACTTACCATCGACTCCTTTTAAAAGAGATTTCTGACCTGTAAATCAAAGATATGTGATTAAAGAAATGGAATAATCTATTGAATAAGAACCATCCCCCCTCCCCTTCTTGTATTGTGTAAAGGAAAATTTTATGATTTTATAGTAATTAAATAATTTATCAAGATTCAAATCCTAAATAGCTTTTGAAGATATGTAGCTTTGATTGAGAAGATATCGTTTATGCATAAGATCACAAAGGTGGACATTGTCAGGGTTCAAAATATATATATATATATATATATATATATATATATACATATATATATATATATATATATATATATATATATATATATATATACGTATATATGATTGGATGACAGTGCGCTAAGCCAAGTTCCAGAAAGCATGACTGTTGGTAAGGACTTCCCTTACTAACCACAAAGAATGCATGAAGGAAGATAATATAAGTCGGAGATGAAACCGGCGTAATATTGTTACATGGAGAGGAGCAACACTGCTGGAGAGAGAAGCCGTATCACAAACCAAAAATAAGCATATATATATATATATATATATATATATATATATATATATATATATATATATATATATAAATACTCACTCGTTCATCATCAAAATTATAATGTACTTACTGACAAGCTAGAATCTTGAAAATTAGCAGGATGATAGACCTTAGGGTGATAAAGGGAAAAATAGAAAAACCCAAAACAGTGTTTGTTGTACCATCTGAAATCAACGAAATCAATCAAGTGGGGTATGAAATGAAACGTCTTGGTAAAAAGAACCAACAACTAAAAGGAAAAATCCAATGTCTTAAAAATGTGTGTTAGATATTTTTGCCTAGATATTCAGTATAGATTTAATTTATTTTCATTGTGGATAGAAAAATAATACAAAGAATGAAGGATAATTGATAAATGATTTTTAAAAATGACCAGTAATTTGTGAAACTACTATATTGTTTTAATGTAAAAAAAAAAAAAAAAAAAAAAAAAAAAAAAAAAAAAAAAAAAAAAAAAAAAAAAGGGGGGGGGACTGTGTTGTAAATCTATGGACAAATAATTAAACGTAACTAATGAATACATAGAATTTTACATTGAAAATAAAGAATTAAAGTATACATTATTAGTTATACATTCAAATTTAAATATACACTTAAACATTCGGTACGGGATTTCTATAGGGTACTATCCTTTTCTAACAAGTATAGGGTTGATGCCTTTTCTTTTTGTGAAAGAAAAGTCGGGGATCGAATCCTTAGGCATGGAGTGTACAAGCCTTAACATTCACGACAACATAAACACTCTAACAAAACGTAGAGACACTAACAAAACTTAGAGACACTCTAAGAAAACATAGAGACAGTCTACCAAAACATAGAGACAGTCTAACAAAATATAGAGACAGTCTAACAAAACGTACAGACAGTCTAACAAAATATAGAGACAGTCTAACAAAACGTACAGACAGTCTAACAAAACTTAGAAACAGTCTAACAAAACTTAGAGACAGTCTAACACACGTTGAGACAGTCTATCAAAACGTAGAGGGAGTCTAATAAAATGTAGAGACAGTCTAACAAAACGTAGAGACAGTCTAACAAAATTTAGAGACAGTCTAACCAAACATAGAGACAGTCTAACAAAACGCAGAGACAGTCCAACAAAACTTAGAGACAGTCTAACAAAACTTAGAGACAGTCTAACAAAACGTAGAGACAGTCTATCAAATCTTAGAGGAAGTATAATAAAATGTAGACACAGTCTAACAAAACGTAGAGACAGTCTATCAAATCTTAGAGGAAGTATAATAAAATGTAGACACAGTCTAACAAAACGTAGAGACAGTCTATCAAATCTTAGAGGAAGTATAATAAAATGTAGACACAGTCTAACAAAACTTAGAGACAGTCTAACACACGTTGAGACAGTCTATCAAAACGTAGAGGGAGTCTAATAAAATGTAGAGACAGTCTAACAAAACGTAGAGACAGTCTAACAAAATTTAGAGACAGTCTAACCAAACATAGAGACAGTCTAACAAAACGCAGAGACAGTCCAACAAAACTTAGAGACAGTCTAACAAAACTTAGAGACAGTCTAACAAAACGTAGAGACAGTCTATCAAATCTTAGAGGAAGTATAATAAAATGTAGACACAGTCTAACAAAACGTAGAGACAGTCTAACAAAATGTACTGACAGGCTAATAAAATTCTGAGGAGACAGAATTTAATGTCCATTGAAGATATAACAATTACAAACTTCATTAATACAAGATGGGTAAAATTCAAAGATGAACCTTCCAATTGTTTCTACTTAATTCATACTGCAATGTTTCATATTTTATTCTCCTTCTTCAGGCAAATATCCTTCAGCCAATTTCAAATGTAATAGAATCTAAAATTATAAAATCAAAAGATTTAAATTCTTTACATCATAACTATGCTATAGTTATTTAAAGTTCATTTTCATCTATCAAATGTGATACTCTTAAATTAAGTGAGTCTTCAGGATGTCTAAATGTCTTCAGGTGGTCTTAACTCTTAATGTCTTCAGGGGGTCTTAAGTCCTAATGTCGTCAGGTGGTCTTAAGTCTTAATATCTTCAGGTGGTCTTAAGTCTTAATATCTTCAGGGGGTCTTAAGTCTTAATGTCTTCAGGGGGTCTTAAGTCCTAATGTCTTCAGGGGGTCTTAAGTCCTAATGTCTTCAGGAGGTCTTAAGTCCTAATGTCTTCAGGGGGTCTTAAGTCTTATAATCTTTAGGGGGTCTTAAGTCTTATAATCTTTAGGGGGCCTTAAGTTAAGTCGAGGGTACCACAATTTATAGATGTAATATCAATTTATAAATGAACCTTACATAATATATATATGGAATATATATATATATATATATATATATATATATATATATACATAATATATATATGGAATATATATATATATATATATATATGGAATATATATATATATATATATATATATATATATATATATATATATATATATATATTCCTGAAGGACAATGTTAGATATATAATCTAGCAATCGTTTAAGTAAAATTAATAATAATATTGTTATACACACTGTTTGACCTATGTGTGAAAATCTTACTTGGCGGGCTATGTCTGTTGTGTTGCTGCCCACGTTGTGTGAACATGTCCGCTCTGTACAATAAATGTATCTATCCAAATCTGTCTTTATCTAAGTAATCCAGGTGCAGACATTGTTTCTAACAGACAATATGATCTGAAGCGTCATATTAAGAATTAAATATAAAAACTTGGAAGGTTCTATCCATCTTTCCTAAATAGATCCTTCTGCAATCTACTAAAATTTAAATTGAAACATTTTCATGAACTCTTGTAAGATAACCTTCCTTTCCATAAATATTTGGACTATGAAATACTTACCTCCATTGCATTCTTGTGAGATACAATACGATAACTTCTTGAATTCTATATTTGCTGGAGGACGCTGAGGTAGATGGTTGAAGGAGAACGGATATTTGATGTTAATCACAAGAGAATCTTGAGGTGCTTTAGTTTTCTTGCTTAAGCTCCCAGACTTGTGACGGAGCGAACCTGGCGAACTGGCTCCAGACTGGCTTTCTCCCCCTCCTGTCGTAGAGATGTGAAATAGCTGGGTACCACTGAAACAAACAACAAAGCTCAATAAATCATATTACTTTATTTAAGTTAAAATTTTTAAGTTATAATAATGTTCATGTAATTTGGATGATATAAAGGTTGGCCGACGTATGTGAGGCACAGAGTTTACATTGCTCATTATGCATGTCTCTAATTCTCTGATTTACCAGATCTGGTACTGATATAAATGTCAATAAAAAAATATATTTGTTACTAATATATATAAAGTAAAATTAAGTTCATTAAAAGTATTCTCTACTTAAGCTACAAAAGGCATAACGTCTTTTAGGATAGGAAATGTTATATGTAGTAGGAATTTTGAATTGAACTTTCATGACCAGTCAAAATGACTGGTCAGGTAAATCTAGTAAAAGAAGGTCTGGTAAAGTAGTTAAGGAATCCTAGATTACATAGCTGGAGTTAGACGCAAATACAATAAGTGGGATTATGGCTAGGAATCTCTCAGAGCTGGTGCCTCCTGTTCATTGCTCATATCCTACAGTACGTTCATTGTTGGCGGAATTAATTCATTTATTATTGTAAATCCTCTGAAAATTTTGAAAGAAAAGTGTTTTGAAGGAAGCTGGGAGTTAACTTTGAGACGATTAGCCCCAGCACAGTGGACATAATCTCATGTCAAATCAGACAAAATATTTGTGAAAGAGTAAAGATTAAGACAACTACACCTACAATGCTGGTAGAAGCGCCTACGCAGGAGAATGGGGAAGATCTTTACTAGAAAATATTGAAAATCCAAGTATTTCGCTAGATTCTGGAATGCTATATATGTCTCGAGCAATTCGTTTTTTTCTTCAGATTATTATGTGAATTCTGAGGAAAATAAGTTCGCCTTATACAAGTGATAAAAGCCATATTCTGGGCTAATCATAGGATTAATATAGATTAATTATTCAATAAATCCTAAGTGAGTCTGTGCTGTGAGATGAACTGTCGACAGTGCATGTTTTAGTTAGACCAACGTTTACTGGTCATTCAAAGCATCATCATGTAGGTTCATAATTGGGAGGACAAGATTTTCTACCTTATTTTGGTATTGTAAAAAATTGTCAGTTATAGTAGTGTTTTAGTTCTTAACACTAGAACCACCGACTGGTGTGCTATACTTAGAACCGCCAACACTGGTCTTTTTCACCGCCATTTATCTATATCCATTATTTTAAAATGAGGCAGTTTCTTTTAGAATAAATAGGTCTGAATTATAATTTTATTCATAACATGTGGCAATAACTCACATAAGAAAATGAAACTAATCAAAATACCGATAATTATTTTATTATAATAAAATACCTATCCCTGAAGATTTGCTCTGCTTACAAAAAATAATTTTTTCAGTTAAACCCACACATTTTCCACATGTAAATTTTCTGCAGGTTCTACTAGTATTTTTTGTGTTTTGTTTTCGCATTTTGAACTTGTACGCCTTATTCCAGTATTATCTGCACTTGTTGCTGGTAGTCTCAATGAAAGAAAATCAACTTGTTGCCTTGTACTTACATAGTATTCTGCAAGCTCACACATTTTTAAAATGAAATCCCTTCTTCATATTATTACGAGTTATAACTTTATATATAACGTAAGCATTAATTAGCGCTAGGTCTAATATATTGTAAAATACTTGGACTGGCCATCTTCTCGATCATGCCTTAGTAGTTTATTTTCGGGCCATTTGATCTACCACATCCACACCATATATTTTAGCGTTACAATATAAAATTGTTTCTGGCTTCTTTTTAGAGTCACTAGGGACATTTACAGTATGGTGTAATGTACTCAACATAATTATATGTTCGATGGCTTCCCTTGATAGATGGTAAGAGTGGAGTTTTCATTTTCTGAATGACGGATGCATAGAGCTGTCCTTTACTTCCTTTGAAAATAGTTAGCACTTTCTTCTTTATATGTTTTATAGTTCCTACCATAGTAATATCTCTGCTCAGAAACTGTTTTGATAATTTCAAAGTACTAACAAAATTGTCTGTAGTAACATTACGATTTGTTTTCTAAAATGGTTCCATACGTCGACAAACTACATTTTTTGCGAGAGATTGGTCTTTTGGACAGGTATCATCTTTACCTAAAAATATGGAAAACCATTCAATACATATTTTGAGTTGGTGTGAACAGCAAGCCAGACTTTTATTCCACATTTGCCTGGCTTATTTGGCATGTACAGTGTATATCTGCATCATGCTTTACAACAATTATTCCCTAGTTCGTCAAAGTGATATTTTCCCCTGGTGAGCAGCAAAGAAAACAATTTCTAGTGAATTCATTACAGATAAATTCCATTTCTCAACAAATTGAAATTATGAACTTTCATTAAAAAAATAACTCGATAAAACTGTACAGTTCACTGATCGACTCAACTTTGCACAATGATCAAAACAATACATAACAGAAACGACTCAGAAATGTCACACACAATGCACAGAGGTAATGTTGACGTTTTGAGAAACAAACAGAACTTAAATCCTAACACAGAGAGATCCACTACAGACATAAATGAAAGTATGTTGATACCTGTCATAGGCCGGCCATTTTGACCGGTGCTGGCGGTTCTAGGTATAAACTGTATTTAAAGGCCATGGAAGGAAGATATTGTAGAGACACTCAAGCTACTCAAAATATGTAAGATTCTAGGAAAAGTCATGGAGTTTGGAATGTCTACAACTGATAATGGCAAATTTATTAAACTCTGAAGAGGCTGACCAATCCAAATGACCTGCGTGGCGGTTCGACACTAGTAGTGTTAAAGACTAGTCATCGACGGGAGTCACGACTATTAGTCCACTTCTCTGGGAGGATCTACATAAGTCCAAGTCATGGAGTTTGGAATGTCTACAACTGATAATGGCAAATTTATTAAACTCTGAGAGGCTGACCAATCCAAATGACCTGCATGGCGGTTCGACACTAGTAGTGTTAAAGACTAGTCATCGACGGGAGTCACGACTATTAGTCCACTTCTCTGGGAGGATCTACATAAGTCCAAGTCATAGAGTTTGGAATGTCTACAACTGATAATGGCAAATTTATTAAACTCTGAGAGGCTGACCAATCCAAATGACCTGCATGGCGGTTCGACACTAGTAGTGTTAAAGACTAGTCATCGACGGGAGTCACGACTATTAGTCCACTTCTCTGGGAGGATCTACATAAGTCCAAGTCATGGAGTTTGGAATGTCTACAACTGATAATGGCAAATTTATTAAACTCTGAGAGGCTGACCAATCCAAATGACCTGCATGGCGGTTCGACACTAGTAGTGTTAAAGACTAGTCATCGACGGGAGTCACGACTATTAGTCCACTTCTCTGGGAGGATCTACATAAGTCCAAGTCATGGAGTTTGGAATGTCTACAACTGATAATGGCAAATTTATTAAACTCTGAGAGGCTGACCAATCCAAATGACCTGCATGGCGGTTCGACACTAGTAGTGTTAAAGACTAGTCATCGACGGGAGTCCCGACTATTAGTCCACTTCTCTGGGAGGATCTACATAAGTAATCACTTCAGATATCTAAACAAATCTAAAACAGGAGGATTATATTTTTATTTATTTATTAAATGCAAAATTATTTATTTATTAATCAATTGTACTTATTTAATTATTTATTATGACTATTCTGTTAATAGAGGCTGTATTCATATATATATATATATATATATATATATATATATATATATATATATATATATATATAAAATCAGTCAGAGGTTTAAAAATTAGTTGAGGTTTTGGTGGTGTAACTGTAGGATTCCAAGCAAAAAGATAAAATGGACATATGTTTTGGTTTTATATTCAAAATCAATGAATAAATTGAACAAAAATCTACTTACATATAATTTAACCAATTTTTGAACATTTAAGTAAATGTCAGAAAAAAAAAAATTAATTTTAAAGTTCTTTTCGCTGAAACATTAATCCAAATAAGTCCAAACGTCTAGAAAATAACCTAGAATCTGAAGCCATTGCACATATGTTAATAATTTCAATTGATTATTTTTATTATATGTTTTGTAATCCTAAAATATTTTCATATTATTTGTTAATGGGTGGTAATCAGTAGTTAAAGTGCCCCAAAAAATCCTCATTTATAAAGATACATTAAAAAATTATTTCTTTTTTCTTTTCTAGTCTTGTATATGGATCAAGAAGTGTTATTTGAATCAATTAATTGTTCTGAAGAATGCTTTGAGATCTGGAACCGCCATAGTTCGTGATAAATAAGCAAGCTTTCACGAAGAAGGAACATATACTAATAAGATGAGATGTCATGTAGAGAAGAGAGAAGAGACAGGAAATTTCAATTGGCGTTGTTATAAGTTCAAAAAAGTCCGTCTCGGAGGAACTGCATCATCTTAGCGCGGTTCCGTTCATATCCCTAGTCTAATTTGGAAAGATTAAAATAGAAGCAGTTATTATTTTGGTTCCACCAGACTTTTTTTAAAATTAATTATTGTTATTGGAGGCCCGGTAGCCGTGAGGGTTAAGGCGTGATCTCTTAACACTCCGTGCCAAAGGTCGTGGGTTCGATTCCCACTAGGGGTGGTGGCTTTTCGTTCGAAAAAAGAAAAGTCATCACCCCTATCCTGGCTAGAAAAGGGTGGTAACCTATAGATAACCCGTCCTAAAATTCGTAGTTAATAATAAATGGACGTTAAAATTTAAATAAATAATTAATTATTAGGTAAACCTGAAGGAGATTGTCCTCAACACCGATTTTCTCCAACCTTTGCACTATAACGTATTTTGATGCACTAAACACGAATCCGTTGAAAAAAATTGTTGTTCTCAACCAGGAAAGAAGTTATTTAAAAAAAAAGTTCACTGTTAGCGGGTTACAAACGACCAAAGGTGCTGTTAGCGGGTTACAAACGACCAAATTTTCTTCAAAATTTGCATTATAACGTATTTTGATGCACTAAACACGAATCCGTTGAAAAAAAAAGTTGCTCGCAACTAGGAAAGAAGTTATTAAGCACTAAAGTACACTGTTATGGAGGTTATAAAAGACGGGGTAAACAGCTTATATGTAAACACGCGCCTGCGCAATAGTCCTTAATGACGAAGTGTAATTGAAATTTAGACTCACCTTGTGGTAGCTGACTTGGTCGTAAACTGTCGCTTTTGGGCATACGTGCTATGCGTTTCCGCTCGCTCCGCTCGCTCAAGGAAACATCAAAACCCCTAGTCAATCCAACTCGCAGAAATGAAAAGAATTCTATGGCCCAAAAGTCGTCCAAGGCAGTCTTCCCTAACCTTCATAACAGTGAACTTTTTTTTTAAATAACTTCTTTCCTGATTGAGAACAACAATTTTTTTCAACGGATTCGTGTTTAGTGCATCAAAATACGTTATAGTGCAAAGTTTGAAGAAAATCGGTGTTGAGGACAATCTCCTTCAGGTTTACCAATTATTATAATGGCGTGTCAACCCTTAAGGTCACTAACGCCATTCCTGTGTGTAGTAAAGTCTTGAAAGGTCATGATTTACAATCTTACCTGGAAGGGTCAGCTAACACTAGAAACGGACCCGCTAGTGACAAGGTCTTGGAATCCTGGAAATCTATATTTCTAACAATAAATTGTTTTTGTTATTTTACTTAACCTGTTTTATTGTCAAATACATTATCCAACTATAAGCAATTAAAAAATAACAAGGAATAAAACAGACAAAAAGAACCATTCGAATAAACGAAATCAATTAATTTAAAGTTTTAAACACTTATTTCTCCGGTTGAAATCGCCTAATTAAAACTTTCTTCAGAACCTTTTTTTTAGAGCATTTAATAAGCTTTCTAATGGTATTCTTCCGTTTACCAAGATTCTCAACCTTTTTCGAGATATTAAGGAAAGTAAACAAAGTTACTAAAACTTTTTATGTCTGTTAATAAAATATTTTATTCTAACCCTTCCTTAACTCCAAACGTAACCAAAATTTCAACATATTAGCTTTGATGAAAGTAGAACATGCAGAAAATGTTTCAACTGTATCCCATTATTCTAAGTACCAAAATCAAAGACAAACAACCCTCCCTAGGAAGGACGCTACGCAGTTGAAAAGCTATATCTTGGAAATTCATATCTCTAACATTAAATTGTTTTTCTTATTTTTCTTAACCTGTTTTATTTTCAAATGCATTATCCAACTATAAGCAATTAAAAATAACAAGGAATAAAAATAAAAAACGGACAAAAAGAACAGTTCGAATAAGCGAAATCAATTACTTTAAAGTTTTAAGCTCTTATTTCTCCGATTGACATCGCCTAATCAAAACTTTCATTAGAACCTTTTTTTTAGAGCATTTAATAAGCTTTCTAATGGTATTCTTCCGTTTACCAAGATTCTCAACCTTTTTCGAGATATTAAGGAAAGTAAACAAAGTTACTAAAACTTTTTATGTCTGTTAATAAAATATTTTATTCTAACCCTTCCTTAACTCCAAACGTAACCAAAATTTCAACATATTAGCTTTGATGAAAGTAGAACATGCAGAAAATGTTTCAACTGTATCCCATTATTCTAAGTACCAAAATCAAAGACAAACAACCCTCCCTAGGAAGGACGCTACGCAGTTGAAAAGCTATATCTTGGAAATTCATATCTCTAACATTAAATTGTTTTTCTTATTTTTCTTAACCTGTTTTATTTTCAAATGCATTATCCAACTATAAGCAATTAAAAATAACAAGGAATAAAAATAAAAAACAGACAAAAAGAACAGTTCGAATAAGCGAAATCAATTACTTTAAAGTTTTAAGCTCTTATTTCTCCGATTGACATCGCCTAATCAAAACTTTCATTAGAACCTTTTTTTTAGAGCATTTAATAAGCTTTCTAATGGTATTCTTCCGTTTACCAAGATTCTCAACCTTTTTCGAGATATTAAGGAAAGTAAACAAAGTTACTAAAACTTTTTATGTCTGTTAATAAAATATTTTATTCTAACCCTTCCTTAACTCCAAACGTAACCAAAATTTCAACATATTAGCTTTGATGAAAGTAGAACATGCAGAAAATGTTTCAACTGTATCCCATTATTCTAAGTACCAAAATCAAAGACAAACAACCCTCCCTAGGAAGGACGCTACGCAGTTGAAAAGCTATATCTTGGAAATTCATATCTCTAACATTAAATTGTTTTTCTTATTTTTCTTAACCTGTTTTATTTTCAAATGCATTATCCAACTATAAGCAATTAAAAATAACAAGGAATAAAAATAAAAAACAGACAAAAAGAACAGTTCGAATAAGCGAAATCAATTACTTTAAAGTTTTAAGCTCTTATTTCTCCGATTGACATCGCCTAATCAAAACTTTCATTAGAACCTTTTTTTAGAGCATTTAATAAGCTTTCTAATGGTATTCTTCCGTTTACCAAGATTCTCAACCTTTTTCGAGATATTAAGGAAAGTAAACAAAGTTACTAAAACTTTTTATGTCTGTTAATAAAATATTTTATTCTAACCCTTCCTTAACTCCAAACGTAACCAAAATTTCAACATATTAGTTTTGATGAAAGTAGAACATGCAGAAAATGTTTCAACTGAATCCCATTATTCTAAGTACCCAAACCAAAAAGTCCGATTCGCAGGAACTGCGTCATCTTAGCGCGGTTACGTACATCTCGAAGAAATGGAATAGATTAGCATTACAAATCACAGGAAACTGACAGTAGCCAACTTACTCAGAAACGGATAATTCTTAATCTGTATAAGTCAATACAATTATGTACTGAAAACGTACTTACTCTTTGACTACTTCTAAGAAGGCTCTATTCTAAACAACCAAAAATTCTTTGTCATTTTAAGAATCTTGTTTTACTAGCAAATTCGTTTTACTGTTATAATCAACTGTAAATATGTGCTTCATGGCGAATAAAATTTCATTCTGTCGTGGGTTAAATCTTTCTATAAAATAAGAAATAAGGATAACTCCAGTCAGAGGCTATGAGGAAGGTTATATGGACAGGAGAATTCAAAACAAACTACGTCATCATGATTAGCCACTGCCATCTTGAGTACCACAGCCACTCCAAACTTATTATTACCCATACCTTTCACCGTTTTTTAGCTTATTTTACTACTATACTATTTTTACTGATAAATGCAATTTAAAACAAGAAACAACCAATTAAAAAGTGAGATAAACAAAGAGAAAAACCCTTTCAAAACAACAAAACAAACACTTTTTAAGTTTTAAGCGCTTATATCTCTGATTGACGTTGCCCCATCGAATATTGCTTCAGAACCTTTTTTGTAGAAAATTTAGTAAGCATTCGAATGGTCACCTTCCACTTAGCACGATTTCCCAACCGTTATCGAGATATTTACGAAAAATGTATGAAGATCCGAAAACTTTTCATGTCTATTAATAAAATTTTTTTTTTCGCATACTTCCTTAACTCCAAATATAACCAAAATTTAAACATCTTAGTTGGGATTAATTTCCAAGTTGTTGAAAATATTTCAATGGAATTCCGCGATTATAAGTACTCACAAAAATATAATGACTTACAAAAACATTGATTCCACTTTTCTCAGGAACGGTTACAGATATCGCTTTATAAATGGTTTCATTCGTTCTCTTATGTTAAGAAACCTATAAAACAAGTACCTGCAAGCAAATAAACACAAAAACGTATGCGTTACGATTTTTTTTGCGCGAATTTTGCCCCAAACGCTATCTTCTAGAGGGCGGATTCTGCTGGTTAACGAACTTGACCTTTCAAATTAGACGACAGATTTTTGTACCAAATTTCGTTAAAATCGGACCATTTTTGAGCTTGCTAGAGCGCGAACAGACAAGCATATATATATATATATATATATATACAAATTTGGGCTACCTATATTTTCGTGATCTATAGGGTCTGAAACGTGAAAGTTTCTAGTCGGCACTTCCGGATTGCGTCATGAGGTCAACCTCATAAGCGGGTTCTCCCTATGGAGATAGGGAGTAACCGCGCTAAAACGGTATTCAAAAACTTTTTTTCCAATTTTCTCAAAAACGGTTAGAGCTATCGCCTTGAAAATGGTTTCATTCGTTTTCCTAGCCCAGGAAGCATATAAAATAAGTACTTACAAGCTTATGAACTCAAAAACGTAAGTGTTACGATTTTTTTTGCGCGAATGTCGCCCCAAACGCCATCTTCCAGTAGGCGGATTTTGCTGGTTAACGAACTTGACCTTTCAAATTAGACGAAAGATTTTTGTACCAAATTTCATCAAAACCGGACCATTCGTCTGGGAGCTAGAGAGCGAACAGACAAATATATATATATACAAATTTGAACCACCGTTATTTTCGGTCTCTAGGGGTTCTGAAACGCGAAATTTTCTAGTCGGCACTTCCGGATTGTTTCATTTTATCACCTTATAAGCGGGGTTCCTCCCTATGGGGAGGGAGGAACCGCACTAAAACGTTAGCACAGAATTTATTTCAATCTTTAACATCCATAATTAACTCAGAATTTCAGGACGGATTATCTATTAGTCACTACCCTTTTCTAGCCAGGATAGGGCTGATGCCTTTCCTTTTTTCCAACGAAATGCCAACACCACTAGTGGGAATCGAACCCACGACCCTTGGCAAGGAGAGTTAAGTGCTCACGCCCTAATACTTATGGCCACTCTGGTATCAAATATCACATAATTTGTATATATAAAATAGTGGGAGAGATTTACTAGTTAATGGTTTTCTCTTTCGTTTTGGATGTTTCTACAATTTATATATTTCTAAGTGAATCCTTGTTTTGTTCCTCTTCTTATTTTTAATAACTCTCATTAAAAATATTGTTCCAATTAGAATTTAAAATGGTTGGATGTCTGATGGTAGTGAGGTTTAAGTCGTGAACAATCCCTAGCTAGTCCTCCACTAGGCAGTGGGTTTTCTTTTGAAATTCTGGCAAGAAAATGATGGTAAGCTGTCTGAAAATAGACAAGATATATACCTTATTTATAAATGTATATTAAAATTTAAATAAATTAATAGGAATGTAATGATGAACAATTAATTACATGGAAATTGAAATGAAATAAAATGGATTTCGAGGATGAAAGAAAATGAAATCATTCTAGACTAAAATCATTGTTTCTTATTGTAATAATGACAAAAATAATAACTCATGAAAAGAGTAATCTGTAAATCCTGAATATATTAGCAGGAAGGAATGGATCTTGAATTGTAAATGCTTAAAAGGAAATTCACAATGAAACCACTAGTCAGAAAAACAGAACGATTAAATAAATAGACAAATTGTTTATTTATATATTTATGGTAATTATTCTGCCTCTAGCCATACAAATGATTGACAGTGGAGATAGGCGTGGGTTCAATATATATTTTCCTCTCCTTTAGATAGATTAATAAGTTCTTAACTGTCGGTTCTTCA
Source organism: Gonocerus acuteangulatus (assembly GCA_946811695.1). Classification (NCBI taxonomy): domain Eukaryota; kingdom Metazoa; phylum Arthropoda; class Insecta; order Hemiptera; family Coreidae; genus Gonocerus; species Gonocerus acuteangulatus. The sequence continues at coordinate 82,713,218 of OX328129.1, read as the reverse complement.
TCTTTTAGTTCTTTCTCCAATGTCGGTAGTGAACGATCAGTTGTTCCAATTTTCCTGCAAACTCCCTCCAATATGTGAAGATGTGGCCATCTCAACGCTCACTCTAGGAAAACTCTACTACCAATATGTTTCTTACTTTCTTAGCTCTACTAAAATACTCATTCCGCCGTTAAATATACTTAAAAAACCAAAGTGAGGCAAACAGTGACAAAAACCCATTCGAAAGAACAAAACTAACAATTTCGTGGATTTAAGGACGTAATTCTCCGACTGACATTTCCCAATCGAAATTTGCTTCAGAGTCTGTTTTGTAGAGAATTTAGTAAGCTTTTGAATGGTGATATTGTACTCACTACAATTTCTAAACTGTTTTAAAGATACTAAGGAAAATATATGAAGATCCCAAACCTTTTCATTTCTGGTAATAAAATATTTTATTATAATCCACACACACACACACACACACACACTCACAAATATATATATATATATATATATATATATATATATATATATATATATATACAAATATACATACATATATTTTTATTGATGTTTTCCGGTAGTGGGGTTGCTTAATTCCAGAGGGTGAAACAAAATACAGTCTTCCCACAAATTTGTGGGAAGACTGAATTTTGTTTCACCCTCTGGGACATACATATATATATATGAACTACCGTTATTTTCGTGAGTTATAGGTTCTGAAATGTGAAAGTTTTCAGTCGGCACTTCCAGATTGCGTCCTGAGGCACTAGCTTATATAGAAAATAATTGGGGGGGGGGGGGGGGGGGGGGCAGGAGCCCCCCTTATATACGCCCATGTCATGAGGTCAGCCTGATAAGCGGGATTCCTCCCTATGGAGTGAGGAAGGAGCCGCGTTATAAAAAGTATTGTTTCTAAAGCAATTTTTTTCGGTTCATCATAACCAGAGATGTAAATGCTTAACACATATCGTGATCACGCACGTCAGCGAAAATGTATGACTTTTGATATACGCCAACATTTTTTTATCTGAATAATATACATTAATATACAACAACGTAACATTTATACAAAAATTAAGTTTTATACGTTTAAAATAAGTTTATAATGAGCGGTCCGCTGTGACATACACCAAGATACGTATGTGGAGTATAGAGCGGTCCGCTGTGACATACACCAAGATACGTATGTGGAGTATAGAGCGGTCCGCTGTGACATACACCAAGATACGTATGTGGAGTATAGAGGGGTCCGCTGTGACATACACCAAGATACGTATGTGGAGTATAGAGCGGTCCGCTGTGACATACACCAAGATACGTATGTGGAGTATAGAGCGGTCCGCTGTGACATACACCAAGATACGTATGTGGAGTATAGAGGGGTCCGCTTTGACATACACCAAGATACGTATGTGGAGTATAGAGCGGTCCGCTGTGACATACACCAAGATACGTATGTGGAGTATAGAGCGGTCCGCTGTGACATACACCAAGATACGTATGTGGAGTATAGAACGGTCTGCTGTGACATACACCAAGATACGTATGTGGAGTATAGAGGGGTCCGCTGTGACATACACCAAGATACGTATGTGGAGTATAGAGCGGTCCGCTGTGACATACACCAAGATACGTATGTGGAGTATAGAGCGGTCCGCTGTGACATACACCAAGATACGTATGTGGAGTATAGAGGGGTCCGCTGTGACATACACCAAGATACGTATGTGGAGTATAGAGGGGTCCGCTGTGACATACACCAAGATACGTATGTGGAGTATAGAGCGGTTCGCTGTGACATACACCAAGATACGTATGTGGAGTATAGAGGGGTCCGCTGTGACGTACACCAAGATACGTATGTGGAGTATAGAGCAGTCCGCTGTGACATACACCAAGATACGTATGTTGAGCGCAATTAGTATAGAGCGGTACGTCACTACCTCTGTGGTATGTAAAGACCGGCTGTTCTGATACTGGCAAAAATTAGAAATCCTTCATTCCTTCCAAGTCGTTTGAAGGTTTATGTTTATGACTCCAGAAAAGGACTTGCAGATGACGAGGGTACAGTCGGCGCTACCTGGGCAGGGAAAATGCCCCCACTTTAAGCCTCCTAGCAACCTACGTGTTAAATACATTTTGTTTTTTTTTGTTGCGGAAATGTATACGAAACGATTACGCCCCCTTTGACATTGCACTACGCCCCCAAGTGTGGCGTGCCCCGCTGGTTGTGAAGGCCTGATGTAGAGGAAACATAAAATTCACAACATAAAATCCTTAAGTTCGGCGTTACTCCATAACCTCCATCTATTTTGCACACACTTTATTAGTTGTAAAACCCTAATGTAATTTCGAAATAATAAAACCAATTTTGCTCCTATGATGTAATGTACACACATTATTAAATTAATGCCAATAAAGAATAGGATGTGCTCACTAGAAGAAGAGAGCGAATATACAGGGTGATTCAGGTCTAAGTAGCCAAACTCTAAGAGGCGATTGTAGACATAATGCCAATAAAGAATAGGATGTGCTCACTAGAAGAAGGGAGCGAATATACAGGGTGATTCAGGTCTAAGTAGCCAAACTCTAAGAGGCGATTGTAGACATAATGCCAATAAAGAATAGGATGTGCTCACTAGAAGAAGAGAGCGAATATACAGGGTGATTCAGGTCTAAGTAGCCAAACTCTAAGAGGCGATTGTAGACATAATGCCAATAAAGAATAGGATGTGCTCACTAGAAGAAGAGAGCGAATATACAGGGTGATTCAGGTCTAAGTAGCCAAACTCTAAGAGGCGATTGTAGACATAATGCCAATAAAGAATAGGATGTGCTCACTAGAAGAAGAGAGCGAATATACAGGGTGATTCAGGTCTAAGTAGCCAAACTCTAAGAGGCGATTGTAGACATAATGCCAATAAAGAATAGGATGTGCTCACTAGAAGAAGAGAGCGAATATACAGGGTGATTCAGGTCTAAGTAGCCAAACTCTAAGAGGCGATTGTAGACATAATGCCAATAAAGAATAGGATGTGCTCACTAGAAGAAGAGAGCGAATATACAGGGTGATTCAGGTCTAAGTAGCCAAACTCTAAGAGGCGATTGTAGACATAATGCCAATATAGAATAGGATGTGCTCACTAGAAGAAGAGAGCGAATATACAGGGTGATTCAGGTCTAAGTAGCCAAACTCTAAGAGGCGATTGTAGACATAATGCCAATAAAGAATAGGATGTGCTCAATAGAAGAAGAGAGCGAATATACAGGGTGATTCAGGTCTAAGTAGCCAAACTCTAAGAGGCGATTGTAGACATAATTTCCAACAAACAAGTTCATTTCAAGTATGGTCCGATTTCGAAAGGAAAAGGAGCTACGTCCAATTTTCTGGACGTATTAATGTTTTTTAATGAATAAGAAAGGATTTCTCAAAAACTGATCAAGATAATTAAATTCTAATTATGGTTTGTCAGTGGGTTCAGAGTGTTTTCGCGATTGTTTTCCTCAGCCCCCTAAAGGACTAAAGATTCAATAATTACAGGAAAACTTCTACATTTAGTAAGCATTAAATCTATGAAAATGAAGTGGAGGTTTATTGAGGGATAAATTGAAAGATTGGCTCCTTTTTGTCAAAACAATGTGGAATGTAGTTTTGTTACTTTCAAACACCTTGTGTGAACAAATTAAAAATTATTCATTTTTTAATGGCCAAACTGTGAGTATCCATTGTCCAGCCCAGAAGCAATAAAACGTAACTGAAAGAAACGATTGGAAAAGTTTTTCATTTGGAAGATCTGTCACATTTTGTGTTTAACGAATTTTCATTGATTTATCTTTTACATGATGTTGTTGGCAGTTTATATTTTACAAAAATATTTGCTAATATATTTGAAAATATTCCGAATTTGCAATTGTACCTTTACCAACTTGGACAGTGGATCCATCCACCGTCTAACAGCACTGCTGCTATGTGCAGGACAGTGGATCCATCCACCGTCTAACAGCACTGCTGCTATGTGCAGGACAGTGGATCCATCCACCGTCTAACAGCATTGCTGCTATGTGCAGGACAGTGGATCCATCCACCGTCTAACAGCACTGCTGCTATGTGCAGGACAGTGGATCCATCCACCGTCTAACAGCACTGCTGCTATGTGCAGGACAGTGGATCCATCCACCGTCTAACAGCACTGCTGCTATGTGCAGGACAGTGGATCCATCCACCGTCGAACAGCATTGCTGCTATGTGCAGGACAGTGGATCCATCCACCGTCTAACAGCACTGCTGCTATGTGCAGGACAGTGGATCCATCCACCGTCTAACAGCACTGCTGCTATGTGCAGGACAGTGGATCCATCCATCGTCTAACAGCATTGCTGCTATGTGCAGGACAGTGGATCCATCCACCGTCGAACAGCATTGCTGCTATGTGCAGGACAGTGGATCCATCCACCGTCGAACAGCACTGCTCCTATGTGCAGGACAGTGGATCCATCCACCGTCTAACAGCATTGCTGCTATGTGGAGGACAGTGGATCCATCCACCGTCGAACAGCACTGCTGCTATGTGCAGGACAGTGGATCCATCCACCGTCGAACAGCACTGCTGCTATGTGCAGGACAGTGGATCCATCCACCGTCTAACAGCATTGCTGCTATGTGCAGGACAGTGGATCCATCCACCGTCTAACAGCACTGCTGCTATGTGGAGGACAGTGGATCCATCCACCGTCTAACAGCACGGCTGCTATGTGCAGGACAGTGGATCCATCCACCGTCTAACAGCACTGCTGCTATGTGCAGGACAGTGGATCCATCCACCGTCGAACAGCATTGCTGCTATGTGGAGGACAGTGGATCCATCCACCGTCGAACAGCATTGCTGCTATGTGCAGGACAGTGGATCCATCCACCGTCGAACAGCATTGCTGCTATGTGCAGGACAGTGGATCCATCCACCGTCTAACAGCACTGCTCCTATGTGCAGGACAGTGGATCCATCCACCGTCGAACAGCATTGCTGCTATGTGCAGGACAGTGGATCCATCCACCGTCTAACAGCACTGCTGCTATGTGCAGGACAGTGGATCCATCCACCGTCTAACAGCATCGCTGCTATGTGGAGGACAGCAATCCATCTGAAACCATGAATCTATGTGCCAGCGGAACATCTTCCAATGCAATAGGTCGATCCTGTTGAAGAATTGGCTGAAGAAGATCTTCGTCCTGAATTCTGCACTACACGTTAACTTGGAGCTGATACTGATTGTGTCATCTTCACAGGGCATAAGGATTAACATGAGACCAAGTATGCGATTTGGGACTGTCAAATATTCCATTCCGTGTGAATGTGGCCTTTTAGGTCCACAAAATGTTGCGGCCTAACTAAGGATTAACATGAGACCAAGTATGCGATTTGGGACTGTAAAATATTCCATTCCGTGTGAATGTGGCCTTTTAGGTCCACAAAATGTTGCGGCCGAACTGAGGATTAACATTTTTCCTCCCCCAATTTTATTTGAAAACATTTCAAATTATGTGTAAATTCTGGCTTACCATTATTCAACTACCCTGAAATCTATTTGAATTCTCCGCTCAAAATTTCTAGCCAAAACTGGGTGTCAAATACATCATGTAAAACATAAATCAATAAAAAATTGAAAAACATGAAATGTGACATATCTCCCAAATGAAAAACTTTTCCAATCTTTTCTTTCAGTTTCTTTTTATTGCTTTTGGGCTGGAAAATGGATACTCACAGTTTGGCCATTAAGAAATGAATAAATTTAATTTTTTCACACAAGGTATTTGAAAGTAACAAAACTACATTCCAGATGGTTTTGAGAAAAGGGAGCGAATCATTCAATTTATCCCTCAATAAACCTCCACTTCATTTTCATAGATTTAATGCTTACTGAATGTAGAAGTTTTCGTGTAAGTAGTGAATCTGTAGTCCGTTAGGGGGCTGAGGAAAACAATCGCGAAAACACTCTGATTCATTGATAAAAACAGAAGTGCGTTATTGGACGTCCACAAAGTAGCTTTTAATAATGGTGGTAGTTAATTAAATTAATGTTTTTTTTAAGGAAATTTTGTCTATTTTATAATATCATAATTAGAATTTAATTATCTTCAATAGTTTTTCTGAAATCCTTTCTTATTCATAAAAAACATGACTATGTTAAAAAAACAAAAAATTGGACATAGCTCCTTTTCCTTTCGGAATCGGACCATACTTTAAATGACCTTTTTTGTTGGAAATTATGTCAACAATCACCTCCTAGAGTTTGGCTTAACGTTTTATTTTTTTTTTACTCCCCAACGGAAATAAGCACGGTTACCTCCACATGGTGTTTCCTTGGTAACTCTAAAGTCCGTACAATAATAAGCTGTACAAAATTATGTAGTAGCGTTAATTTTGATCATATATGATATATAACTATATATATATATATATATATATATATATATATATATATATATATATATATTTATAGTGAGAAGAGAATGAATGAATGCGAATGAAGATTAGGATGTGCTGACTAGAATAAGAGAGTGAAGAGGGAATATTCTGAGTGAGTGTAGCAAGAGGTTTTGATGGTTTGGGCAAACAACCTCAAGGTTACAATTGCTACGTTTTTCTGGCACCTATGTTTGTTAACCATTTAATGGAGAATATTCCTATGTTGCCTGATTTGATACGATAGGAGGCCTAAGTAAATAAATAAGACAGGTTTAACCCATGGGCGTATATAGAAAATAATTTCGGAGGGGCTGGGAAAATTTCGGGGGGGGGGGCTGAGACCATTTCCGGTGTATGGAATACTAACAATTTAGATCTTGGAAGAGTTTTACCTAACTTAAACACTGTTACACCCAAAATAGAATATGTTTTATGAACTAAATGATCTTATTTAATTTATTTTTAAGGGTTTTATTAAATTTTTACTGATCAAATCAAAATTTCGGGGGGGGGGGGCTGCAGCCCCCTCAGTCCCCCCTTATATACGCCCATGGTTTAACAATAACAAGAATCGTGCTTCCCGTTTTCATGGTATACCGTTATAGCGGTCAATGTTTATTGAGTGGTATGAAGAAATAGGCAACCCGCAACACATTTAGGTGTGTACCGTGTTGAATTTTGTATCTTAACTTTTTCACTTTAGTGTCAACATTTCTTTGCATTTTTCATCAAACTCTTCATGTTTTTAGAAGACAGGAGTGATATTCTATGCTCTCTTTTCAGAAGAAAGTACCAATATATGAGTTGTAAGTCAAACCACCACCAATAACCCTCAAAACATTATAATTCCGCAGAAATCTCTAGTAAAGTACTTAGGACTGATACTAGACAAACGTTTAACTTGGAAGCCACACATAACTCAGAAAAGACAGGAACTAAACAGACGTTTTAGACTTTTATCACGCTTACTGGACAAACGCTCAAAACTTGCATTGACTAACAAACGACTTATATATAATACCATACTCCGACCAATATGGACTTATGGACTAGAACTATGGGGTTCCACTAAACCTTCCAATTCCTACAGAATACAAACCATGCAATCCAAAATCCTTGGAAGAATATCCAATGCTCCTTACTATGTCTCCAACCTAACCTTCCATAATGATTTCAATATCCCCTTTATCCAATCCCTGGCCAAATCAGTTTATCAAAAGTTCCATTCCAATCTCCCTGTTCATTCAAATCCTTTGATAAACTCTCTATCCTCGTTCCAAAATCCTCATAGAAGGCTGAAGCGGCGCGCCTAGAGACAATTTGTTTTAACATGCTATCTGCAATGCTCAAAATTTATTGTTCTAGTGGGTTATGTATTTGAACATATTCCCACATCATACCTCACATTGTTAATTTTTCAAAACCAGCAAAATGACTGGATATCATTATCAATAAAGGTTTAAACAAAAAAAAAAAAAAAAAGTAAAAAAAGGATTGTATGAAGGCCCCGATCATGACATGTTGAATTTAGAGCGTGGATCGCTTTTTCTACAAGAGTGGAAGAAATCTACAGCCCAATCTCGTAAGAAACTTAATGTGATGCTTCTGTGCTGATAAACAAGTTCTAATGTCAATGGAAAAGGACGGCCTGGAGGACGCAGAAGGCAATCAAATGGGAAAACATATTTGGAAGCGTCCTAATAGGAGATGAAGGTTGAAATGGGTGACCATTTGCAGAAGGAACCACCGGATTGCGCATGCTCGGCTCTGTGTCCAGCAGATAAGGAGGGAACGCCCTCTATAATACTAAATAATAATAGTAATGAGACCTTCACGAATAGTTAGAAATTTATAAAAATTATTTTCACATATTTTTATTTTTTTTTTGAGTTAGGTACCTTTAAAGAGAAATTTCCCTGAGTATTTCGATCCTAGGAAAAGTATAACACTGAAGAGCCGTGGAAAATGACAGCTGAATAATAAATGTTGTAAAATTGTTTCATAAAAGGCTGGCTGGGAGTTGGAATCCTGAATATTAAACTCCTACTATAACGGCGTAGGAGGCACTACCTTGACGCATAGTGTGTCAATGGACTCGTGTTTATTCGCCAACACCGTCCCGAACAGCGTTTCACTGAATAAAAACCATGGGAGAGAGAGAGAAGGAGAGAGAGAGTGAGGGGGGGGGGGGAGAGAGAGAGAGAGAGAGAGGACAGGGAGAACGGGAATTACCTACCCTGTACAATCCTCCTGGTTTCCCTCCAAAAACTGTTGTCATCTGGGTTTTCAGGGCAGGGAGTACGATGCTCTTTCCTAGGATCTTCCTGGTTTCCCTCCAAAGACTGTTGTCACCTGGGTTTTAAGGACTGAGAGAACGGGAATCTTTCCTAGGATCCTCCTGGTTTCCCTCCAAGGACTGTTGGTCTTTTGGTCTGTTTTCAGGACAGGGAGAACGGGAATCATTCCTAGGATCCTCCTGGTTTCCCTCCAAAGACTCTTGTCACCTGGGTCTGTTGGTCTGTTTTCAGGACAGGGAGAATGGGGCTCTTTCCTAGGATCCTCCTTGTTTCCCTCCAAAACCTCTTGTCACCTGGGTCTGTTGGTCTGTTTTCAGGACAGGGAGAATGGGAATCTTTCCTAGGATCCTCCTTGTTTCCCTCCAAAGACTCTTGTCACCTGGGTCTGTTGGTCTGCTTTCAGGACAGGGAGAATGGGGCTCTTTCCTAGGATCCTCCTTGTTTCCCTCCAAAGACTCTTGTCACCTGGGTCTGTTGGTCTGTTTTCAGGACAGGGAGAACGGGAATCTTTCCTAGGATCCTCCTTGTTTCCCTCCAAAGACTCTTGTCACCTGGGTCTGTTGGTCTGTTTTCAGGACAGGGAGAACGGGAATCTTTCCTAGGATCCTCCTTGTTTCCCTCCAAAGACTCTTGTCACCTGGGTCTGTTGGTCTGTTTTCAGGACAGGGAGAACGGGGCTCTTTCCTAGGATCCTCCTTGTTTCCCTCCAAAGACTCTTGTCACCTGGGTCTGTTGGTCTGTTTTCAGGACAGGGAGAACGGGAATCTTTCCATCTCACAATTCCCCAATTTTCTTAATTTTCAAAATAAGAGCCAATAAGATGAAGATTGAGGAAAAAACTAAATCATGGATGTTTAACTAGATAAATTAGTGGCTGAAAGCAACTCGGATTTTAAAAGCAGTCCTTCCTTGAGAAGGACAGAGTAAATACCACAGTTTATGATCCGACGGAAATGTCAATAAAAACACCTGTAGAGCTTATCCTTAACTAGTAATTCCCAAAGAGATAGAAGTTAGAATTAGAAGTGCAATAGACGTGCTGAGGGACACAAGAATCGCTTTGGATGCTCTCTTTGGGCAAAGTTCCATTCTTTGGTAACATTTAAATGGAAATATCCTAGGAGTATAGGTTTGTACCAATTTCACCTTACCGTAGTAATTTGACCCGATTCTACGGTACTGTTTCCTGTTGTATTGATGTACAGCAAACTCTTCAATCTAAGGTCACTCAGTGAAAGGGAAAGTAACCATTGTCAAAAGGTACAATCTGGAGACTATTTTACTCTCCAAAAGCAAAGTAAAGAATAAAGGTTTTCTCACTCTGGAAAGTAGTGATTTTAGATGCGTATCGAATAAATATATATATGTATATATATATATATATATATATATATATATACCTGTAAATGTCGAAAGGGAGAGAGATATAGAGATTATTATCCCTTATGATAATTTCCCACCAAAAGGTAATAAATATTTGAAGCATGATTCCTGCCTACAAATTGTCTCCAAACGGAAGGTCTAAAAATAAAATAAGATAGAAATTGATTCAAGTCAATCGGTCATGAATTGGGTGTAGGAGTAAGGCTTGACCTTTCTTAATGACCGTTTGACCTCAATCAGGGGGGATTCGTCAAATAGCACAAAAACTAGAACAATAACGGATCTTGGCGCTAATGGCCAAGATTTATGACGATGCGCCGTAAAAAAAAAATAAAAAAAAAATAAAAAAAAAAAAAAATAACGGATCTTCAAAAATACAAAATAATGCAGCAGAGATTATATATTTATATGCACACACAGTAGTGTCAAGCATTCCGTGTGAGACACAGCGTACAAAACAGCTCCGCCTTTTACATCTAAAAAACAGTGTTCAGTGGCCATATTTTCTCACGAAAATTGGCACAGTGGTGGACGGATACGTAGTGTATACGTGCGTGGAATATCGCTCACCAAAGTGCAACCATTCTCCTGGAATCAGTGAGTAAACATTGAATTTACTCAGTTAAATCGAGCCCTCGCTACTTGAAGTCCTAGTGGTAAGGGACTTGCCTGTGGTGACTCGCATCTATAGCTAGGGTCCACAGTGCCCCTGCAGCTCAGGAGATACTTTTCCCGCTAAGGACTTCTCTCTCTCCTAGTTTATCAGCCAGCCAGCTTGGCTCAGAGTCAGAGCACTCGACTCCAATCTAAATATTCAGGGATCGATCCTCGCTCTCTGCATCTATATTTTTTTTAACTTTTTAGTTTTCCTCATTTTTTCTAAATATTTTTTATAAGCCAAGTGATGTCAAACATGGAGTCTAGCGACCAGCTAACTTTATTTATTGAGTCCACTTCAGCACACGAAAGCAATGAAAACACCCAAGTCAGACGAAAAAGACTCAGGAAGAGAACATCTTCAACATTATCACCGAGACCAAAACAGTTAAGGGAGACAACCATTAGCAAAGAAAATGTTAAGCCTTTAGCTTTACCTACAAACAGCCGTGCACAAATCCATCCAGCAGAAAATAAACCAACTAATATTTACATAAGAAAAATAAAGGACTTTAAATCACTCGCCACGAAGCTGCAAAACGTTGCTGGTAAAGAATTTAAATGTCGGGCTCGTTTCAACGATATTGTCATCAGCGCAGACAATAGTGATGCCTATCGAAAAATTACAAAATTTCTAAACTCAATTGAAGCTGATTTTCACTGTTATCAGTTGCCAGAGGAGAAATCCTACCGTGTTGTCATTCGAAACCTTCACTATTCAACACCAACAGAAGACATTAAGAAGGAGCTTACAGAACTTGGATACAGCGTGAAGAGAGTCACAAATGTGCTACATCCCATCACTAAAGCACACCTTCCCCTTTTCTTTGTTGATCTCGAAAAGACGGAAAAAGTCGAGAAATATTCAGAGAGGAATTTCTGCTGTACACGAGGATCAAAGTCGAAGAGCCTCGTCGCCGGAAAGGTCTGACTCAGTGTTTCAAATGTCAGGAATACAATCACACACAGGGATACTGCAGCCACGCTCCTAAATGTGTGAAATGCGGCGAAGAGCATAACTCGAAGGACTGCACTAAATCTGCAGAACTCCCAGCTTCCTGTGCGAACTGTGGTGAAAATCACCCTGTCAACTACCGAGGATGTCAGGTGTACAGAACTCTCCGCGCACAGAAGTCACACAGAGAGCGCTCAAGATCCAGAGTGACCAACGCATACCAGACATCGACCACAGAGACTACCCGGAGAGATGCTTCAAGTCATCGCCCTCCACCACTGCATCAACCATCGAAGACTACGCTGTCTCCACCTCATCGGCCAAACGTTTCGTACGCCTCTCTTCTCTCTTCAACCTCCAAACAACCACAAAACAAATCCTTTCCAACCCTTCAAAAGGAAAAACCATGATCCACACCCTCTATTACCACTTTTATTCAACCCTCAACCTCCCAGATAAATGATTTCCCTAAAAATGTTGAACAAACTCCCAAGACACCTAATCCTCCAAAACCACAAGACCCATTCACTATCATGTCCGCATTCCTCAACAAACTTGAAACCTTGATAACCCCACTTATTTCCCTTATGACTTCCCTAATAACCGACCTTCTACCTAAACTCCTAAAATGATTCCATCACTTAATACTTCTCTCACCATACTTCTATGGAATGCAAACGGACTTACAACACGACGACTCGAACTGGAACTTCTACTCACAGAAAAGGACGTCGACATTGCACTGATAACGGAAACCCACTTACTCAACAAACACCATTTTTCAGTCCCAGGATACGTATCTTACAGGGCCGATCACCCAACTGTAGCCCACAACGGAGCAGCTGTCCTTGTGAAGAACTCAGTGGCTCACTTTCTACACTCCACAATCTCGACAGTATTCAGGTAAGTTCAATATCCCTTTCCTCTCACAATTTCATAATATCGGCTGCATATTTTTCTCCTAATAGTACCATCCACCATCCTGAATTCCTTTCACTATTGAGATCCTTTGGTCCTCGCTTCCTCATAGGGGCTGATTTCAACGCAAAACATCCCAGATGGGGAAGCCGTCTCACAAACTCCCGTGGCAGAATCCTATACGAAATCCTTCAATCCCAAAACTACCAATCCATTTCCACAAACACTCCCACCTACTGGCCAACAGATCCCTCTCGAACTCCAGACTTGGTCGATTTCTTCATCTCTTCTTGCCTAGGAAGTATATCCTACTCAGTGCAGTCACTGCTTGATCTATCCTCCGATCACTCAGCCATTCTCCTTAAGCTAGATACCGTTCCTCAACGTCGTGCCCAGTATCCTAGCCTCATCCAAGGTCCTATCAACTGGGAATTATTTCAAGAAATCCTTACCAATCCTTACCGCTTCCATTGACCTCACTGTCCCCCTCAAAACCCCATCAGATGTCGACACTGCCGTTCATATGTTCACTAAAGCCATCCAGGACAGTGTCACAAAATCATGTAGACTAAGAACACACATCCCTTTCCATCCCAAACCTCAGCTTCCAGCTCACATCCAGGACCTCCTAACCGCCAAGCGCCGAGCAAGAGCTCTCTATCCCGCTATCCCTCTCACCGTACCTCCTTCAACAAACTCTGTCGAATTTTAAAACAGGCCCTTTCCGAATACCGATCGAAATCCTTCAATGATTATCTTCAAACCCTATCCACAAAAGATAATTCCCTCTGGACTGCTATCCGTAAAATCCTAAAATTTCATACCGTTCCTCATCCTCTCCAACGCAGTGACGACAGCTGGGCAAGGAGCGATGAAGATAAGGCCGAAGTTTTTGCCGCACACCTCGAATCCACTTTTTCTCCGCACCCAAATACAAATTCTATCCACGACCAGCTGGTTCACGATTACCTTGACCACCCTCTTCCCCTCTCCGCTCCTCCCAAAGCTTTTCATCCTGCAGATGTAAAATACATCATGAAGCATCTCCCCAGGAAATCCCCTGGGTATGACCTAATTACATGCCTGATCCTAAAAAACCTACCCCAGAAAGCCATAATCTTCCTTACCTACATATTCAATTCAATCCTAAGAACTACTCATTTCCCCAAACCATGGAAACACTCAATAATAATTCTTATCCCAATAAGAAAACCCACCTACCAGCAATTTTTCTGATTGCTGTAGGACTGATATAGATTGTGGCAAAGTCTCGAAAATCAAAGAATAATAATAACCAATTACAGAAAATCAATCTAACGAATGTGCATTAAGTCTAATTAAAATATAATACAGGATAATATATATATATATATATATATGTATATATATATATATATATATATATATATATATATATATATAAAGTGTTTGATTAATATGTTTGCACTTGTATCTATGATATTTTCTATTAAAATCATGAGAATATTTCGTCAACGGTCAGTTCTGAAACGTAAAATCTAGTCTTAACGTATATTGTTTATTGAAATATTTTAGGATATGACATTTATATATAGATAAATATATATATATATATATATATATATATATATATATATATATAAATCACGTGTCTGTCTGTTTGTCTGTATGTGTCTGTATGTATGTTTTTCTGTTTGTTCCTTATACAAATCTACACAGTTTGACAGATTTTGACCAAACTTGGCACACAGATAGGTCTTGATACGGGAAATCTCCTAGGCTAGGTCAAAATAGTCAAATTTCAAAATTTAGTGAAAACGTCAAAAGTTTTGTTCATGAGAAATTGGCTACACTGAACCATTCAAATTCTGACAGCCATTTTCAATAGACAGTCACTGTCTAACTAAGGAGCGCTGGCTATTCTTTAATAAGAGCTATCTACTCGCAGGCTATGGTGCTGGCCTCTGTCGGCTGTTATATGGAGTGCTGTGGTGCTGGCCTCTGTCGGCTGTTAGTTGAAGTGCTGTGCCGGTTGCATTATGAACTACTAGACAGATATAAACAAATTCACATCATATGACCGATTTTCGTAACTGGGTATAGACTAGAGACCTGCACGAGTAAGTATGGCATCGCGTAATCACGAGTAGGTATACTCATGGGACGAGTACCTCGATTACTTTATGTGTACTCATACTCATTCCGAAAACCGGCATCGGCATCGTGCCGCATCGGCATCGCCGAGTAAAATAATATTTGGCATCGGCATCGCCGAGTACAGAGGGGTTTGGCATCGGCATCGTGGAGTATTGCAGGTTTGGTATCGGTATCGCCGTGAATAACTACGTTATATACTGGTTCGCCACGCCATGTGTAATGAGGTCCACTGTATTACTTACAACTCAACGAAACTACAGTGACTATACAATTGTAACGTAAACAAAAACAATGTAATACAGTCTATATTAAAATCCAGAAGAATCAGTAATAAAGGTAATATAAGAAATAAACATTTTTTTAAGGTGATAAAAGAAAAAAAAAACATAAATAAAGGCAGATATAACCGTTAATCCTGTCCTGCCGAATGTAAAAACACGTTCTTGGTAACGTTTTTTTTTTTTTTTATTTTGTCATTCACATTCACGCGCGTTTTTCCCTGTTCCTAATATCAGCATTTAAGATGTAGAGTTTTCCAGCTCTACTCTAATCCACATAATATGTGGAAACGCTGTTGTTTTAAAAATATATTATGTTTCCTTGAAATACGTGGACTAGCACCGTATCAAAAATATGTTAACATTACAAATGGTAGCTCGTCTTACGCACCATCACTTTCAATTACGATTTTTTTTTAAACAGGACCATACAAAACTTAACCATAATATTCTCCAATGCGAAATCGGGGAAAATAACCCCCATATTAACCCCCGCAAAACTGACCTTGAAATTTTATTCAAGGTGAATTTTTTAATTGCATATTTCGAATCTAATAGTCATTAATAAATATCATTAGTATTAAACGCATCCCCCAAAAAACATAATTGTGAAATAGAGGCCAAGTTCCCCCCAAAAATATTTGCCAATACAAGAGATGATACAAGAAAGAAATGTCCAAGTTCATTACTTAGAAGACCTATTAGTTACTTACTAAGTACAGTAAAGACACTTCAACTGACCTTTAAAAACAACGATAAAAATACTTTTATCCAGGTACTAAAATATAAATTTCCTCAACCAGGTACATTAT
Source organism: Gonocerus acuteangulatus (assembly GCA_946811695.1). NCBI lineage: Eukaryota > Metazoa > Arthropoda > Insecta > Hemiptera > Coreidae > Gonocerus > Gonocerus acuteangulatus. The sequence continues at coordinate 82,697,333 of OX328129.1, read as the reverse complement.
TAAACTTGGCAATGTTTTATTTGTGCCGAAATTATCTTTAGAGAGAAAATTAAACATTGCCAAGTTTAAGAATATACCTGGTTGAAGAAATTTATATTTTACTAACTGGATAAAAGTATTTTTATTGTTATTTTTAAAGGTCAGTTGTGTCTTTATTGTTCTTAGTAAGTAATTAATAGGTCTTTCTAAGTAATGAACTTGGATATATCTTTCTTGTATCATCTTCTTGTATTGCCAATATTTTTTTTTGGGGGGGGGGAACTTGGCCTCTATTTCACATTTATGTTTTTTTTGGGGATCTCAATACTATTTTCTAAGTATCAATTAAAATTTAGTTGCCGCATACCTACTGGCTTTTGTACTTCATATAAGACCAGGGTCTTTGGAGTCTGCATAAAGTTCTTCTTACTGCTTGATATTTGACAGATGAAAGACCTTTTTGACCTTAGTCAAGTGCATTCCCCAGACCAAGACCTACCTGTGTGCCAAGTTTGGTCAAAATCGGTAAAATGGTGTGAATTAGTGTGAGAACAAACATGCCGACAGACAGCTGATAGTCGATTTTGGCGTAGCCTATGACACTCCCCGGATAATAAACTACCTATATACCATGTTTGATCAAAATCGGTCAAATCGTGTGGATTTGTATAAGGAATAAACAGTTAAGCAAACAGCTGATGGACCTGTGTGTCAAATTTTGTCAAAATCGGTCAAACTGTGTGGATTTGTATAATAAACAAACAGACAGATAGACAGCTGATTAATGATTTTGACATAGTCTATGCCAATCCCAGGATCAAGACCTACTGATTTGCCAAGTTTTGTTAGAATCGGTCAAACGGTGTGTATTTGTATAAGGAACAAACAGACAGACAGACAGCTGATGGACAATTTAACCTAGCCTATGATTCCCCCCATATCAAGACCCGCCTGTGTCCCAAGTTTAGTCAAAATTGGTCAAACGGTTCAGATTTGTATAAGGAACAAACCTACAGACAGACAGCTGGTATAAGATTTTGACCAAGCCTATATGCTTCTAAATGTTTCTTAAAACATCAAATATAGGTTCTTCATTCCGAGACGATTCATTTGATACCCCACATCATGGGTTTCGGACGGAATGACGGGTTTCCCAAGGAAGTACAAAACTGGCACGACACCGCTCCAGAAGCGGCGTCAAACACACCTTTTCAGGATTTTTCTATTTTTTCCTTTAATAACACCTTCATATCTATCATCCTGCAAAATTTCAAGTCTTTAGCATCATGGGAAATGCCTCCTATGAGTCAGTGAGTCCTATAAATCCCGATTTTCGATCGCTTATATCTCAGAAACTATTTTCAGAAAGAAAAAAAATACTCTCTAATCCCCTTATTTACTACCTAACTCATCTGTGGCTTATCTTGCCTCCTGTATCGACATGTCGAGAAGTCGACAGTTATTTACGATGATTACGATGCAGTACTCACGAGTATTACTCGTAATCGTAATGTAAAGTAATCGACGATGCCAATTCCGGACGATGCCGAGTATGTACTCGCATCGTCCAGTTTATACTCGGCGATGCCAATTCGAAACGATGCCGAGTATGTACACGCATCGTCCGTTTTATACTCGGCGATTATTTATCCGATTACTTTTTACTTATCCGTGCAGTTCTCTAGTATAGACAACTAGGTATCAAGTAGATCTTGATACGGGGAGAGTCATAGACAGAAAGTAGGTGTAGCATGGCACACTGGGTAACAGCTATTATATATATATATATATATATATATATATATATATATATATATATATATATATATATATATACATATTTGGTCTGTCTGTTTATCTGTTTGTTCCTTATAAAAATTCACACCGTTTGGCCGATTTTGATCAAACTTGGCACACATTTAGGTCTTGAAACGACGAGTGTCATAGGCTAGATCAAAAAAGTCTACCAGCTGTCGGTTTGTTTCTTACACAAATCCCCACCGCTTGACCAATGTTGACCAAACTTAGCATACTTGTATGTCTTGATCCGGGGGGTGTCATAGGCTAGGTTAAAATCGTCCAGAGCTGACTGTTCCGAGGTCACGGGTTCGAAACTGTGAACCCGAACAGTTGCAGATTTAAGTAAAGATGGAATGGTTGGGATTCGGCTAAAGAAACCTCAATACGATTTTTGTTTAAAAAAATCTATATTTAGGACGTTTCGGCTACTCATTGGTAGCCTTCGTCAGCTAAAATGACAAGAAAAAATGAAATTAATACAGAAAAAAAGTTTATAATTGTGATAAGTAACAGACCTATAAATACAATTAACTTATTATAAAAGTACAATTTGGTCTTAAATTCTTAGAATGAAAATCAAAAGAAACATAACCATTCTTCAAGAAACATAACATTCTTTTGATTTTGATTCTACTCATTCTAAGAATTTAAGACCAAATTGTTCTTTTATAATAAGTTAAGTGTATTTATAGTTCTGTTACTTATCTCAATTACAAACTTTTTCCGGTATTAATTTCTGTTTTTCATGTCATTTTAGCTGACGAAGGCTACCAATGAGTAGCCGAAACGTCTTGAACATAGATTTTTTAGCAAAAATCCTTTGAGGTTTCTTCAGCCGAATCCCAACTATTCCATCTTTACTTATCACCTCGACGGCTAACTATCTAATCATCATGAAGTTACAGATTTGTGTTATTAGATTTTAATATGACTGTTTGGTTTCTAATTTATTTAGGCTTTTATAGATGCAGAAAGTAGGTGTAGTATAGCAAGCCGAGTAAAATGTTCTAGTCTTAACATAAATTGTTCATTGGCATATTTTAGGACATGAAAAATACCAAATAAATAACTAACTTTTCTTTTATCTATGAATGTTGTTACAATGTTATCCTTATCACTTTAGTACGTTATCAGCTTGCCCTCTTCAGCAGACAAGTACCTTTTATGTACAATAAACCACTTCATCAACAAAAATCACTCATTAGTAAACATACTCAACAATATTATACGAGTTTAATGGATCGCTATTTACAATGTAATAAAGAGTTATCCTTGAGTAAGATATCTTTCTGAAGTAGAAATCTTAAATCCAAGAATGCACCATATATATATATATATATATATATATATATATATATATATATATATACATATTTGACCCACTGTTACTGACTCTGAAACATGATATTTCCTTGACGGCACTTCCAGATTGCGTCATGATCACTTAATGCGAAACATCTGGTTTTTCAACATTTAGAGGAGCACCCTGTCAGATGAGGTGGCCATGTTCATCTTAAACTATGTGTTATTTCGTAGGTTTTTATCTGTATAATTAACGAAATTATATGTGAGGCTTGGTTACGAATGTTTAATTAATATATATCAAACCCAAATAAAGAAAAACAATTAAAGCTGGACACATAAAAAAATGGAAATAAATAGCAATTATTTAAATATTTGTGATGAAATCGTATTTAGAGAAAATCATTTGAAAGGAAAACAAAAAGGAATAAATATTACCATGCGGATAGTTTCTTCATAAATGTAACAGGAACTCCAGAATGTCCCCCACTCCTCCATCACCCCCTCATTCTCGTAGGAGTTATAGTGCGGTCACGGGAATATCCAACATTACAAGTATAAAAATCAAACACATGGTTTAGTTGTGCTGGTGGTGACAATGGTATTTCATTCTCGTAGGAGTTATAGTGCGGTCACGGGAATATCCAACATTACAAGTATAAAAATCAAACACATGGTTTAGTTGTGCTGGTGGTGACAATGGTATTTCATTCTCGTAGGAGTTATAGTGCGGTCACGGGAATATCCAACATTACAAGTATAACAATCAAACACATGGTTTAGTTGTGTTGGTGGTGACAATGGTATTTCATTCTCGTAGGAGTTATAGTGCGGTCACGGGAATATCCTACATTACAAGTATAACAATCAAACACATGGTTTAGTTGTTTTGGTGGTGACAATGGTATTTCGTTCTCGTAGGAGTTATAGTGCGGTCACGGGAATATCCAACATTACAAGTATAACAATCAAACACATGGTTTAGTTGTGTTGGTGGTGACAATGGTATTTCATTCTCGTAGGAGTTATAGTGCGTTCACGGGAATATCCAACATTACAAGTGTTGGGGTAAATTAATTGTCTGTTTATTGGTCAGAAGGTCCCAACAAAGAATAAATAAATAATAGGCGTGTTCATAAAATAATAAATATATTCCTCTTGAATAAATAAAATAATAAAATTTAACTTCAACAAATAAATAAAATTATAAGACGACTGTCAATAAATAAATGAAATAAATAATTGTTCATAAATAAAAAAGTGTTCATAAATTAGAATCATAGTTATCGGAGTTCGATAGTACGGTATGACGTCACTGGAGATGATGTGCGGATCTCCATGCGGAGAGTTGGTAGCCGGGAGCTTGGATCTCGCTGGTACTGCTTGACTTGAGAAGGTAACCTAGGGTTATCGCAAGCTGCCTTAAATCTAGTAAAAAGTTCAGTACTTGCGGATAAATCCTAGTGCACCGAGATGTTGGGCTGGTTTTGGTGGATCTCTCGGAGCAGGCAGCAGGATACAAATTGCTAGGAGAACGACACTTGGCTTAAACTGCTGAGATGCCGAATCCTCCGGTTATCTGCTCACTATCTGGATACTAACTCCTTAACTCTAACGGTAAAAATTATTCCCGCGGGAAAGCTCCATTAAAACTTTAGTGCAGCGGGCTTTTCTCCCGCGGAAAAATATGATTTAAAACAAGCTCCGCTACAGCACTCCCCCCCTAGTGACGGAGTCACTGAAGCTAAGTCTGCGCGGGGGTTTCACTAGACGCCCTGTCCTGGTCCGGTATGAAGCTTTTACATGAGGAGGTGCGTTTACTTCTGGTCGTTGGTTCGGCTGGATGGACGTCTCCAACTTTGATGCAGGTGCGTGAGGTGGTTTCGGAGGCTTCGATGGGTCCATCCTTTCCGGGTTGTCTTCCTCGAGGAGATAAGCCGGCTTGACGCGGTCGACAGAGACGTTTACTTCCCTGTCACCAACCAGCAGGGTGAAGATCTTTTCTCCTCTTTTCTGAACCTTGTGCGGTCCTGTATACGGTGGTACGAGGGGTTTACGAATGGCATCTTCTCGTAGGAAAACATGCGTGCAGGTGTCTAGCTCTTTATGCCGGAATGTCTTCTTGTTTGAGGCTCGGGGCTCCGCTGGCTTTAAACGGCGTAAATCTTCCTTCAGTGATTGAAGTGCTGCATGAGGTTCCTGAGTTTCTGGGGCTCCGAGGAAATCGCCTGGTAGTCGGAGAGGGCTGCCGTACACTGCCTCAGCTACGCTACCGCTCATGTCCTCACGGAACACTGACCTTAGTCCAAGCAGGACTGTGGGTAGGACACGTTTCCACCTGGTCGATGAGAGGTGTGCCATCAAGGCAGCTTTAAGGCTGCGGTGCCACCGTTCAACGCATCCATTACTCTGCGGGTGGTAAGACGTAGTCCGTAACTTGGTGATGCCCAGGAGTGCACTCAATCGAAGGAACAGTTCTGCCTCAAACTGCCTGCCCTGATCGGTGGTAATCCTTTGAGGTGTTCCAAAACGTGCGATCCATGCGCTGTAGAAGGTTTCGGCGACAGTTGTTGCCGTTATGTCGGAGATCGGAACTGCCTCAGGCCAGCGCGTCGTGCGGTCCACCATTGTGAGGAGATAACGCATGCCATCGGATGGTAGCAGAGGTCCTACAATGTCTAAGTGGACATGATAGAACCGATCTGCGGGTTTGAAAGTTCCGAGGGGTGCGGCTGTGTGTCGTTGCACCTTGGCTCTTTGGCACGGAATACAAGCTCTCGCCCATTTGCCCAGGTCTGTGTTCATGTCAGGCCAGAAATATCGCTGCGTAACGAGTTTTCGTGTCGCCCTAACTCCTGGATGGCTGAGACCATGAAGCCTTTCATATGTAGAGCGACGATATCCTGGTGGAACGTAGGGACGGGCGTTATCTTTAGACGTCTCGCAGAGAAGCAACTTGTCACTACCAGGTATAGGAAAAAGCTTGAGTTGGATGCTCGGGTTCTTCTTGAGGGTCTCGATGGTGTCGTCCTTCCGCTGTGCTGCTGCTAAGTCTTCCATGTTAGAAGGCAAATCAACTTCCTCTATTCGGGATAGAGCGTCAGCCACGATGTTGTCACTGCCAGGTTGGAAACGGATGTCGGTTGTAAACTGGCTAATTAAATTAAGATGGCGTATTCGACGGGGCGATGCCGTTTCCGACCGCTGGGAGAAGGCATGAGTTATGGGTTTGTGGTCGGTGACTATGAAGAAATTGAGTCCTTCGATGAGAGGTCGGAAATGCTTTATGGCCTCATAGATAGCGAGAAGTTCGCGGTCATAGGTTGAGTAATTCCTCTGAGTTTGAGACAGAGATTTCGAGAAGAAACCTAATGGTCGCCATTCACCTTCTTTCCTCTGTTGAAGGACTGCACCTATACCATGATCTGAAGCATCGCAAACTAAAGAAAGCTCGCCGGTAGCCGATGGGTGTGCTAGCTTTGCCGCTTCTGCTAGGCTCAGCTTGCTCTTCTCGAAGGCTTCGGCGGTCTCGGGTGTCCAAACGATTGGCGTCTTATCTCGCTTCTTGGCGTTATGCAGGAGTTGGTTTAGAGGCGCCTGGGTATGTGCGGCATGAGGTAAGCTCTTCCTATAAAAGTTTAGCATACCCAGAAAACGCCTGAGTTGGCAGATGGTTTCGGGGCGAGGAAAGTCTTTGATAGCCTGCACTTTGTTTGAAAGTGGGTAAATTCCTTGGGTGTCGACCTTATATCCGAGAAAGTCCACCTCTCGCTGACCAAAGATGCACTTTCCGACGTTTAGTGACAGATTGAATTCGTCCAAACGCTTAAAGATTTCTCGTAGATGGTTCTCGTGTTCCTCGGGAGTTGTAGAAGCCACCAGGAAATCATCCAAGTACGGGAAGACGAATGGGAGATCTCGGAGCATAGAATCTACGAATCGCTGCCAGGTCTGCGCGGCGTTCTTCAGGCCGAAAGTCATCCGCAGAAACTCGAACAGGCCAAAAGGAGTAATCACCGCTGTCTTTTCTACGTCCTGAGAAGCAATAGGTATGTGGTGATAGGCGTGTTTGATGTCCAGAGTACTGAAAATGGATTTCCCATCGAGACGTGTGGTAAAATCCATTAAGTTGGGCACAGCGTACCTGTCTGGGATGGTTAGGTCGTTTAAACGTCGGTAATCGCCACATACTCGGAGACTGCCATCCTTCTTGGTGACGACATGAAGCGGGCTTGACCAGGAGCTTTTCGACGGTCGACAGATGCCTTCATTAATCATCCGTTGGAACTCCTCCTTCACGACGGAGTACTTCTCAGGAGGAAGGCGTCTGGACTTGCTGCTAACCGGGTGGCCTTTAGTCTCGATCTGGTGCTCGACAATGTCTCTAGGAGGTCCACGAAGAGGAGTAGGCCTTGTGATGCCTGGAAACTCTCGAAGGAGATGGGCGTAGGGACAACTGCCGGGAATCGTGGAGATCGAAGGCACTGAGACTGTGGAGACCTTTCCGTTGGATTTGAGGCCTGTGTTTTGATCCTTGATCTGCATGCGCCGTATATCAACGGAGAGACCGTGGTGAAAAAGGAAGTCCGCTCCAAGGATTGGACGTCTGACATCTGCTATGACGAAAGTCCAAGGGTATACGCGTCGGAGACCAATGTCCAGGTGTAGGGTTCTCTCGCCGTAGGTTGGGATAGGGGTGTTATTCGCGGCAACAAGGGTGTATTCAGAAGCTTCCCGATGCTTGCGGGGATCGCGAGGCAGAATGGAGATGGAAGCACCAGTGTCCACAAGGAATCTCAGTCCTGTCCGTTTGTCAAGTATGAACAGGCGGCGTTGTGGGTGGGCTTCAACGGCTGCCGCTTGTTCCGTTGGCCCCTCTAAAAATCCTCCTTCTCCTGAGATTTCCAGTCGCAAGGCGGTGTGCATTTCCTGGCCCTGCTCCTGAATTTCCTGTGGAAAAAGCAAAATTTCCGGCCTGGGGACTTTGAGCGACCACGCTCCCGAGAAGAGTCCCGTCGACTACCGCTGGAAGATCTTGTTCGCCGCCGAAGATCAGCTACCTCAGCGCGAAGACGCCTCAGCTCCTCCATGATGGCTGCGTTTGTGATGGGATCACCTGATGTTGATGCTACGGGTGTTGAGACTGCGTAGACTTCTGGTCGCTCAACCTCCATTATTTTGTCCGCGACAGAAGTTAGTGCGTCCACGTCTTCTTGTTTGGTGGCCGCTAAAATTTCCTGCACACGCGGAGGAAGATTTCTGCGCCACAGTGTTAAAACCATCTCCTGGCTGATTGTAGATCCCGCTAACTGTAGCATCTGGCGATACAGCTGCGATGGGCGTTGACTCCCTAGCTGTGTGTCCTGCAGAAGCTTCTTAATCCGCTGCGCCTCGGACTCACCATAAATTGTAATCAACCGGTCACGCAACTGTTTATAGGGATCTTCGTAGTTACCGGTGAGTAGGTCCGCCACCTGCGTCAAGACGTCAAGTTCAAGCCCAGCCACGACGGCTTGGAATTTAATTTGTGAAGACGTCACTCTTGACGTAGCGAAAACTGCGTCTGCTTGCAAGAACCATAGCGTGGGGTTTGATTTATAAAATCCGGGTAGACGCGACGTGGGGCCTGCGAAGGCAGATATGTCCGGCTTGACTTGCTCCTGCTCATCTGGCATGCTGACAATTTATTTAAAAAAAAAAAAAACCAAAACAATAAACACTATCGGGGTCACCACTTGTTGGGGTAAATTAATTGTCTGTTTATTGGTCAGAAGGTCCCAACAAAGAATAAATAAATAATAGGCGTGTTCATAAAATAATAAATATATTCCTCTTGAATAAATAAAATAATAAAATTTAACTTCAACAAATAAATAAAATTATAAGACGACTGTCAATAAATAAATGAAATAAATAATTGTTCATAAATAAAAAAGTGTTCATAAATTAGAATCATAGTTATCGGAGTTCGATAGTACGGTATGACGTCACTGGAGATGATGTGCGGATCTCCATGCGGAGAGTTGGTAGCCGGGAGCTTGGATCTCGCTGGTACTGCTTGACTTGAGAAGGTAACCTAGGGTTATCGCAAGCTGCCTTAAATCTAGTAAAAAGTTCAGTACTTGCGGATAAATCCTAGTGCACCGAGATGTTGGGCTGGTTTTGGTGGATCTCTCGGAGCAGGCAGCAGGATACAAATTGCTAGGAGAACGACACTTGGCTTAAACTGCTGAGATGCCGAATCCTCCGGTTATCTGCTCACTATCTGGATACTAACTCCTTAACTCTAACGGTAAAAATTATTCCCGCGGGAAAGCTCCATTAAAACTTTAGTGCAGCGGGCTTTTCTCCCGCGGAAAAATATGATTTAAAACAAGCTCCGCTACACAAGTATAACAATCAAACACATGGTTTAGTTGTGCTGGTGGTGACACTGGTATTTCATTATCGTAGGAGTTATAGTGCGTTCACGGAAATATCCAACATTACAAGTATAACAATCAAACACATGGTTTAGTTGTGCTGGTGGTGACACTGGTATTTCATTCTCGTAGGAGTTATAGTGCGGTCACGGGAATATCCTACATTACAGGTATAACAATCAAATACATGGTTTAGTTGTGTTGGTGGTGACACTGGTATTTCATTCTCGTAGGAGTTATAGTGCGGTCACGGGAATATCCTACATTACAATTATAACAATCAAACACATGGTTTAGTTGTGTTGGTGGTGACAATGGTATTTCATTCTCGTAGGAGTTATAGTGCGTTCACGGGAATATCCAACATTACAAGTATAACAATCAAACACATGGTTTAGATGTGTTGCTGGTGACAAAGGTATTTCATCCTCGTAGGAGTTATAGTGCGGTCACGGGAATATCCAACATTACAAGTATAACAATCAAACACATGGTTTAGTTGTGTTGGTGGTGACAATGGTATTTCATTCTCGTAGGAGTTATAGTGCAGTCACGGGAATATCCAACATTACAAGTATAACAATCAAACACATGGTTTAGTTGTGTTGGTGGTGACAATGGTATTTCATTCTCGTAGGAGATATAGTGCGTTCACGGGAATATCCAACATTACAAGTATAACAATCAAACACATGGTTTAGTTGTGCTGGTAGTGACAATGGTATTTCATTCTCGTAGGAGTTATAGTGCAGTCACGGGAATATCCTACATTACAAGTATAACAATCAAACACATGGTTTAGTTGTGTTGGTGGTGACAATGGTATTTCATTCTCGTAGGAGTTATAGTGCGGTCACGGGAATATCCAACATTACAAGTATAACAATCAAACACATGGTTTAGTTGTGTTGGTGGTGACAATGGTATTTCATTCTCGTAGGAGTTATAGTGCGGTCACGGGAATATCCAACATTACAAGTATAACAATCAAACACATGGTTTAGATGTGTTGGTGGTGACAATGGTATTTCATTCTCGTAGGAGTTATAGTGCGGTCACGGGAATATCCTACATTACAGGTATAACAATCAAACACATGGTTTAGTTGTGCTGGTGGTGACAATGGTATTTCATTCTCGTAGGAGTTATAGTGCGGTCACGGGACTATCCAACATTACAAGTATAACAATCAAACACATGGTTTAGTTGTGTTGGTGGTGACAATGGTATTTCATTCTCGTAGGAGTTATAGTGCGTTCACGGGAATATCCAACATTACAAGTATAACAATCAAACACATGGTTTAGTTGTGTTGGTGGTGACAATGTCTACAATCGTCTAGTAGATTCTTTAATATTTAATATTTGTTTCCAGTTGTGTTTCTCCGTATGTTTTATCGATTACAGGTGAAGACTAGAAAACAACCAAAATGGAGGCTGGGCTGAATGATCGATTTTCTAGTCCTACATAAATAAATAATTTTGTTCTAGAATAAACCTCAAGTTTTCCTGAAGCTAGTACATCGGAAGTACTTGGAAGTAATGGCTCTATTACAAGGTGGTATTTACCTTTGTTCCTCTTGGATTTCATGGAACTGTTCACAACCCATGATACGACAACAAGAATGGGAGCTATTTACCTTTGTTCCTCTTGTATTTCATGGAACTGTTCACAACCCATGATACGACAATAACATTGGAAGCTATTTACCTTTGTTCCTCTTGGATTTCATGGAACTGTTCACAACCCATGATACGACAACAACAATGGAAGCTATTTACCTTTGTTCCTCTTGTATTTCATGGAACTGTTCACAACCCATGATACGACAACAAGAATGGAAGCTATTTACCTTTGTTCCTCTTGGATTTCATGGAACTGTTGAAAACCCATGATACGACAACAACAATGGAAGCTATTTACCTTTGTTCCTCTTGTATTTCATGGAACTGTTCACAACCCATGATACGACAACAAGAATGGAAGCTATTTACCTTTGTTCCTCTTGTATTTCATGGAACTGTTCACAACCCATGATACGACAACAAGAATGGAAGCTATTTACCTTTGTTCCTCTTGGATTTCATAGAACTGTTCACAAGCCATGATACGACAACAAGAATGGGAGCTATTTACCTTTGTTCCTCTTGGATTTCATGGAACTGTTCACAACCCATGATACGACAACAAGAATGGAAGCTATTTACCTTTGTTCCTCTTGTATTTCATGGAACTGTTCACAACCCATGATACGACAACAAGAATGGAAGCTATTTACCTTTGTTCCTCTTGGATTTCATGGAACTGTTCACAACCCATGATACGACAACAACAATGGAAGCTATTTACCTTTGTTCCACTTGGATTTCATGGAACTGTTCACAACCCATGATACGACAATAACATTGGAAGCTATTTACCTTTGTTCCTCTTGGATTTCATGGAACTGTTCACAACCCATGATACAACAACAAGAATGAAAGCTATTTACCTTTGTTCCTCTTGGATTTCATGGAACTGTTCACAACCCATGATACGACAATAACATTGGAAGCTATTTACATTTGTTCCTCTTGGATTTCATGGAACTGTTCACAACCCATGATACGACAACAAGAATGAAAGCTATTTACCTTTGTTCCTCTTGGATTTCATGGAACTGTTCACAACCCATGATACGACAACAAGAATGGAAGCTATTTACCTTTGTTCCTCTTGGATTTCATGGAACTGTTCACAACCCATGATACGACAACAACAATGGAAGCAATTTACCTTTGTTCCTCTTGGATTTCATAGAACTGTTCACAACCCATGATACGACAATAACATTGGAAGCTATTTACCTTTGTTCCTCTTGGATTTCATGGAACTGTTCACAACCCATGATACGACAACAAGAATGGAAGCTATTTACCTTTGTTCCTCTTGGATTTCATGGAACTGTTCACAACCCATGATACGACAACAAGAATGGAAGCTATTTACCTTTGTTCCTCTTGGATTTCATGGAACTGTTCACAACCCATGATACGACAACAAGAATGGAAGGTATTTACCTTTGTTCCTCTTGGATTTCATGGAACTGTTCACAACCCATGATACGACAACAAGAATGGAAGCTATTTACCTTTGTTCCTCTTGGATTTCATGGAACTGTTCACAACCCATGATACGACAAGAAGAATGGAAGCTATTTACCTTTGTTCCTCTTGGATTTCATGGAACTGTTCACAACCCATGATACGACAACAAGAATGGAAGCTATTTACCTATGTTCCTCTTGGATTTCATGGAACTGTTCACAACCCATGATACTACAACAACGATGGAAGCTATTTACCTTTGTTCCTCTTGGATTTCATGGAACTGTTCACAACCCATGATACGACAACAAGAATGGAAGGTATTTACCTTTGTTCCTCTTGGATTTCATGGAACTGTTGAAAACCCATGATACGACAACAAGAATGGAAGGTATTTACCTTTGTTCCTCTTGGATTTCATGGAACTGTTGAAAACCCATGATACGACAACAAGAATGGAAGCTATTTACCTTTGTTCCTCTTGGATTTCATGGAACTGTTCACAACCCATGATACGACAACAAGAATGGGAGCTATTTACCTTTGTTCCTCTTGGATTTCATGGAACTGTTCACAACCCATGATACGACAACAAGAATGGGAGCTATTTACCTTTGTTCCTCTTGGATTTCATGGAACTGTTCACAACCCATGATACGACAACAACAATGAAAGCTATTTACCTTTGTTCCTCTTGGATTTCATGGAACTGTTCACAACCCATGATACGTCAACAACATTGGAAGATATTTACCTTTGTTCCTCTTGGATTTCATGGAACTGTTCACAACCCATGATACGACAACAACAATGGAAGGTATTTACCTTTGTTCCTCTTGGATTTCATGGAACTGTTCACAACCCATGATACGACAACAACGATGGAAGCTATTTACCTTTGTTCCTCTTGGATTTCATGGAACTGTTCACAACCCATGATACGACAACAAGAATGGGAGCTATTTACCTTTGTTCCTCTTGGATTTCATGGAACTGTTCACAACCCATGATACGACAACAACATTGGAAGATATTTACCTTTGTTCCTCTTGGATTTCATGGTACTGTTCACAACCCATGATACGACAACAACATTGGAATCTATTTACCTTTGTTCCTCTTGGATTTCATGGAACTGTTCACAACCAATGATACGACAACAAGAATGGAAGCTATTTGCCTTTGTTCCTCTTGGATTTCATAGAACTGTTCACAAGCCATGATACGACAACAAGAATGGGAGCTATTTACCTTTGTTCCTCTTGGATTTCATGGAACTGTTCACAACCAATGATACGACAACAACAATGGAAGCTATTTACCTATGTTCCTCTTGGATTTCATGGAACTGTTCACAACCCATGATACGACAACAACGATGGAAGCTACTTACCTTTGTTCCTCTTGGCTTTCATGGAACTGTTCACAACCCATGATACGACAACAAGAATGAAAGCTATTTACCTTTGTTCCTCTTGGATTTCATGGAACTGTTCACAACCCATGATACGACAACAAGAATGGAAGCTAATTACCTTTGTTCCTCTTGGATTTCATGGAACTGTTCACAACCCATGATACGACAACAAGAATGGAAGCTATTTACCTATGTTCCTCTTGGATTTCATGGAACTGTTCACAACCCATGATACGACAACAAGAATGGAAGCTATTTACCTTTGTTCCTCTTGGATTTCATGGAACTGTTCACAACCCATGATACGACAACAACAATGGAAGGTATTTACCTTTGTTCCTCTTGGATTTCATGGAACTGTTCACAACCCATGATACGACAACAAGAATGGCAGCTATTTACCTTTGTTCCTCTTGGATTTCATGGAACTGTTCACAACCCATGATACGACAACAACAATGGAAGGTATTTACCTTTGTTCCTCTTGGATTTCATAGAACTGTTCAAAAGCCATGATACGACAACAAGAATGGAAGCTATTTACCTTTGTTCCTCTTGGATTTCATGGAACTGTTCACAACCCATGATACGACAACAAGAATGAAAGCTATTTACCTTTGTTCCTCTTGGATTTCATGGAACTGTTCACAACCCATGATACGACAACAAGAATGGAAGCTATTTACCTTTGTTCCTCTTGGATTTCATGGAACTGTTCACAACCCATGATACGACAACAAGAATGGAAGCTATTTACCTATGTTCCTCTTGGATTTCATGGAACTGTTCACAACCCATGATACGACAACAAGAATGGAAGCTATTTACCTTTGTTCCTCTTGGATTTCATGGAACTGTTCACAACCCATGATACGACAACAACAATGGAAGGTATTTACCTTTGTTCCTCTTGGATTTCATGGAACTGTTCACAACCCATGATTCGACAACAAGAATGGGAGCTATTTACCTTTGTTCCTCTTGGATTTCATGGAACTGTTCACAACCCATGATACGACAACAACAATGGAAGGTATTTACCTTTGTTCCTCTTGGATTTCATGGAACTGTTCACAACCCATGATACGACAACAACAATGGAAGCTATTTACCTTTGTTCCTCATGGATTTCATGGAACTGTTCACAACCCATGATAAGACAACAAGAATGGAAGCTATTTACCTATGTTCCTCTTGTATTTCATGGAACTGTTCACAACCCATGATACGACAACAAGAATGGAAGCTATTTACCTTTGTTCCTCTTGGATTTCATGGACCTGTTCACAACCAATGATACGACAACAACAATGGAAGCTATTTACCTATGTTCCTCTTGTATTTCATGGAACTGTTCACAACCCATGATACGACAACAAGAATGGGAGCTATTTACCTTTGTTCCTCTTGGATTTCATGGAACTGTTCACAACCCATGATACGACAACAAGAATGGAAGCTATTTACCTTTGTTCCTCTTGGATTTCATGGAACTGTTCACAACCAATGATACGACAACAACAATGGAAGCTATTTACCTATGTTCCTCTTGGATTTCATGGAACTGTTCACAACCCATGATACGACAACAAGAATGGGAGCTATTTACCTTTGTTCCTCTTGGATTTCATGGAACTGTTCACAACCCATGATACGACAACAAGAATGGGAGCTATTTACCTTTGTTCCTCTTGGATTTCATGGAACTGTTCACAACCCATGATACGACAACAACATTGGAAGATATTTACCTTTGTTCCTCTTGGATTTCATGGTACTGTTCACAACCCATGATACGACAACAACATTGGAATCTATTTACCTTTGTTCCTCTTGGATTTCATGGAACTGTTCACAACCCATGATACGACAACAAGAATGGAAGCTATTTACCTTTGTTCCTCTTGGATTTCATAGAACTGTTCACAAGCCATGATACGACAACAAGAATGGAAGCTATTTACCTTTGTTCCTCTTGGATTTCATGGAACTGTTCACAACCAATGATACGACAACAACAATGGAAGCTATTTACCTATGTTCCTCTTGGATTTCATGGAACTGTTCACAACCCATGATACGACAACAACGATGGAAGCTACTTACCTTTGTTCCTCTTGGCTTTCATGGAACTGTTCACAACCCATGATACGACAACAAGAATGAAAGCTATTTACCTTTGTTCCTCTTGGATTTCATGGAACTGTTCACAACCCATGATACGACAATAACATTGGAAGCTATTTACCTTTGTTCCTCTTGGATTTCATGGAACTGTTCACAACCCATGATACGACAACAAGAATGGGAGCTATTTACCTTTGTTCCTCTTGGATTTCATGGAACTGTTCACAACCCATGATACGACAACAAGAATGGAAGCTAATTACCTTTGTTCCTCTTGGATTTCATGGAACTGTTCACAACCCATGATACGACAACAACATTGGAAGCTATTTTCCTATGTTCCTCTTGGATTTCATGGAACTGTTCACAACCCATGATACGACAATAACATTGGAAGCTATTTACCTTTGTTCCTCTTGGATTTCATGGAACTGTTCACAACCCATGATACGACAATAACATTGGAAGCTATTTACCTTTGTTCCTCTTGGATTTCATGGAACTGTTCACAACCCATGATACAACAACAACATTGGAAGATATTTACCTATGTTCCTCTTGGATTTCATGGAACTGTTCACAACCCATGATACGACAACAACGATGGAAGCTACTTACCTTTGTTCCTCTTGGCTTTCATGGAACTGTTCACAACCCATGATACGACAACAAGAATGAAAGCTATTTACCTTTGTTCCTCTTGTATTTCATGGAACTGTTCACAACCCATGATACGACAACAAGAATGGAAGCTATTTACCTTTGTTCCTCTTGGATTTCATGGAACTGTTCACAACCCATGATACGACAACAAGAATGGGAGCTATTTACCTTTGTTCCTCTTGGATTTCATGGAACTGTTCACAACCCATGATACGACAACAAGAATGGAAGCTATTTACCTTTGTTCCTCTTGGATTTCATGGAACTGTTCACAACCCATGATACGACAACAACAATGGAAGCTATTTACCTTTGTTCCTCTTGGATTTCATGGAACTGTTCACAACCCATGATACGACAATAACATTGGAAGCTATTTACCTTTGTTCCTCTTGGATTTCATGGAACTGTTCACAACCCATGATACGACAATAACATTGGAAGCTATTTACCTTTGTTCCTCTTGGATTTCATGGAACTGTTCACAACCCATGATACGACAACAACATTGGAAGCTATTTACCTTTGTTCCTCTTGGATTTCATAGAACTGTTCACAACCCATGATACGACAACAAGAATGGAAGCTATTTACCTTTGTTCCTCTTGGATTTCATGGTACTGTTCACAACCCATGATACGACAACAACATTGGAATCTATTTACCTTTGTTCCTCTTGGATTTCATGGAACTGTTCACAACCCATGATACGACAATAACATTGGAAGCTATTTACCTTTGTTCCTCTTGGATTTCATGGAACTGTTCACAACCCATGATACGACAATAACATTGGAAGCTATTTACCTTTGTTCCTCTTGGATTTCATGGAACTGTTCACAACCCATGATACGACAACAAGAATGGAAGCTATTTACCTTTGTTCCACTTGGATTTCATGAACTGTTCACAACCCATGATACGACAATAACATTGGAAGCTATTTACCTTTGTTCCTCTTGGATTTCATGGAACTGTTCAAAAGCCATGATACGACAACAAGAATGGAAGCTATTTACCTTTGTTCCTCTTGGATTTCATAGAACTGTTCACAAGCCATGATACGACAACAAGAATGGGAGCTATTTACCTTTGTTCCTCTTGGATTTCATGGAACTGTTCACAACCCATGATACGACTACAACAATGGAAGGTATTTACCTTTGTTCCTCTTGGATTTCATAGAACTGTTCAAAAGCCATGATACGACAACAAGAATGGAAGCTATTTACCTTTGTTCCTCTTGGATTTCATGGAACTGTTCACAACCCATGATACGACAACAAGAATGAAAGCTATTTACCTTTGTTCCTCTTGGATTTCATGGAACTGTTCACAACCCATGATACGACAACAAGAATGGAAGCTATTTACCTTTGTTCCTCTTGGATTTCATGGAACTGTTCACAACCCATGATACAACAACAAGAATGGAAGCTATTTACCTATGTTCCTCTTGGATTTCATGGAACTGTTCACAACCCATGATACGACAACAAGAATGGAAGCTATTTACCTTTGTTCCTCTTGGATTTCATGGAACTGTTCACAACCCATGATACGACAACAACAATGGAAGGTATTTACCTTTGTTCCTCTTGGATTTCATGGAACTGTTCACAACCCATGATTCGACAACAAGAATGGGAGCTATTTACCTTTGTTCCTCTTGGATTTCATGGAACTGTTCACAACCCATGATACGACAACAACGATGGAAGCTACTTACCTTTGTTCCTCTTGGATTTCATGGAACTGCTCACAACCCATGATACGACAACAAGAATGAAAGCTATTTACCTTTGTTCCTCTTGGATTTCATGGAACTGTTCAAAAGCCATGATACGACAACAAGAATGGGAGCTATTTACCTTTGTTCCTCTTGGATTTCATGGAACTGTTCACAACCCATGATACGACAAGAAGAATGGAAGCTATTTACCTATGTTCCTCTTGGATTTCATGGAACTGTTCACAACCAATGATACGACAACAACAATGGAAGCTATTTACCTATGTTCCTCTTGGATTTCATGGAACTGTTCACAACCCATGATACGACAACAACGATGGAAGCTACTTACCTTTGTTCCTCTTGGATTTCATGGAACTGCTCACAACCCATGATACGACAACAAGAATGAAAGCTATTTACCTTTGTTCCTCTTGGATTTCATGGAACTGTTCAAAAGCCATGATACGACAACAAGAATGGGAGCTATTTACCTTTGTTCCTCTTGGATTTCATGGAACTGTTCACAACCCATGATACGACAACAAGAATGGAAGCTATTTACCTTTGTTCCTCTTGGATTTCATGGAACTGTTTACAACCAATGATACGACAACAACAATGGAAGCTATTTACCTATGTTCCTCTTGGATTTCATGGAACTGTTCACAACCCATGATACGACAACAACGATGGAAGCTACTTACCTTTGTTCCTCTTGGCTTTCATGGAACTGTTCACAACCCATGATACGACAACAACAATGGAAGCTATTTACCTTTGTTCCTCTTGGATTTCATGGAACTGTTCACAACCCATGATACGACAACAACAATGGAAGCTATTTACCTTTGTTCCTCTTGGATTTCATGGAACTGTTCACAACCCATGATACGACAACAAGAATGGAAGCTATTTACCTTTGTTCCTCTTGGATTTCATGGAACTGTTCACAACCAATGATACGACAACAACAATGGAAGCTATTTACCTTTGTTCCTCTTGGATTTCATGGAACTGTTCACAACCCATGATACGACAAGAACAATGGAAGCTAATTACCTTTGTTCCTCTTGAATTTCATGGAACTGTTCACAACCCATGATACGACAATAACATTGGAAGCTATTTACCTTTGTTCCTCTTGGATTTCATGGAACTGTTCACAACCCATGATACGACAAGAACAATGGAAGCTAATTACCTTTGTTCCTCTTGGATTTCATGGAACTGTTGAAAACCCATGATACGACAACAAGAATGGAAGCTATTTACCTTTGTTCCTCTTGGATTTCATGGAACTGTTCACAACCCATGATACGACAACAACAATGGAAGCTATTTTCCTATGTTCCTCTTGGATTTCATGGAACTGTTCACAACCCATGATACGACAACAACAATGGAAGCTATTTACCTTTGTTCCTCTTGGATTTCATGGAACTGTCCACAACCCATGATACGACAATAACATTGGAAGCTATTTACCTTTGTTCCTCTTGGATTTCATGGAACTGTTCACAACCCATGATACGACAACAAGAATGGAAGCTATTTACCTTTGTTCCTCTTGGATTTCATGGAACTGTTCACAACCCATGATACGACAACAAGAATGGAAGCTATTTACCTTTGTTCCTCTTGGATTTCATGGAACTGTTCACAACCCATGATACGACAACAACAATGGAAGCTATTTACCTTTGTTCCTCTTGGATTTCATGGAACTGTTCACAACCCATGATACGACAATAACATTGGAAGCTATTTACCTTTGTTCCTCTTGGATTTCATGGAACTGTTCACAACCCATGATACGACAATAACATTGGAAGCTATTTACCTTTGTTCCTCTTGGATTTCATGGAACTGTTCACAACCCATGATACGACAAGAAGAATGGAAGCTATTTACCTTTGTTCCTCTTGGATTTCATGGAACTGTTCACAACCCATGATACGACAACAACAATGGAAGCTATTTACCTTTGTTCCTCTTGGATTTCATGGTACTGTTCACAACCCATGATACGACAAGAAGAATGGAAGCTATTTACCTATGTTCCTCTTGGATTTCATGGAACTGTTCACAACCCATGATACGACAACAAGAATGGAAGCTATTTACCTTTGTTCCTCTTGGATTTCATGGAACTGTTCACAACCCATGATACGACAACAACAATGGAAGCTATTTACCTTTGTTCCTCTTGGATTTCATGGAACTGTTCACAACCCATGATACGACAACAACAATGGAAGGTATTTACCTTTGTTCCTCTTGGATTTCATAGAACTGTTCAAAAGCCATGATACGACAACAAGAATGGAAGCTATTTACCTTTGTTCCTCTTGGATTTCATGGAACTGTTCACCACCCATGATACGACAACAACAATGGAAGCTATTTACCTTTGTTCCTCTTGGATTTCATGGAACTGTTCACAACCCATGATACGACAACAACAATGGAAGCTATTTACCTTTGTTCCTCTTGGATTTCATGGAACTGTTCACAACCCATGATACGACAACAAGAATGGAAGCTATTTACCTTTGTTCCTCTTGGATTTCATGGAACTGTTCACAACCAATGATACGACAACAACAATGGAAGCTATTTACCTTTGTTCCTCTTGGATTTCATGGAACTGTTCACAACCCATGATACGACAAGAACAATGGAAGCTAATTACCTTTGTTCCTCTTGAATTTCATGGAACTGTTCACAACCCATGATACGACAATAACATTGGAAGCTATTTACCTTTGTTCCTCTTGGATTTCATGGAACTGTTCACAACCCATGATACGACAAGAACAATGGAAGCTAATTACCTTTGTTCCTCTTGGATTTCATGGAACTGTTGAAAACCCATGATACGACAACAAGAATGGAAGCTATTTACCTTTGTTCCTCTTGGATTTCATGGAACTGTTCACAACCCATGATACGACAACAACAATGGAAGCTATTTTCCTATGTTCCTCTTGGATTTCATGGAACTGTTCACAACCCATGATACGACAACAACAATGGAAGCTATTTACCTTTGTTCCTCTTGGATTTCATGGAACTGTCCACAACCCATGATACGACAATAACATTGGAAGCTATTTACCTTTGTTCCTCTTGGATTTCATGGAACTGTTCACAACCCATGATACGACAACAAGAATGGAAGCTATTTACCTTTGTTCCTCTTGGATTTCATGGAACTGTTCACAACCCATGATACGACAACAAGAATGGAAGCTATTTACCTTTGTTCCTCTTGGATTTCATGGAACTGTTCACAACCCATGATACGACAACAACAATGGAAGCTATTTACCTTTGTTCCTCTTGGATTTCATGGAACTGTTCACAACCCATGATACGACAATAACATTGGAAGCTATTTACCTTTGTTCCTCTTGGATTTCATGGAACTGTTCACAACCCATGATACGACAATAACATTGGAAGCTATTTACCTTTGTTCCTCTTGGATTTCATGGAACTGTTCACAACCCATGATACGACAACAACAATGGAAGCTATTTACCTTTGTTCCTCTTGGATTTCATGGAACTGTTCACAACCCATGATACGACAACAAGAATGAAAGCTATTTACCTTTGTTCCTCTTGGATTTCATGGAACTGTTCACAACCCATGATACGACAACAACAATGGAAGCTATTTACCTTTGTTCCTCTTGGATTTCATGGAACTGTTCACAACCCATGATACGACAATAACATTGGAAGCTATTTACCTTTGTTCCTCTTGGATTTCATGGAACTGTTCACAACCCATGATACGACAATAACATTGGAAGCTATTTACCTTTGTTCCTCTTGGATTTCATGGAACTGTTCACAACCCATGATACGACAACAACAATGGAAACTATTTACCTTTGTTCCTCTTGGATTTCATGGAACTGTTCACAACCCATGATACGACAACAAGAATGGAAGCTATTTACCTTTGTTCCTCTTGGATTTCATGGAACTGTTCACAACCCATGATACGACAACAAGAATGGAAGCTATTTACCTTTGTTCCTCTTGGATTTCATGGAACTGTTCACAACCCATGATACGACAATAACATTGGAAGCTATTTACCTTTGTTCCTCTTGGATTTCATGGAACTGTTCACAACCCATGATACGACAACAACAATGGAAGCTATTTACCTTTGTTCCTCTTGGATTTCATGGAACTGTTCACAACCCATGATACGACAACAAGAATGAAAGCTAATTACCTTTGTTCCTCTTGGATTTCATGGAACTGTTCACAACCCATGATACGACAACAAGAATGGAAGCTATTTACCTTTGTTCCTCTTGGATTTCATGGAACTGTTCACAACCCATGATACGACAAGAAGAATGGAAGCTATTTACCTATGTTCCTCTTGGATTTCATGGAACTGTTCACAACCCATGATACGACAACAAGAATGGAAGCTATTTACCTTTGTTCCTCTTGGATTTCATGGAACTGTTCACAACCCATGATACGACAATAACATTGGAAGCTATTTACCTTTGTTCCTCTTGGATTTCATGGAACTGTTCACAACCCATGATACGACAATAACATTGGAAGCTATTTACCTTTGTTCCTCTTGGATTTCATGGAACTGTTCACAACCCATGATACGACAATAACATTAGAAGCTATTTACCTTTGTTCCTCTTGTATTTCATGGAACTGTTCACAACCCATGATACGACAACAAGAATGGAAGCTATTTACCTTTGTTCCTCTTGGATTTCATGGAACTGTTCACAACCCATGATACGACAATAACATTGGAAGCTATTTACCTTTGTTCCTCTTGGATTTCATGGAACTGTTCACAACCCATGATACGACAACAACAATGGAAGCTATTTACCTTTGTTCCTCTTGGATTTCATGGAACTGTTCACAACCCATGATACGACAACAAGAATGGAAGCTATTTACCTTTGTTCCTCTTGGATTTCATGGAACTGTTCACAACCCATGATACGACAACAAGAATGGAAGCTATTTACCTTTGTTCCTCTTGGATTTCATGGAACTGTTCACAACCCATGATACGACAATAACATTGGAAGCTATTTACCTTTGTTCCTCTTGGATTTCATGGAACTGTTCACAACCCATGATACGACAACAAGAATGGAAGCTATTTACCTTTGTTCCTCTTGGATTTCATGGAACTGTTCACAACCCATGATACGACAAGAAGAATGGAAGCTATTTACCTTTGTTCCTCTTGGATTTCATGGAACTGTTCACAACCCATGATACGACAACAAGAATGGAAGCTATTTACCTTTGTTCCTCTTGGATTTCATGGAACTGTTCACAACCCATGATACGACAAGAAGAATGGAAGCTATTTACCTTTGTTCCTCTTGGATTTCATGGAACTGTTCACAACCCATGATACGACAATAACATTGGAAGCTATTTACCTTTGTTCCTCTTGGATTTCATGGAACTGTTCACAACCCATGATACGACAACAACAATGGAAGCTATTTACCTTTGTTCCTCTTGGATTTCATGGAACTGTTCACAACCCATGATACGACAAGAAGAATGGAAGCTATTTACCTTTGTTCCTCTTGGATTTCATGGAACTGTTCACAACCCATGATACGACAACAAGAATGGAAGCTATTTACCTTTGTTCCTCTTGGATTTCATGGAACTGTTCACAACCCATGATACGACAATAACATTGGAAGCTATTTACCTTTGTTCCTCTTGGATTTCATGGAACTGTTCACAACCCATGATACGACAACAACAATGGAAGCTATTTACCTTTGTTCCTCTTGGATTTCATGGAACTGTTCACAACCCATGATACGACAACAAGAATGGAAGCTATTTACCTTTGTTCCTCTTGGATTTCATGGAACTGTTCACAACCCATGATACGACAACAAGAATGGAAGCTATTTACCTTTGTTCCTCTTGGATTTCATGGAACTGTTCACAACCCATGATACGACAACAAGAATGAAAGCTATTTACCTTTGTTCCTCTTGGATTTCATGGAACTGTTCACAACCCATGATACGACAACAAGAATGGAAGCTATTTACCTTTGTTCCTCTTGGATTTCATGGAACTGTTCACAACCCATGATACGACAACAAGAATGGAAGCTAATTACCTTTGTTCCTCTTGGATTTCATGGAACTGTTCACAACCCATGATACGACAACAAGAATGGAAGCTATTTACCTTTGTTCCTCTTGGATTTCATGGAACTGTTCACAACCCATGATACGACAACAAGAATGGAAGCTATTTACCTTTGTTCCTCTTGGATTTCATGGAACTGTTCACAACCCATGATACGACAACAAGAATGGAAGCTATTTACCTTTGTTCCTCTTGGATTTCATGGAACTGTTCACAACCCATGATACGACAAGAAGAATGGAAGCTATTTACCTTTGTTCCACTTGGATTTCATGGAACTGTTCACAACCCATGATACGACAACAAGAATGGAAGCTATTTACCTTTGTTCCTCTTGGATTTCATGGAACTGTTCACAACCCATGATACGACAACAAGAATGGAAGCTATTTACCTTTGTTCCTCTTGGATTTCATGGAACTGTTCACAACCCATGATACGACAACAAGAATGAAAGCTATTTACCTTTGTTCCTCTTGGATTTCATGGAACTGTTCACAACCCATGATACGACAACAAGAATGGAAGCTATTTACCTTTGTTCCTCTTGGATTTCATGGAACTGTTCACAACCCATGATACGACAACAAGAATGGAAGCTAATTACCTTTGTTCCTCTTGGATTTCATGGAACTGTTCACAACCCATGATACGACAACAAGAATGGAAGCTATTTACCTTTGTTCCTCTTGGATTTCATGGAACTGTTCACAACCCATGATACGACAACAAGAATGGAAGCTATTTACCTTTGTTCCTCTTGGATTTCATGGAACTGTTCACAACCCATGATACGACAACAAGAATGGAAGCTATTTACCTTTGTTCCTCTTGGATTTCATGGAACTGTTCACAACCCATGATACGACAAGAAGAATGGAAGCTATTTACCTATGTTCCTCTTGGATTTCATGGAACTGTTCACAACCCATGATACGACAACAAGAATGGAAGCTATTTACCTTTGTTCCTCTTGGATTTCATGGAACTGTTCACAACCCATGATACGACAATAACATTGGAAGCTATTTACCTTTGTTCCTCTTGGATTTCATGGAACTGTTCACAACCCATGATACGACAATAACATTGGAAGCTATTTACCTTTGTTCCTCTTGGATTTCATGGAACTGTTCACAACCCATGATACGACAACAAGAATGGAAGCTATTTACCTTTGTTCCACTTGGATTTCATGGAACTGTTCACAACCCATGATACGACAACAAGAATGAAAGCTATTTACCTTTGTTCCTCTTGGATTTCATGGAACTGTTCACAACCCATGATACGACAACAAGAATGGAAGCTATTTACCTTTGTTCCTCTTGGATTTCATGGAACTGTTCACAACCCATGATACGACAATAACATTGGAAGCTATTTACCTTTGTTCCTCTTGGATTTCATGGAACTGTTCACAACCCATGATACGACAACAACAATGGAAGCTATAAAACTGAAACAGGACAATAGAGCTACTGATTACATTATCACTTCCGTGACGTCACTCATATCAAGAGTCTGATAATGTCTTTATGCAATTCAAGGATCGACGCTGTATTGTGACAAGTGTTTTTATCTTTATTTGTTTCTTTGATATTATTGCTATGAGAAACAGCTGGGCTACTCATATCTTTATTGATGGGCGTAAGTGGTTATTGTTATTATTGCTATGAGAAACAGCTGGGCTACTCATATCTTTACTGATGGGAGTAAGTGGTTATTGATATTATTGCTATGAGAAATAACTGGGCTACTCATATCTTTATTGATGGGAGTAAGTGGTTATTGTTATTATTGCTATGAGAAACAACTGGGCTACTCATACCTTTACTGATGGGAGTAAGTGGTTATTGTTATTATTGCTATGAGAAATAACTGGGCTACTCATATCTTTATTGATGGGCGTAAGTGGTTATTGGTATTATTGCTATGAGAAACAGCTGGGCTACTCATATCTTTACTGATGGGAGTAAGTGGTTATTGATATTATTGCTATGAGAAATAACTGGGCTACTCATATCTTTATTGATGGGAGTAAGTGGTTATTGTTATTATTGCTATGAGAAACAACTGGGCTACTCATACCTTTACTGATGGGAGTAAGTGGTTATTGTTATTATTGCTATGAGAAATAACTGGGCTACTCATATCTTTATTGATGGGAGTAAGTGGTTATAGTTATTATTGCTATGAGTAAC
This sequence comes from Gonocerus acuteangulatus, assembly GCA_946811695.1. NCBI lineage: Eukaryota > Metazoa > Arthropoda > Insecta > Hemiptera > Coreidae > Gonocerus > Gonocerus acuteangulatus. The sequence continues at coordinate 82,670,395 of OX328129.1, read as the reverse complement.
AGCTGGGCTACTCATATCTTTATTGATGGGAGTAAGTGGTTATTGTTATTATTGCTATGAGAAACAACTGGGTTACTCATATCTTTATTGATGGGAGTAAGTGGTTATTGGATATGTGTTTTATCTTTAGTTTTATCAATACCTTCACAAAATTTTAACATATCTCTTTAAAATATTGCTATAGACTATTCCTGTAAACGCCCGTCACGCAGGATTTGCATTGAAGAGGTAGTGTAGGCTCCATTCATGAATAATTTGCCTAAAATAATCTATATAATTACAAAACAAACATGAATAATTTTAGCCTTTTATATTGTTAATGATATAACATTTAGCGGAGTGGTGACTATTCTTTATAAAAAATAAAAGGAATCAGCCCTAGCCTGGCTTGAAGAGGGTGGTAACCTATAGATTACACGTCCCAAAATTCTTAGGTAATTATAATAATATAATAACGTTAATGTTTTATTATTTTAACTTTAACGTCTATTATTTGTTAGGAAGTGCCGATAATGTTTGGCTCCTTCCATATACTCTTCATTTACATGTATACTTAGGCCAGTACAATTAATTATTGTACTTATAATTGTACAGATTTCAAATAAACATGAATTATACAAAAAAAAAAAAAAGAAAAAAAGTCTCTTATTATTAATCGAACCCACGACCCTTGGCACGGAGTGTTAAGTGATCAGGCCTTAACCCTCACGGCCACCAGGCTTCCAGCACAATTATTCTAGTGTAAATATATTTTGTCTTAAAGGAAACCGTAATATTATATGATCCCTTTTGCCAAGAGTTTCCTTGTAAAGAACAACAATTTCCGTTAGTACAACCGTTAGTAAGAGTATAAATAAGTTTCGTCTGGAGTAAACCGCCCTTTTAAGATGGAGAGATATCGCAGGTTCACCAACTCGTCCATTCGTTTCGTATACTTTATACGAAGTTCTGTGGCGAAAAAACACAAATTGTAGCTCCTTTCGTAAATGTATGTACAGCTATTTTAACTGGGGTGATTTTCGCTATCAATTAAATTGAATCGGCAAACTTTGTCTTTCAAAAATTCTATCACGAGAGCAACCTGAAATTCCTTAATAAATATGTAATAGATAACGTTAACACTTATTTTTGTACTGTTATTATTACTTATTACTCTATATATACATATATATATATATATATATATATATATAGGCAGTAGGTTTTATATATATATATATATATAAAACCTACTGCGTAACGCACGAATGTCACAGTGTGAAAGCAAAAACATCGGAAACTAAAACTTTAGCTCACAATATTTTCCTCACACTTTCCTGATAATCTTTCCTCCGATTTAATACAATTCCCCTTATCAATAATTCATTTTATCACAAAATATTAGCAATTTTATTTTTTTTACGGATGTTTAGTTTTATCTATTATTCTTATTTTTTTGTGTTCACCGTGCTCTACTGCACTAAGAAATTGACAATTTATTCTCTAATATTCTTTTTTATGTATGTTTCTGTATATTCAAATAATGATATATCTTAATTACTTATGTTATAGTCGTACAATAATATGTATATATGTGTGTTGGGGAGGGGAGTGTATTCGGTACTGGTACTCAGACTTTCGGTCATGATTTTAATAGCTTTTAAATATATATATATATATATATATATATATATATATATATATATATATATAGAGAGAGAGAGAGAGAGAGAGAGAGAGAATGTATCTTAAGTTAATGAGGATACTTGAGGGAGTGAAACTAAACAGAGAATATAGTTCAACACGATAAACCATACATTTCTATCTCACTCAGTTCTAGGGATACACAGTTCTAGGGATACCCAGTTCAAAAGGTTCATTAGAGAAAACCCTTGTTTTTTATAGACAACTCCAATTTTATCTCCTTGTACGCTTTTATTTTCAACCTTTATATTTTCAAAAATACTATCCCAGCGACATCAAGCATATAAAACCTTACGGCGAGGAAAATAGAAGCAGGAGAGAAAAAAGACGCAATACCATCAGCGCTGCCAACGCACAGAATCCCAACTACACCAGGGAGCTTCAATACCATTCGTCCGCCGATACTGTGGCTAGAGGGGAGAAAAGAAGCCCAGATCGGGAAAAATGTCATTCCCTTGGCTACCACCGAGGAAGAAACAAGTACCTGGCTGAAGAAGATGGAGATGAATCCATCGAAATATTCCGGGAAGAAGTGAGGAGGAGTACCACCGCTGGAGAAAAATGCCGTTCCATCTAAATTTATATATATATATATATATATATATATATATATATATATATATATATATATATATATATATTTATATATATAGATACATACATGACTTAACAACTATAATTAAAATAATTTTGACAATATAATTTAGATCAATGAAGCATTATTCTTATTCTAACGAATAAAAGCTTTAACATGTGCAAACTAACAGAGAGGCGAACAAAGCTCGTGGTACGGAACTAACACGACGAACATTAAAAGACTTCAGACTTTACAGAACAAAATTCTACTGATTGCAGCCAGCTTGCTCCATCGAGATCTGGGAGTTGATCCAATCGCATTTTAGCGCGGTTCCTCCCTCCCTTCATAGAGATGAACCCCGCTTATAAGGCTGATCTCATGCAAAAATCAGGAAATGCCGACTAGAAAATTTTGTGTTTCAGAACCCATAGAGACCGAAAATGACGGATGTTCATATTTGTATATATATATATATATATATATATATATATATATATTTGTCTGTTCGCGGCTAGCTGAGCGCGATCCGGACGTGCCGACCAGAAACTTTCTCGTTTCAGACCCCATAGATCACGAAAATATAGGTGGTTCAAATTTGTATATATATATATATATATATATATATATATATATATATATATATATATATATATATCTTTGTCTGTTCGCTGATTTCTGGCTTCCCTAATGGTCCGATTGTGATGAAATTTGGTACAAAATTCCGTCGTCCAATTTGAAAGGGCAATTTCGTTAACCAGCAGAATCCGCCTACTGGAAGATGGCGTTTGGGGCGAAATTCGCGCAAAAAAAATCGTAAAGCTTATGTTTTTGATTTCATAAGCTTGTAAGTACTTGTAAACTTGTTTTTGGTCCATTTGTATCTACTCCATAGACTTAATTAGGTATATTATTCTATATTGACTTGTTATTCGTCAAGACTTGTTATTTGTCCTTGTGTATCTACTAGATAGGCTTTATTCGGCACATTATTCTATATAGGCTATATTAGGTAGGGTATTCTACTCAATCTTTCTTGTACTTCTTCTTGATTCTTTTGTACATGGGTGTATATAGAAAACAATTTCGGGTTGGGCTGGGAACATTTCGGGGGGGGGGCTGAGACCATTTCCAGGATATGGAATACTTAATATTTAGAGCTTGGAATAGTTTTAGGCAACTAAAACGCTATTACACGTAAAATAAAATATGTTTTATGAACTAAGTGATCTTATTTAATTTATTTTTAAGGGTTTTACGAGAAGTTTTTATCATCAATTCAAAATTTCGGGAGGGGCTGCAGCCCCCTCAGCCCCCCCCCCTCATATACGCCCATGCTTCTGTATCCACTAGAAAGACTTTATTAGGCATATTTTGTATTGATTTATAGAGCTTTGCTTTAGAATGAGAGCCGGATTGTGTAATTTCCACTTCTGTGTATAAGTTAGCTACTGTCGGTGTCCCTGACGCCTTAATATCACTTTTATTCGAGATGTTCGAGAGGATTTTGACAATTTTCACGAGATATATAAAAAAAAAATAACTTTATTTCTTTTCTAAGCTTATCAAATGATACTAGGGACATGAACGGAACCGCGCTAAGATGATGCAGTTCCTGCGAGTCGGACTTTTTGGTTTTGGTACTTACAATCATGGGATTCTATTGAAACATTTTTTGCATGTTTGAATTTCATCAAAACTAACATGTTAAACTTTTGGTTACGTTTGGAGTTAAGGAAGGGTTAGAATAAAATATTTTATGAACAGACATGAAAAGTTTTGGTAACTTCGTATACTTTCATTAATATCTCGAACGGGTTGGGAAATTTTCATAAGTGGATCGAAACTATTTGAAAGCTTTCTAAATTCTCTACAAAAAAGATTCTGAAACAATTTTTGATTAGGTGATGTCAATCAAAGAAATAAGTGCTTAAAACTTCAAATACGTCTCTTTAGTTCTTATGAACGGATTTTTGTCGTTCTTTTTGTAATTTTTGTCTCTTTCCTTTAGTTTTTTATTGCTTTTTATTTTTGTAATTTCTTATGTTAGGAAAATGTATTTGTGTGTAAAACAGGATAGGTAAAATGTGACCAATTTTCTGTTGCTAGAAAGAATGAAAAGTTTTGGGAACTTCGTATACTTTCATTAATATCTCGAAAACGGTTGAAAATCTTGGGAAGCGAAAGGTTACCATTCGAAAGCTTACTAAATGGTCTACAAAAAAGGTTCTGAAGAAAGTTTTGAATAAGCGATGTCAATCGAAGAAATGAGTGCTTAAACTTTGAAGTAATTGATTTCGTTTATTCGAACTGTTCTTTATGTCTGTTTTTTATTCCTTGTTATTTTTTAATTGCTTATAGTTGGATAACGTATTTGACAATAAAACAGATTAAGTAAAATAAGAACAACAATTCATTGTTAGAAATATAGCTTGCCAAGAGAAAGAGATTCGATGACGTATTTTGAATATTTTCAATTGCCTTTATGCTGTTGTTTATTCTTTATACATGGCCAAGGTCAAAAGAATAATACTCCAATTTTCTTTGTACTATTTATTGTTTGTACGCCCTAGACGTTTCGTGGCCTTTATGCCACCTCCTCAGGGGCCATTACATCCCCATGTATGGATAGCTCGCCACCCATACTAAGATTCAGGACTTTTTTAATCATGGCATTACACGCCCTTTCAACTGCATGCATATATATATATATATATATATATATATATATATATATATATATATATATATATATATATATATATATATGTATATATAATAATCATATGCTATAATAATGTATTATATTGTATTATTCTATATAAAGATTGATAAATGTGTTCTGTGAGTGAACTATCTGTGAGGACGGAGAGAGTATATCAGCTGTTCTGAAGGCCTTCTTGGTACAGCTGCACTCTCTCCCCTCCAGGAAGCTGTGTCTTTGTAGGTTCACTTCCTTGATGAGTCTTGTATTTCTACATAGCAGCATTACTCACAGGACACCTGCACTGGTTGGCAGTTCGCTGGGCAATCTTAACTTCAGCCATTCTAGAATAACTCAATACAGTCCTAACTTGAAGAATAATAATAACAAAAAGCTATTCCTGACGCAGGAGCTGTAAAACTAGGCATTTCCTCAGAATTTGGATAGTGTAGACTCACTTCCTCAATAATTTCCTTAAAATAACCTCCATATATAAATAAAATAAAAAAGTCCGTCACGCAGGAGCTGCATAACTAAGCACTTTCCTCAGAATTTGGGTAGTGTAGACTGCTTTCCAGAACAATTTGCTTAAAATATCCTACATAAATAAAATAAAAACATGAATAGTTCTCTTTTAAATTTGTAATGAGTAACTGATCAATTATTAATTTGCTTCCAGAGTTATGTTTACACATGGTACCTATTACACGACGTACTAAATACAAAAAAGTCCGACTCGCAGGAACTGCAGCATCTTAGCGCGGTTCCGTTCATGTCCCTAGTGCCATTTGATAAGCTTAGAAAAGAAATAAACTTATTTTTTTTATATATCTCGTGAAAATTGTCAAAATCCTCTCGAACATCTCGAATAAAAGTGATATTAAGGCGTCAGGGACACCGACAGTAGCTAACTTTTACACAGAAGCGGAAATTACAGAATCTGGCTCTCATTCTAAAGCAAAGCTCTATAAATCAATACAAAATATGCCTAATAAAGCCTTTCTAGAGGATACAGAAGCATGGGCGTATATGAGGGGGGGGGCTGAGGGGGCTGCAGCCCCTCCCGAAATTTTGAATTGATGATAAAAACTTCTCGTAAAACCCTTAAAAATAAATTAAATAAGATCACTTAGTTCATAAAACATATTTTATTTTACGTGTAATAGCGTTTTAGTTGCCTAAAACTATTCCAAGCTCTAAATATTTAGTATTCCATACCCTGGAAATGGTCTCAGCCCCCCCCCCCCCGAAATTGTTTTTATATACGCCCATGTACAGAAGGATCAAGAAGAAGTACACAAGATTGAGTAGAATACCCTGCCTAATATAGCCTATATAGAATAATATGCCGAATAAAACGTATCTAGTAAATACACAAGGACAAATAAAAGTCTTGACGAATAACAAGTCAAAAAAAAAACTTTATTTAACAAAATAAAACAAAGTTTAGTTGCCCAACTACAATAGAATAATATACCTAATTAAGTCTACGGACTAGACACAAATGGACCAAAAACAAGTCTTGTGGAATATTGATTTTTTTCTAATTAAATACTTTTTATCAATATTTAGTATATAACCTTTGTTGAAAATTATTGATTGCTAATTGATGAATCGGTTTACAACTAAGTAGTCTTTATGAATATTTAGTATATAACCTATTTTTGGATCTGTGTTTTTGGGGTGCTCTCCGCCTAGGCTTTGTATTTGTTTCGGCAGATACCTGGGGTATTTACCTGTATAAATACAGGTAAATTTCCTGCGGCCCCATTGTGTTCTACGGGCATTGAACCGCCATATACGCTCAAAGTATCTAACCGTTGTGAAGTTTATTTTTTGGATTTAGGACTTAATATACATATGTAGACTAAATCATAGCAAGAAGTAATCCTCCGTCGTCGGTTCTTAACTATGTAGACTCGCTAATGTTATCCAATCTTAGATACATCGTATTTAAAATCCACAGCAAAAACACGACATTTCATCAGAATCCCCTGCTGAATAAAACTTATATAGAATAATATGCAAAATAAAGCCTATCTAGTGGATAAAAATAGAGGAAAAAAGCCGTTCGTGGTGGTAGAAAATCTTAAAAGTATTTCGCTCAGAAATCTCCGAAATATTGTCACTAATTTTACGTATCCTGTTTTATAGCCAAATAGATTTATATTCTATAATCAATAAGAAAAACCTACTAACAATAAAAAACTATGGGTAACAGATGAAAATAGGGAATACCAAGAACAATTCTAAAGAACGAAATCAACACCAGTACTGTAATCTAGATATTCATACGGCATCATCGAATTCTAACAAACAAAATATTGATTCTAATTATACGTATGCTGTTTTATTGACAAATACATTTGATTACTATAAGCAATTAAAAACACTAGGGAATATGCCAAAGAACTCAGAGTAGGAGCCTCGACAGTTTCGAGACATTTGAAGGAAATCGACAAATCCAAAGCTGACATTACTTCGCTTATTCAAAACTTTCTTTAGAACCTTTCTTGTAGAGCATTTAGTAAGCTTTCGAATGGCAACCTTTCGCTTCCCAAGATTTTCAACCGTTTTCGAGATATTAAGAAATTATACGAAGTTCCCAAAACTTTTCATTATTTCTGACAACAGAAAATTGGTCTCATTTTACCTATCCTGTTTTACACACACATACATATTCCTTACAAATACAACATAAGAAATTAAAGAAATAAAAAGCAATAAAAAACCAAGGGAAAGAGACAAAAATTACAAAAAGAACGACAAAAACCCGTTCATAAGAACAAAACAGACGTATTTGAAGTTTTAAGCATTTATTTCTCCGATTGACATAACCTAATCAAAAATAGTTTTAGAATCATTTTTGTAGAGAATTTAGTAAGCTTTCAAATAGTTTCAATCCACTTACCACGATTTCCCAACCGTGTTCGAGATATTAATGAAAGTATACGAAGTTTCCAAAACTTTTCATATCTGTTCATAAAATATTTTATTCTAACCCTTCCTTAACTCCAAACGTAACATAACTTTCAACATATTAGTTTTAATGAATGTAGAACATGCACATAATGTTTCAACTGAATCCCGTTATTCTAAGTACCCAAACCAAAAACGGTATTCAAAAACTATTTTTCCAATTTTCTCGACAACGGTTAAAGCTATCGGCTTGAAAATGGTTTCATTCGTTTTTCTAGCCCAAGAAGCCTATAAAACGAGTACTTACAAGCTTATGAACTCAAAAACGTAAGCGTTACGATTTTTTCTGCGCGAATTTCGCCCCAAACGCCATCTTCCAGTGGGCGGATTTTGCTGGTTAACGAACTTGACCTTTCAAATTGGACGAAAGATTTTTGTACCAAATTTCATCAAAATCGGACCATTCGTCTTCTATTTAGAGAGCGAACAGACAAATATATATATATATAAATAAATATATACATATATATATATATACAAATTTGAACCACCGTTATTTTCGGTTTCTAGGGGTTCTGAAACGCAAAATTTTCTAGTCGGCACTTCCGGATTGTTTCATTGTATCAACCTTATAAGCGGGGTTCCTCCCTATGGGGGAGGGAGGAACCGCGCTAAAAACCTCATATTATCGTATTTCGATATAACGCAGGAACAGGATACAGTCACTCTAGTGGTAGAAAGCGCTCCTTGCGGCGGCTTTGTGAACCTACGTCTGGCGGGCTTTTCTATTGAAATATATTACAAATTAACCCCCGCTTTCCGATTGACCGATTCAGCTCATTTTTACATCACTTCTTTCTCATGAGTTACCCACGACGTATACCGCGTTTCGTTACAATACAGCAGAAATTACGACCGGTATGAGTATATTAGGAATTTGGGTCCGGAGTAAACCCCCCCTTCTAATGAACCGATTTAGTTTATTTTTACAACACATATTTACCTGTAGATAACCACTACGAATACCGAGTTTCGTCGAAATATACCAAAAATCAGGGCTGGTAGTGGCGAATTGGTATTGTGGGTCCGGAGTAAACCCCCCCTCCTAATGAACCGATTTAGTTTATTTTTTTAACACATATTTACCTGTGGATTACCACTACGAATACCGAGTTTCGTCGAAATATACCAAAAATCACGGCTGGTAGTGGCGAATTGGTATTGTGTGTCCGGAGTAACCCCCCCCCCTCCTAATGAACCGATTTAGTTTATTTTTTTAACACATATTTACCTGTGGATTACCACTACGAATACCGAGTTTCGTCGAAATATACCAAAAATCACGGCTGGTAGTGGCGAATTGGTATTGTGTGTCCGGAGTAAACCCCCCCTTCTAATGAACTGATTTAGTTCATTTTAATATCTCACTTTTCTCTCTATATTACCACTACGAATACCAATATGTTTCGTTGAAATATAACAAATATTACGGCTGACATAGTCAAATTAGTGTTTTGGGTTCGGGGTAAACCCCCCCTTCCGGTGGACCGATTTTGGTGGTTAACGAACTCGTTCAATCGTTTGCTAATTGAATGCTATATACCAAGTTTCGTGACGAAAAAACAAAAACTCTGGCCGCTATCGTGTTAACAGACATATATATATAAATATATATATATATATATATATATATATATATATATATATATATATATATATATATATATATATATATATGGATATATATAAATTTTAACGGGGGTCATTTTCGGTGCCTACTAGGTAGGATCGATAAAGATTTGAAGAAATTTTTCAAAAATTCCGTCATGAGTCCAACCTCAATAGCTAATTTCCTTCGGAGGAAAATGCTAAAACATTAATAATTCTGCTCTTTTACACTTGTAATGATCAGCTGTTTCAATAATTAATTTTGTATTTAATTTTCTTCCAGAATATTGTGTAGGCGTTGTACTACGCTACTTAATGAATACACAAAAACGTCTGACTCAGAGGAACTGCTTCATCTTAGTGCGGTTCCGTCCATATCTCTAGTGTCATTAGCAAAGGAGTAGAAGCAGTTATTGGTAGGTTTTGATATTTCGTTAAAAATATAAAATGACTCAAAGAGAAGGAAGATTTAAGGAGCCACAACAGGAAACTGATTCAAAGCGGAAATGACTCAAAGAGAAGGAAGATTTAAGGAGCCACAACAGGAAACTGATTCAAAGCGGAAATGACTCCACCCCCCCAACTTCTCAGTGTGTGCCATGAGAATCACTTTTTTTTTTTTTTTTTAAGGCGCATCGACATAAATCTTGGCCATTAGCGCCGCATGGGAATCACTATTACCAATACGTCTCCCATTTTTTTTTTTTTTTTTTTTTTTTACTTTATTAAAATACTAATTTTAATATTGAATGCAATTATTGAAAATGTTACGTAAACAGTGACAAAACCCGGTCTAAAAGTACAAAATTTACAATTTTGAAGTTTTAAGCACTAACTAATTTGTCGGAGTGACATCGTCCCATCGGAAATTACATCTAAACCTCTTTCGTAGGGAATTTAGTAAGGTTTCGAATGGTCACTTTCCACTTACCACGATTTCTTCTCTTCTAGTACTTACTTAACTCCAAACGGAACCAAAATTTATCTATTTTAGATTAGATGAATATTTAACGTCTGGACCAAGTTTCAACTGAATACCCAAACTAAAAATTAGTTAGGAAAAGTGCGTGTTTCAATTCTTCTCGAAAACGGTTAAAGATATCTCTTTAAAAATGGTTTCATTCATTTTCCTACGTTATGAAGCCTATAAAACGAGTACCACCATGCACATGAACTCGAATGCGTTCCGAAATTCACTCCAAAAGCCATGTTCCGGTGGACGCATTCTGCTGGTTAACGAACTTGACCTTTCAAATTTACGAAAGATTTTTGTGCCAAATTTCATCAAGATCGGACCATTTTTGAGCCGTCAGGAGCGCGAACTGACAAACAAACAAACACACACACACACACACACACACACACACACACACACACATATATATATATATATATATATATATATATATATATAATTTTTAAGGCGATATCTGTAACCATTTTTGAGAAAAGTAGAAGAAATGTTTTTCTAAGTCATTATTTTTTTGTGGGTACTTAAAATCGCACTTGAAAGACGAGAAAGCCATTGCTAACACTTGGTTGCTGCAGCAGATCTCTGGGCCTCTGTCTTCTGAGTCGCCTTGGCGGAGAGAGCGAATGGGTGAGCCACAGACATTGGAGCACATGAAGGACGAGAAAGCCATTGCTAACACTTCACCTGGTTACAGGAGCAGATCTCTGGGTCACTGTCTTTTGAGTGCCTTGGCGGAGAGAGTGGATGGGTGAGCCACAGACATTGGAGCACATGAAGGACGAGAAAGCCATTGCTAACACTTCACTTGGTTACAGCAGCAGATCTCTGGGTCACTGTCTTCTGAGTGCCTTGGCGGAGAGAGTGGATGGGTGAGCCACAGACATTGAAGCACATGAAGGACGAGAAAGCCATTGCTAACACTTCACTTGGTCACTGCAGCAGATCTCTGGGTCACTGTCTTCTAAGTGCCTTGGCGGAGAGAGCGGATGGGTGACCCACAGACATTGAAGCACATGAAGGACGAGAAAGCCATTGCTAACACTTCACTTGGTCACTGCAGCAGATCTCTGGGTCACTGTCTTCTGAGTGCCTTGGCGGAGAGAGTGGATGGGTGAGCCACAGACATTGGAGCACATGAAGGATGAGAAAGCCATTGCTAACACTTCACTTGGTTACAGCAGCAGATCTCTGGGTCACTGTCTTCTAAGTGCCTTGGCGGAGAGAGTGGATGGGTGAGCAACAGACATTGAAGCACATGAAGGACGAGAAAGCCATGGCTAACACTTCACTTGGTCACTGCAGCAGATCTCTGGGTCACTGTCTTCTGAGTGCCTTGGCGGAGAGAGCGAATGGGTGAGCCACAGACATTGGAGCATATGAAGGACGAGAAAGCCATTGCTAACACTTCACTTGGTTACATTAGCAGATCTCTGGGTCACTGTCTTCTGAGTGCCTTGGCGGAGAGAGCGAATGGGTGAGCCACAGACATTGGAGCACATGAAGGACGAGAAAGCCATTGCTAACACTTCACCTGGTTACAGCAGCAGATCTCTGGGTCACTGTCTTTTGAGTGCCTTGGCGGAGAGAGTGGATGGGTGAGCCACAGACATTGGAGCACATGAAGGACGAGAAAGCCATTGCTAACACTTCACTTGGTTACAGCAGCAGATCTCTGGGTCACTGTCTTCTAAGTGCCTTGGCGGAGAGAGCGGATGGGTGAGCCACAGACATTGAAAGAAGAGAAAGCCATTGCTAACACTTCACTTGGTCACTGCAGCAGATCTCTGGGTCACTGTCTTCTAAGTGCCTTGGCGGAGAGAGCGAATGGGTGAGCCACAGACATTGGAGCACATGAAGGACGAGAAAGCCATTGCTAACACTTCACTTGGTTACAGCAGCAGATCTCTGGGTCACTGTCTTCTAAGTGCCTTGGCGGAGAGAGCGGATGGGTGAGCCACAGACATTGAAAGAAGAGAAAGCCATTGCTAACACTTCACTTGGTCACTGCAGCAGATCTCTGGGTCACTGTCTTCTAAGTGCCTTGGCGGAGAGAGCGGATGGGTGACCCACAGACATTGAAGCACATGAAGGACGAGAAAGCCATTGCTAACACTTCACTTGGTCACTGCAGCAGATCTCTGGGTCACTGTCTTCTGAGTGCCTTGGCGGAGAGAGTGGATGGGTGAGCCACAGACATTGGAGCACATGAAGGACGAGAAAGCCATTGCTAACATCGAATGTGAAAATCACCAGAATGCAGTTAAGAACTTTCCAGTGTGAGAAACCTTTTATTCATTACTTTCCTTTGCACAGTCAAATAGTCGGCAGATTTGACCTTTTGACAGTGGTTCCTTTCCCTATTGCTGAGTGAACTTAGATTCGAGAGTTTGCTGTACATCAGTACAACAGCAATCAGGAAAGGTTGAAAAAGAAAAATTCATCTTTTCACTTTGGGTACTTTGCATTTGTATCTAGGATATAATGCCATCTATTGTGGGACGATAGACACACATCGTACCATCTATTGTGGGAGGATAGACACACATCGTACCATCTATTGTGGGAGGATAGACACACATCGTACCATCTATTGTGGGAGGATAGACACACATCGTACCATCTATTGTGGGAGGATAGACACACATCGTGCCATCTATTGTGGGAGGATAGACACACATCGTACCATCTATTGTGGGAGGATAGACACACATCGTACCATCTATTGTGGGAGGATAGACACACATCGTACCATCTATTGTGGGAGGATAGACACACATCGTACCATCTATTGTGGGAGGATAGACACACATCGTACCATCTATTGTGGGAGGATAGACACACATCGTACCATCTATTGTGGGAGGATAGACACACATCGTACCATCTATTGTGGGAGGATAGACACACATCGTACCATCTATTGTGGGAGGATAGAAACACATCGTACCATCTATTGTTGGACGATAGACACACATCGTACCATCTATTGTGGGAGGATAGACACACATCGTACCATCTATTGTGGGAGGATAGACACACATCGTACCATCTATTGTGGGAGGATAGACACACATCGTACCATCTATTGTGGGAGGATACACACACATCGTACCATCTATTGTGGGAGGATAGACACACATCGTACCATCTATTGTGGGACGATAGACACACATCGTACCATCTGCTGTCTATGATATAATGCCATCTATTGTGGGAGGATAGACACACATCGTACCATCTATTGTGGGACGATAGACACACATCGTACCATCTGCTGTCTATGATATAATGCCATCTATTGTGGGACGATAGACACACATCGTACCATCTATTGTGGGACGATAGACACACATCGTACCATCTATTGTGGGACGATAGACACACATCGTACCATCTGCTGTCTATGATATAATGCCATCTATTGTGGGACGATAGACACACATCGTACCATCTGCTGTCTATGATATAATGCCATCTATTGTGGGACGATAGAAACACATCGTACCATCTGCTGTCTATGATATAATGCCATCTATTGTGGGACGATAGACACACATCGTACCATCTATTGTGGGACGATAGACACACATCGTACCATCTATTGTGGGACGATAGACACACATCGTGCCATCTATTGTGGGACGATAGACACACATCGTACCATCTATTGTGGGACGATAGACACACATCGTGCCATCTATTGTGGGACGATAGACACACATCGTACCATCTGCTGTCTGAGGCCGAACATTGACTAAATAGCTAAATTAGCTCCATTGATCTATCTCCTCGATTCTAAATCAATTAATAATACAGATATATATAGCTGCAGACCGTTTGGACCGATTCAGGACAACATCGCTTTCTTAAATTCAAATCATAAAACTGTAAAACTGTAGTTCATCACGGAGATCGCCTGTACCTAGATACCTGGTACGGTCGAGCCCCTGTAGTTCACAACGTGTCTATCGCCTCCATGATTTTCGCCTCCACCTAGATACCGGACACGGTCGAACCCCGGTAGTTCATCACGTGCCTTTCGCCTCCATGGAGTTCGCCTGTACCTAGGTACCAAACACGGTCGTGCCCCTGTAGTTCATCACGTGCTCATCGCCTCCATGGAGTTCGCCTGTACCTAGATACCTGGTACGGTCGAACCCCTGTAGTTCATCACGTGACTATCGCCTCCATGGAGGTCGCCTGTACCTAGATACCTGGTACGGTCGAGCCCCTGTAGTTCACCACGTGTCTATCGCCTCCATGAAGTTCGCCTCTACCTAGATACCGGACACGGTCGAACCCCTTTAGTTCATCACGTGCCTATCGCCTCCATGGAGTTCGCCTGTACCTAGATACCAAACACTGTCGAGCCCCTGTAGTTCACCACGTGTCTATCGTCTCCATGAATTTCGCCTCTACCTAGATACCGGATACGGTCGAACCCCTGTAGTTCATCACGTGCCTTTTGCCTCCATGGAGTTCGCCTGTACCTAGATACCAAACACGGTCGTGCCCCTGTAGTTCATCACGTGTCTATCGCCTCCATGGAGGTCGCCTGTAACTAGATACCTGGTACGGTCGAGCCCCTGTAGTTCACCACGTGTCTATCGCCTCCATGGAGTTCGCCTGTACGTAGATACCGGGTACTGTGGAGCCCCTGTAGTTCATCACGTGCCTATCGCCTCCATGGAGTTCGCCTGTACCTAGATACCGGGTACTGGGGAGCCCCTGTAGTTCATCACGTGCCTATCGCCTCCATGGAGTTTGCCTGTACCTAGATACCGGGTACTGGGGAGCCCCTGTAGTTCATCACGTGCCTTTCGCCTCCATGGAGTTCGCCTGTACCTAGATACCGGGTACTGGGGAGCCCCTGTAGTTCATCACGTGTCTATCGCCTCCATGGAGTTCGCCTGTACGTAGATACCGGGTACTGGGGAGCCCCTGTAGTTCATCACGTGCCTATCGCCTCCATGGAGTTCGCCTGTACCTAGATACCGGGTACTGTCGTGCCCCTGTAGTTCATCACGTGACTATCGCCTCCATGGAGTTCGCCTGTACCTAGATACCGGGTACTGGGGAGCCCCTGTAGTTCATCACGTGCCTTTCGCCTTCATAGAGTTTGCATTTACCTAGATACCGAACACGGTCGAACTCGTCCTTAGAGAGTACACAAGGATTTTGAACATACCTCTAGGCGTTTCTATGTATGAGTCATTGCCTTATCGCCTGTGATTACTTCCCCAGCATAGCGTAACAGCCATATACGGGGTTATAGCTTCATTATACATTTGATATGAACAAATTATCAACATAATAAAGTATGATATTATTTTATAATATTTCGCTGAGAGAAGATAGCAAATTCAGCGAGATACTGTTTACATAATTAAACAATGTCCGACTAGCAGGGTCGTTTTTAAAACTTGAAGAAAAGAAGGCATCCTTTAATTGCACATCATGCTCGCAACAGTAGCCTCACCCTAAAACATATCTATCATAAAGCATATTTATTACGAAGTTATAAGTTATTATTACGAAAATCAAAAAATCCTTCTTTCTGCTTTCAATAAAATTTTTCTAACCGGAAAATTCCCTGAGACCTGGTCTAAATCCATAGCCATACCTATATTAAAAACTGGAAAACCACGTCATGAAGCAACCAGTTATCGAATTATCTCTCTGACCTGTAGCCCTTGCAAGTTGGTAGAAAAAATGATTATGAACCGCTTACACTGGCACATGGAGAAGAATAACCTATACGAAATATGGCAAAGCGGGTTCAGGCCTGGAAGAGGTACAAGAGAGAATCTGATTCGTCTTGAAACTGATATCAGAGAAGCCTTTAGCCAAAGAGAAAAATTACTAGCCATATTTATAGATATTGAGACAGCATTCGACAAAGTGTGGCGAAGATTTATAATAGAAAGCCTAATCGAACTAGGTATTACAGGCCACATTCTACAGTTTATAATAAATTTTCTTAAAAATAGATCATTCAAAATCCGTAACGGTAGCTGTTTGTCAGACGAATATTCCCAAGAGAACGGCGTTCCTCAAGGATGTGTGTTAAGTGCGTTTCTCTTCTCCGTTGCAATAAATAAACTACTCAAGTGCATACCTGCTGCAGTCAAAGCGATGCTCTATGCTGACGATCTCGTCATCTATACCTCCAACACCTCAATAGATTTTCTCCAAAACACCATTCAAAATTCTCTGGACATTATTAGCTCTTGGCTAGCAGATCATGGTTTCTCAATTTCATCTAGTAAAACTGTTGGAGTATTATTTTCTTCAAGAAAAATAAACTCCACCATTTCTCTTACAATAAATAATCACTCTATAGATATTAGTGAGCAGGCTAAGTACCTGGGAGTTATATTTGACCGATCTTTAACTTGGGCTCAGCACATAAAATCTCTCAAATCAACATGCCAAAGAAAGTTGAACATCCTTAAAACCATGACATCCAACTCTTGGGGAGCTGACCGGAAAACCATGCTCATGCTATACCGCAGTTACATTCGCTCCAGCCTTGACTATGGATGCTCAGTGTACGGCTCAGCATCACCTAGAACTTTAAAAATGCTCGATTCCGTTCACCACTGTGGGATCCGACTATCAACCGGTGCATACCGATCAAGCCCAGTAAACAGCCTTTGTGTTGAAGCAGGAGAGCTTCCACTCCACTTGCGTAGACAACAAATTATTCTATCAAATTTCATAGGAATAAAAGCAGCAATACGTCACCCACTTAATCAATATCTAAATTGCAATATCAATCGCTCATATCCATACAACAGAAAACCCTTCTCCATCAGAACTAATGAGATCATAAATGAATTAAACATTGTCACTCGAAATATTATCCACAACACCTCCTTTTCAAAACCTCCTTGGACAATGACAGTTCCGAAAATTAACCTTTCCCTTACCAAATACATTAAAAAGGATACCGACCCTCTAATTTTGCTCACTGAATTTAAAAAACTAAAAAGTGAACTGCCAAAAGGACAAGACGTATTTACTGATGGTTCAAAGGACAATATTGGAGTAGGCTCCGCTATCTATTCAGAAGAAATTGGTTACAAGTTTGCATTAGATCCCAACTGCAGCAACTATACAGCGGAATTATTAGGTATTCTGAAGGCTCTGAATATTATAGCTCCGAAATATGGCAATATTATTATATTCACTGACTCTCTTTCAACACTAATATCTATGAGCAATCCATTCTCCAAACACCCACTGATTATAGAGATATTAGAAGCTATTGAAGAATTGAATCAGCAGACTCAAGCAGTAATATTTGTGTGGATTCCCAGTCACTGCGGGATACCGGGTAATGAAGCAGTAGACCAACTAGCGAAGGAAGCGATAAACGAAGGGATAGAATATTCCAGAATACCTCAGAATGACCTAGTAAGTTATGTCAAATATAAAATTCTAAAAAAATGGCAGAGCACATGGGATACCGTAGCACAGGAGAACAAATTATATCACATAAAAAAAGGAAGTAAGACCATGGAAGACATCTATCAGATCATCGAAAAAAGAAGAAAGAGTCTTGACTCGCCTTAGAATCGGACATACTAGAATAACTCATTCATTCCTGATGTCTCGAGACGACCCACCTATCTGCATAAAATGCAATGAAAGAATCACCGTGCACCACCTTCTGGTTGACTGCAGAATTTACGAGAAGCAAAGAAGAGAAGCTCAGCTATCAAATATAATTAGTGAAATTCTGGGGGATCATCCCAACCAAATCCTTAAGCTTTTTGAATTTTTAAGCTCCACAGAT